>QYAL01000053.1:0-138084 GCA_003988805.1 Ploettnerulaceae sp. D365
TAATTAGAGAGAAAGAGAAAAGTAGATTTCTTGGTGTTCTTGTTTACCGCCCGAATGCGGATTAGCGCCGTCCCGGCTATTCTGTCGACCCCTGGTGAGGGGGAGAACGGGGGGTGGGATTGGATTGGATGGTTGGATGGTTGGATGATGGAATAGTAGAATCTAATACAATGCAGAAACACGCAAGAAGGATGAGAGAGAGAGAGTAGAATTTAATTCAATTTAAATTGAATGGATTTAATGCATAAGCAACCATCAGACTAACTAAATATATACCTACTACCAATCCCTTCATCATCATCATCATCAACCACCACCACCATCACCACCATCACCACCATCACCACCAAGCATGTGATGATAGGTTATGAATCAAACAAAACAAGACAAAAACAAAAACAAAAACATGTGAACCCCCCCTCCCACATCCCAACGAGATACAATACACTAACTCCACTATATGTCTATCTATCCGTCCCTCTCTCCCTCTCTCTATCGTACGTACTCTATATATAATAGCCACTAGCCATAGCCATGGAATTCACCATCTTAGCCGCTTGGCGATAAAGCCATGTACATGTACGTCCTATCCTCGCGCTGCGGCGCTGATCAAATTACTGTATTTTAAAGAGATTAAGGGAATTATAGTACGCGATTTGGGCTGGAGCGCGTCGCGGATGGGATATTGTGTTGTGTTGGATTGTGTGGTGTTGGATGAGGGGTTGGATTGGATAAGGGTTGGATGAGGGGTACGTGGTGGGTGGCGGGTGGCGGTGGGTTGATGGGGATGGAAATGGAAATGGAAAAGTAAATGTTTAGGGGTATTGTTTACAGTATATTCGTATGTAATTATATTTTTGGGATGTTTGGGTTTGGGAATAGAGGGGAAAAGGGGGAGGGAGGAGGGATTGTGTATGTATGTGTTTGTGTTTTGTTTACGTGCTTTGGGATTTAATTTTAGATTTAATTTTATGTGTCCTTTTGCTGTTAGTAAAAACAATGTAGTAATTCTATAAGCTCTCGTATCTATCTGTGAAAGATGATGTTCTGGTAGTCGTTTGGATTTGGATGCGGGGGCTTGGGGTTTGGGGGGTTAGATGTATGTCTGGGTTGGAAGTTTTGTTAAATTCCCCGAATCTTAGGAGATGAATCTGGAAATTCGTAACGACTACAGTATTGTACTGCAATCAGCGTCATGATCCGCATTTACATACATACATACATACATAGTACTGTATACATTCATTTCCCCATCCGGCCATTCATATATGGTCCCTCCCTTTCCCCTCCAGCTCAGCTCAGCCTTTCCCGTCCCCGTCCCCATCAAAAGACTACTGTAAAACATTCATCTTAACTGCAAGTACGTACTTACATTTCCCCCTTTTCTTTCCCACTCAATCACTCACTCACTTACTCAATCTCCCCTTCCATCCAACCATCCAACCAGCCAACCAACCCGCCTCGCAGAATTAATTACTGTAATACGTTTGCAAAACGCTGACCTATATTCATGCATACCATAGGTACATACATATATGCATGTAGGTAATAAATAGTATTATGTACTGTACTGTATGTTTCAATTCGCTTCCTTTCCTTTCGCTTCATTTCGCTTCGACATATAGTATGCATTGTCATTTCCCTCTGCTCCCTTTTTTTTTAATGCAGGTGGTTATATCACGATTTCATTTCTAGTATACCTCCCTACATCATATTTATTTTCCTTTGTGCAATAGGCATATAACCAGCTCCCCCTATCCTCATCCCCCTTCGAGCGATAAGATACAGTAAGATCTGTAGGAGCTAAAGATTAAAATATCAATTCAGAATTGGGATGAGAGTAAGTAGTGCGGGGTGGATGGAGAGAGATGGGGCTTATGTAAGTCCCGTCTTGAGGTGTTGGTTGGTGTTGTGTTTTACTGTTTGTTGAGAAGAGATTTAAGTCAGAGGAGGTGAGGGAGGTTTTGTTTCGTTTAATTCCGTTTGGTTCCGTTTGGCTTATTTGTTTGTTGCATGGCTTGGTTGGATGGGTGCACGCGTGTGTACGTGGTGGCAGAGGGGTGAGACATTGCTGCTGCATGTTGGACGTGACGGGTTACTGGGAGAAAACCGGAGGGACGGGAGTGAGATATATAATCTTACCGTATGTCGTACCTTATATTAGCTACTGTGATTATATTCAAGACTCGCGACGGGATTTAAATTAATCGTAGATTACTGTTGCACTTGTTTGCATTGTTCGCTTGGAAAATGGAGGTGGAGGAGAGGAGGAAAGGAAGGGAAGAGTGCTGTGCACGTGATGTTACTTACAGATGTTTCTCTGCAAGAGGTAGTAAAGGGGGGTAGATGAGGACGGGACGGGATGGGAAGGGGAGGGGGAGTGCTATGGTAAACGTGTGCAACAATCTACAGAAATTTGGCTTTCTATCACTCTTCTCTAAATGCAAGACGATGCTATATAATCCGAATAGCAGTGCATCACAAGCAAAATATTGGACGTCATTAACACTCTTTCAATATCTCATCGAATCATCACTTACTAATTTCAGCACTTAATATACCATAACAAAAACTGGTTCCTAGTGGAATACACAATATTGTTTTCCTCCATCCTATTTTTTACTGAGACTTACTTACTCGACACCTGTTCATCCTTATTCGCAAAATTTAAATATAGGGACTGATTTTACTCCAGAAGTACATGCCGTACTTAATTTTCCGAGTTCTAGAGCCAATTCCCCTCCCCGTTGGTTTATCTTTGTGGTTCACGTAGTATATTATACCTCTAGGAACTTTTTGTATGTATATGTATCTTATTCAAACATGTACTTATCTCAGGATAACCAGTTTAAGAAAGGGGAGGAGAACAGCAATGATAATTATATCAAGACCAAATTCATACTTGGCAATTGGTTGTAGTCGGTCTTGATACCTGTTGAAACTTGAAATGCATATGATTTGCAGCGACTGAAGTGTGTGTCACACTATCAGGTGTATGAGGAGTAAGTTATACCGCAACTCTAATTCTCGATTTAGAGAACTAAAGGCCTTCTTTTCTACTCTTTCCTTATTGTATGAATTTGTATCTTTATTCATGTGGTTTCGTTACGTGGGGGTTTTCATGGTGACATGATGTGTTTACTTTTGAGCCATAGCTCATCTTCGAGTTCCACCGAACCGTTAGCACAGTTCCTTCCCTTCCCACTCTTCAGTGGCTACTCAGTGAGCTATCTCCTCCTCGGTAACCTTTTGCGTATACAGTCTCTGGTGATACAGTCCTCTTCTCATTCAAGAGACTTGAACGTCTCTCTTTTATTTCCAACTTCCAAATGATGATGGGTTGAAAGACGCTTAATTAAGGTGACGATGTAAACATCCCATTAAGAGGTGAAATATTCACCTCTAAATATATCGCTCTTCAGATAGGTGAAGTAAACAGCAGCCGAAAGAGTTAACTCGGCCAGGTATTTATATCAACTCTTAGTCCTACAACACACAGGAAAGAGGATACGCCATCATGCGCAGATATCGCTGGACCCTCAAGTTCCTCAACATTCATTGCTCCGATGGGAAGAGAGTGATAGATTGATACAGGCTACAGTTACGATAGAAGATTTCGTTTCAATATCAGTTTTGACCTAGGATGTTAATGAGAGGAGATTTCGACAGTTCTTTTGTCGATTGGCAATAATATGGTTGTCGATCTGGCCTCTCACTGCCAATTAAGCCTGCTGCCAACATACCCGACAATTTCCTGCCCCGTGACAACAGTGTTCTACACTGATGATCAGTTAAATTGCTACCATTGTTTGACGCCTAGTGGGTAAGGTCTGGCTGAGAGCTTCATGTTCTGCCAACCCCTCGACTAGGTTGATACGCATATGTTCGTCCTCGGGAATATCGAGGGTTCCTCTATCGGTCCAGCATACTGCAAATTCCGCTACGATTTGAGCGAGGGTTTCCGTTACTGCGGGGTTAGAGTTGCAGATATGTATGCCATTTTCGATTGTCACATGAAACAATCAAATATAGATACACAAAAAGACTAAAGCCCTTCTAATGAACTACATATGACTATCTGTTGGGATCTTCTTTGGAACTTGACGTGGAAGAGTGTATTGCAGCCACTGGTTGTGAGGAATGTGCATGTTAGAATCATTGTAGCATAGCAGAAAATAGAAAAATAACTCACAGAAAATGGGAAAAGCTAGCTCCGAATGCAAACGCTTGAAAGGAAATCTCTAGAACTAAAAAATGCCAGGGAAAGAAGTGGGGTATCATCATTTGAAGTCTGAAAAGGTGATGTCAGGAAGTGATACAGGATGGAAAGACAAACTTGATTCACAAGTTTCATTTGAACTATATAAGTAAGTCTTATTCCAATCTACCGCTTTCTCCTGAATCCTGCACAGAAATGTATGCTTTTGTCATTTCGTCCCACTCCGCAGAGTTGCACAAAAGATCATACATTTCTTCAAAAGAGAGAATACACTTTAAACCACAGGCCATTCAGTTTTTCGTTTCAAGTAGACCTCAAAAAACACCTTCATGGTGAATCACAATAAGTCCGTCCGTGCTATCCGAAGAATCTTCGTTTTGCTGTCAAATTTTAAGTGTTTGCCATTCACATTCAAGTATTGGGTTCCGAAAATTAAGATTTCTTCTGCAGAGCTTTGATTTAATTTAGTGAGTGAGTCCATCGATACACGACCCTGCTACTAGCATGTATAGGCACCTGCTCCGTGAAGCTATTGAGATTCTTGTGAAGCTTTCCTTGGGACAGTTTCCTCCTTTTGAGCGATGGGGCTGGGTCTTGTTATGCGAGGTTCTGTGTTCACTTCACTTGTAAATATGTAATGGAATTAGCTTAATTCAATCGATATTATCTTCCCACGTCAAGTCCTTTGACCTGTGGAGTTTGATACAATGTGGGTTCTTGGGTGAATAATTTGGTAGCTTGTTTTCAATGTGATTATTCAATAGTACCCTCTTAGCTTGTCCCCTACATCTCATTCATGGATGCCCTAAGCGGTATATTCACACTTCCTTTCCCCTATTAAAAATATAGATAAGGACTAGAACTGACTTGCACTTGTAATTCCCTAAAGACATTGAGGGGTGATTCCAAGATCTGGGAGTTACGTTCGCATCACATTCGTTTTCTAGGCTTTTCATTTTTTGGTTTCTTTGGAATTATAGGAACCAAAGATGCATTCCGCTGGGCCTTCCATCATGCTCAGAAGCGCTGAAGTTTCCTATTAAACAAATAAAAAAACGAAAATAAGATACTGCTGTCAGCTTCATGGTTTGCTGTCGATTCCATAAATGACATACTGCAGGGACCAGGGCGGCAGGAGTTGAACACTTTATGCTCTCACGATATCACCTAAGATATATTATCGTAGATGCCGATTATACAAGATACAGGATTCTGGTGTTGATAACAGGATCTTGGTATATTAGAGCGATGATGAATTGGCATACGAACTAGGGAGATATACTGCAAACTTCTGCCTGTCGAACCACGAATGCGTACTGTTGAAATAAATCTGAAATGAATTTTCGCAAGGCCCTGAACCGATCCGTGCGGAGGTCACCAGTTGATGCTTTAGACTCCGAACTCTTCTCCACCAAATGAGGATGCGAGTTCCAATCAGATAATCTGCTATTGCTTAAGATGGTGCTTTCAAATATACCGCAGTCGATTCCCTCGACGATCGTTTTGTGGCCACGCTAGCTTAGTAGGCGTATACCTGCGAGGAGTATTATCTGCAACTGGAGGCGCTGAATCAGGGATACGTGCCTTATGGACATACAAATCTGTGTATGGAACTTCGTGAAAGCTAGTTGAATTGACTTCACGGTAAGTATGGAGCAGATGTTGAACTTCCTTGATAAAATACGCAGAGATCTCAGATCCGAATGTTAGCTGACAACTCTTCACCTATATATCCAGTTTCTTATCTCCAATAGCTTCTA
Source organism: Ploettnerulaceae sp. D365 (assembly GCA_003988805.1). NCBI lineage: Eukaryota > Fungi > Ascomycota > Leotiomycetes > Helotiales > Ploettnerulaceae > Ploettnerulaceae sp. D365. Next base: position 5,980 of record QYAL01000053.1, read on the forward strand.
GAGGTAATCTCTGTATTCTGCGCTCTGTGGGGAATGCTATTGTAACTTCAATTCTCTTTATAGAACTGTCAGATTGACAGCCAGAATGAGAATGACGGTGACTCACAGACTCTCCTCTATAAGAAGAGGTGTTCCTCTCATCGTAGTAGTCATATGGAGCAACTTGGTATGGAAGGGTAGCAGGCAGTCATTAATAAAATTGTGACGCATCGTAGTCTATAGCCTTAGTGCAAAGATCTGTTCGTAGTTGAATCTCTATCGAATTTGCCAATGCTGCTTGTTGGGATATTGTATCTAGGGCCTTATAAGTCGTAATTTCGTAGAAATAACATTGTTATATCCTTTTATTCACTCTTCAGGCTCGTTTAACAATGTGTTGACGAAAGACTTCGCTCGATCATCAGAGAAGAAGGAGAACTCTGATTCGGTAATCATGCTTCTTCGTGCTAGAATATTGATCATCGCTCTAGATTAGACGGTTGTAATCTTATCCAGCACACCTACCCTCTTTCGCCCGATCAGCTACTGAATAGGGATCATGGGACAGCATCATTGCAAACGACAAGTTAATGACAATTCTCCCGCATTTATTCCAACTCCCACCTAGATGTATCACCCACTTGTCTCATCCAAATTTCCAATTCAAAACTTAAACTGAAATACAGTTAGCGCTCCACATATCTGCACACAATGCAAGATCAAGTTTAGGCGACGTGAAGCAAATGGTGGAGAACTTAAGGTTTCAAACAGCAGTATGAGACGACCCGACCAACCATTATCCAAAACTAACCGAGCCTCATGCTGGGGTTGACACTGGTGTTCGTCTCAACTTACTCTCCACCTTATGGGTTGCATCGATCTACTGACCGGATCTGGTCAGCTATGGCTCGAATAAGATTGAAGCCATCTCGTTTTAAGCCCAAGCATAAATCTCCGGGTGCACTTGCGTCTTGGTAAACAGGAGGCGAGAAGTATCCTCGGACATCACGATGAAATACGAGGCTTGGCAGCTTCATTTTGTCCGAACATGTTGACTATATAGCCTAGGTATTCTGCTGTCTGGGAAAATCATTCCGCTCAGCATCTCTCTCGCACATTAATCCTCTGCTTCTTTCCGCCGGTCGGTCATTACATTACTTACACACAATCTTTTTGAAAAACCAGCTACAGTTGAACCTCCTCATCAATAAATTAATCTCCAGAATTTTCAAAATGCAGTTCACCATTTCGGCAGCTATTCTTTCTCTCCTGGCTATCGCCAACGGCATGGTTATCGAGGAGCGTCAAACAGGCGTCAACGCCAATCGTCCAGTCCCTACCGGCGCATGCTGTATTGCAGAAACGAGCTTGAAGGAGGATGTCTGTAGTGTCAATGGGCAGAGCGGTCGTTGCATTCCTGCGAGCGTCAACAACTGTAAGTGCACATTGAGAAATCCTTGCAAAAATAATACATTGGCTTGAAGACAAACTAATAGAGTTTCACTTTTAGGTGGAACAACTTTGACCTGTATTGAGGACAGTCGATTGACCTGCGATGCAACTGTTTTGGAGAGAGGGAGACCAACCTGCAGACTTACTCCTGGCGCGTAAAGGTTTCTAGTGGTGGGGAATATGTAAGAGAGAGGATCAGAGGGTCACAGATTTGAGGGATTTGGCGAACTGGAAGGATTGGAAGGAAGCTTGTGCTAGGTTCTGATTGTTTAACTGGTAGCATCAACAAGTACCTCATGACAATACTTGACCCTCAACCTAAAACTTCACGACAAATGAAAGCCTACGTCAGATAATCAGAAGTTCTTCAATTGCTTATTAGCTGTAGGGCTGATAGAATAACTTTCATTTGGCGTTTTTTTATTGTTTGAATCTTCAAGCATTTTCACTTCAGCTTTCAGATGGCAATACCTCGAATCAATCCGAGTAATTCATCCAAACGCTTTATAATTCACCTATTTTGACTAAATTTATCATTGGAATAATCGTCTCGATAGGATTTAGACAGTATCTCTGTGTTCGCATATCGTGTGGAGCATGTAACTATAACACTCAGTCGAAGAAAGTTGTAAGCTACGAACATAGAGAACAGGAACCAATAGAGAGATGGGATTACCAAACCTAAAACAAGCTCAAAGAGGCTCACAAATCAAATATGACAGACAGTCTTGGACTGGCATACTATTTGCTTTAGAGCCAAGCTAACCTCATATGGGCTATACCTGATATCTCTTTCTAGATTGGAGCAATACAAGAACTGTTGACAGTAAACACTGTATTGGTAGCAAAAATTCCTCTAAGAGCTTAAGTTAATTGATAATTTGTACGACCTATGAAAGCCTAACAGAAGTACAAATCAAATTTCGCCAGTGTATTTCACAACTCTCGACTGCAGCCAAAACATTCTGTTTTAGGACGCATGAATGGCGAACTTGTTTTCCAGGAAAAATTGAGCAGGCATCAGAAGTGACGGATATTCTGAGCCTCTTAGATTTGTAGGGTATTGGAGATGACGTGTGGACTAGCTTCGAGTCAATAGTCGAGGCAATAATTCGTGTCAATATATAAGCAAGCGGGGTAGCGGGGTAGATATCAGGGAGTAGAATGGGCCAGATTATTGAAAAATGAATATATTTCTCTCACCTTGACGTTTGGAACGGAATTTAATATCAATATAGAAGCAAGCACATTCTTGGGATAAGCCCTAGGGGATTTATTGAAAATTCTCATCCCCATCATCCCTTCGCTCGCTCGCAAAGAGGACAACCCCTCCCTTCCCCCTTTCCTAAGCGAGAGAGCCCCCTCTGCCCCACAGCAAGCCAAGACCTCTCGCCATTGCATGTTTGCTCTGTTTGCATACAATATCACCTTTCGAACATCGTCCCTTGGAAGGACAAACATTTCATCTGCACAATCCTACGCCTACTTCAGACCCCCAAATCCCCTTTCACAGCAGATCGAAAATCAAACTTGATAAGAAAAAAATCAATGCCTCCCTTCTGGACCATCGGCTGCCTGTACGGCGCATCCGCCGTAACGCTCGGCGCCTTCGGAGCCCACGGCCTGAAGAAACGCATCGCTGATCCGCAGCGCATCGCCAACTGGGGCACAGCAGCTCATTACCAGGTGAGAAAATGAAAGAAAAAAGACACCAGTCGCTGTCTTCCAACATTCCCTCAATGTCCATATTGTAAGCATTAGCTAACAAACCTCTCTTTTTCTCTGGATAGTTGATACACTCTGGCGTCGTCCTCATCGCTTCAGTCGCAGCACCGAAGAACACCCTCGCGGCCTCCCTGCTTGTTGCCGGAATGACCATGTTCAGTGGTAGCATCTATCTGCTTACACTTGATCCGCAGCGCTTCAAGGCGTTGGGCCCTGTGACGCCGTTGGGGGGTCTGTGTTTGATTGGAGGATGGGCGGCGTTGGCGTTTGGGAAGAGGATTCCGTTTCCGCGATAGGTGCATATAGGGATGAAGTGAGATGTGTTTGGATGTGTATATATATATGGGTTGCGCAGGCGTTCTGGTTTGGTGCGTGTGTGGCTGGTCAGGTAGGGGAATCTCTGCTCAAAGTGCGCTTGCTACTTTCTGTCATGTATTATGACTGGAGGCGAGGCTGAGACTGAAAGGATGGTGATTGTAGGCGTTGATATACCTCATGTAAGCTCTACTTTTGGTTCTATGTCTGTTTTTGGACCCAGAATTCTTAAGTAGAACTTTCTATTTGTCCTGTTGCTATCTAAGGAAGGCAAAGTTGGATCTGCCAAGTGGATTTCACATTTACTTGGTTGGGTCGATTTGAACGCTGCGGGTACTTATGCAAGTATGATTTTCTTGGGAACGAGTGGTCCCTCTATTGAACGGTTTCGCTATCATTTTTAAACTACGGCAGAGAGTTCAGGGTCGAGCGTGTATACATTTCATCCAGTGATAATGATATTCCAAGACTAGCACCCTCATTGTCCAAATTTCTAGAACTGTGTCACCCAATGAACCTCTGTAAACAGCTGATTTCGAATGTGATTTCGAATCTATGCGCGAGGAGTCTAGAAACGACGATTGCTCAAATTCGGTTTGCGTGGCAGACAGTGGAATACATCGATCCTACACTTTGGAAGCCCCTTTTCGAAGTTCACGATATTTTGACCATGTCTTACTGTTTTGAAGGTAGTATTAAATGGCTGTGAGAAGTCAGGCGGGCGTGAGAACGTCAGCGCCGAGCCTACTGTGACCTCCCAGTAAACATCATATGACCTTGCCAGATTCGAGGTTATCGATATTCAACATGAACGGTCTGTTGCTTGTCTTTCCAAAGCGAAACATGTAGGTGCTCATGTAAATTTGAAAACTTCAATGATGCCTAGCTTTATAGTAAGTAAAAATCTCTATTTGGAATTGTAGAAGGCGAGAAGTGTATACAATCTAGGGTGTTTGATGCCATATTATCTGCCGCATATAATCGACTTGCTGTCTCCACCATGTGCACAATGGCACTAAGCTTCCATCTCAGTACCGACCGCCACGGTGATCCATTTTCCCCAACCTGTAGCCAATGTTTTTGAATTTCCTATATTTTCACGTTCCATTTCCACCGATAATCTAGGCAGGCCCACCTAGCCATTAGGAAGCTCACTGTTCCAAGAAGAAGAATTCCTGAGAGAAAGGCCACAAATCCTGTGGTTCCAGATTTTGGCAACAATTCACCACCAATAGGTATACAAATCAGAGTACTGCATCCGTTAGCATCTCAACTTTCCCTATCCACAGATTTAACCTACGCAAATGCTACCACAGAGTAGGACGTTCCATAGTATTGCCCATATTCATCAGCTCGGCAGAGTTGACCCAGACAGACTGGCGCCATGGAGATAATACTACCCGACCCAAAACCGAATAAGGGAGCGAAAATGTAGAATAAGACGAGGTTGTCATTTATTGGAAGCCATAGTGCGAGAGTGACTACCAATGTCCAGACCAAAGTTAAGAGCATTATGTTGAGTCGTCCCACCCTGTCTGATGTCCAGCCCGAGAAAAATCTACCAAATGCAGACCCCCTACACATAGCTTAGCCAGGATTTTCGTGACCGAAAAGAATAATGTGTGGGGTGAGTAACCTACGCATTAAGGATGGCAATGATATTGTAAGCTGTCTGGTCACTGAAACCTTGGTCGACAGAATAGGTGGGAATCAAACCAATAGCACCAAAAAGCACGAACTCAAAGCCTGTCAACAAATGGTAAGTATCTTCTTGAGAACCCTCATATAACTCTGTGCAATCTGGGTTGTGAGAGTGACACATACAAGAAACTCCAGCGGTAACCCAAGAGAATCGTGCATCGAGAAAACACCTCAGGTTAACCGCACCACCGTTTTTACTTGGCGGCAAACGACCTCTGATACACATATTCCCGATAACCATCAAGACCGTGCAGATAAGAGCAATGAGTCTCATAGCCCATGCCCAGCTCAAATGTTTAAACATGGGATTCAAGATGAGGGGGAAGGCTATGCCACCGATGCTGGAGCCGACGAATGCAATCCCACTTGCAATACCTCTTTTGACTTCAAACCAGTGCGCAACAACCGCCAATGCAGTGGTCGTCAACAAAGCACCACTGAAGCCATTCAAGATACCATACGTGAGCATGAAGTGCCAATATTTGGTACATTGCCCGAGGAGCACTAAACTCGAAACATAGAGTACACTTCCGATGAAGATCAGCCATCTTGGTCCATAGCGATCAAACAGAGGGCCGATTTGCACCCCAAGAAACAGATTGAGGAAGAGATTGACGGCTGGGATCCAACCGATATCTCCGCTGCTGTAGTTGGATAGCTGATGTGCTTTCCAATATGACTGGAATAGACCGACGGAAGATACCAGTCCAAAAGTCGACCAGATTATACAGAAGGATCCGGATACCACCAGCCAGGCCTTAGTACCGCCTTCGGGAAAAGTGTAGTCGAGTCTGGATCGCGAGGTTATGGTTGGCTCTGGGATATTGAAGAGGTCAGAAGTGTGAGTAACTTCGGGCTGGAGTGCAAGAGTGGGGTGGAGTGTGGACAGTTCCTCCTCCTCAATTGGCAAATTAATATCACGAGCCATGTCCTTGACTGAAGGTTTGATGAGTTGATATGTATTAAAAGTGAGAGTTTTTGGTAAGAATGGGATGTGTAAAAAGTGAAAGTTATAAGTTTTTCATGGTGTAATTATGGGTCTATGGGGGGCGACATCGGGCTGCGGGCACTAACTTGCTAGAAAAACTCTATAATTAGGCACATAGTACTAGCTATAGTAAAGTTGATAATTAGTAGCCTGCTATTGTATTTAAGTTATTGTTCAATGCCTTCACTTTGGTCGATATATACCATTCTGATGAAATAGTAATTCTCAATCGATGAAATTTCCTAGTTTTCGAAAAATTCAAATCATAATATTGATAGTGTAATAAGCGAGCATCGAACCGAACGATAACCATTGTTTCTACTTTATCCATGCTTGAATCAACGAAGCTGCGTGTATTATACAAAATAGAACGCATCGCAAACCTCACAGACCTATGCAAAACCCAACAAATTCCATGCAAACCGCCTCACACCCCTTGATCACCAGACACCAACTTCCGCTGCTTCAATCCTCCTAACAATAAAACCAAATCTTGCAAGCCCCCTCCGTATGTGCAAGCGGATTCTTCGTATCATCCTCATACCAACACGTAGACTTCGGCTGGCTCTGTGATGACTGGGATTGCAGTGATGGGTTTGAGTAAAGAGAATAGTGCGAGGAAGGCGAAGAGAATGTTGTATAGTGAACAGTGCATATTGGCGTACATGTTGATGCTTCAGTAAAGATAGAGATGAGAGGATGGAGTATCCTGAATTGTTCTAAAAGATTCTCAACAGGTTTTTGAATGTAGCTTGCTTCAGTGGGGATGGTCAAGTTAGATGAAAGATTCTGATAGATGGCTAAAATGAGATAAATCAAGAGTAGAGGTGTGAGACTTGAGTTGTGTTAAGAACAATGTCTCTCTGTAAGAGAAAGAGAATATTTATGCTTACTTCACCCACCAAAGTTTTGCTCTCAAGCTTCATTGACTAGCGTTTGACATGTGAATCATAGCATGTGCAGAAAATCGCAGCAAGCCTCTGTAATTCACTGATATTGCTGTCTATGATTCACCGAAGCACTGATCACAGGTCTGAATAGCCAGAGGCAGTTTTAGGAATGCACATGGTCTAAATATAGAGTATCAATACCTTCATTTATATTTCAGTGCATTTTCATATGTACTTTGAATAATCTGTGCAGTATCGCTATCATGAAATTCAGATTGCTTAAGTGATGAAGCAGCATACTTCAGAATTACTGCTTTCCTCGCTTAATTACCCCACCCCCTCTCTGTGCTAGACAAGCTACTTCGTGATGTAGGAACTCTTGCTATAGCCTTTAGGATACAAGCGGAATCCAATGAATTGAAAAGGTTCGTGTCATTGCTCTACTAAGACTCGTGGGAAGCCTAGATTCTATCATTCTAGTAATACAACGTCACTGAAGATAGGCGCAACGAACGCTCTTTCCCCTCCGACAATTCTAGCCTTGTCCTCTCAACTACTGATTTCACTCCATATAAACTCACGACTTCCTACGCTTCTCATCACTTCACTTTATATCAGTATAGCACACAGAGTCTAAGACTTAGCACGATTAAATAAAATGCGTATCTTCAAATACCGGTCAGCTTTTTCTTTCCTGCATCAAACTAGCAACGACCAACTGATTCTTATAGCACAAAATTCATAACATCACGCAATTACAATATCCTCCACAATAGTTCTCCTCCAAACCCCAAGCCACCTCCACCCCAAACCAAACCCCACAACATTCTCTTCCAGCTCACCAACCGGCTTTTCTCGCGGATGGCATCACCTATCACAAATATAAGCATGCTAGGATTTCTCCTCGGCGTTTCTTACATAATGGTGCTGTCCGAGAGGCTGAGAGTAGAAGAGAGACAATTGGAGGTTAGGATAAGTCTGAAGGCGGTTGAGGACAGATTGGCGCGGGTGGAGTCGCTGATGGATGGGCATTATGATTCTGATGCGATTTAAGGGCTGCGAGTGGGGGTGGTGATTGGATTGGAGCTCTGATGAGGGCGAATATAGTGCGGTGAGGATGAGTCTGGGAGGAACCGAACGATTACGGACTTGGGGGGGAGAAGATGAAGATGAAGTACAGGATAAATGGCGAAAGGCCTTTTGGATCTTGACGATGAGATATTTTATTCCCCGGATTAAAGATTTTGAAGAACATCGAATATATATAATAGTCGGTTCACCACTGTAATTCTGTGAGCTGTAAGCGTATTACGATTCGTACTCCACTCATCCAAACCCACAGCCGCCGCACGCCCCTAATAATTCCAGCCTCACGAATAAACTTAGCTTACATGCAGCAGCTAATGCATCACCACGAGTCCCTCATCACCACCATCTCATCACCCAAGCCATACCCAAATCTCTCAAACAAACAAGCTTGCCTTACCTTATCTCACCCCCTATCTCCACTCACTCGGTATTCAACCATCTTCCCCAGGCCACAACAGCGCCATTAAAAACAAACCCAATACATACAGTATGCATATATACATCTAGAAACAGTCCGCGCCCGATACTGTACTCAAAATGTATAAACAAAAACGAAGAAGCTTTTTTCTCACCCATCCCATGAGATCCAACCCTTTCGACCCGTTCCGTCTTTTATCTCCGCATGATTCGTACCGTACCGTACTTACAGGGGGGGTTGAGATGCATGCAATGCAAATGCAGTAATTAAGGCGGCCCGGTGGCACAGCGAAAACGAATAATCAATCGTCCAGCCACCAACACTACCACGAAAGAAAAAGACGGCTGAGAGCTGGGTGGCTTGAAGGATGTAAGCGGGCATGGGCCAAATCAATCGATATAAAAGGGGCAACGGCGGGCGGTTAGGCTAGAGCCTGATTGATATCTCTCTCCGCACGCGATATTTAAATCCTAAATATCTATCAAAATTACTGTACTTGGAATTTCTTTGCGTTGCGAGATACTCTCTCGATAACCCGCATCAAAACCTATTACCTACTCTGAAAATCTAAAAGAAAAGAAGAAAAGAAAGAAGAAAAGAAAGAAGAAAAGAAAGAAAGCGACAAGTGAAGAGGACTCCAGTGTCTAGGACTCGAGATAGAAAGATCAATGGCGGCGGCAGCAGCAGTGACGACGACTTCATCCTACGCACGAGATGTGGACTGGTACCTAAAGAGCGACGATTGCGTCTTCAAGCGCTCGAATCGGAGTAGCCGTGAGATATTCGTGCCGACGGCGAGTTCGTATCTTGAGATATGGAATTATCCGGTGAGATTTAGATGTTTATTTCTTTTCTTTTCTCATCTTTTCTTTTCATCTTTTTGGGAGGTCAGTGAGAGAGAGGGAGATATAATAACATAACGTAACTGAGCTGAGCTGAGCCGAGCTGATACACTTTTGAATATATAGGGAGGTGGTGCGAGTGTTTTGGAAGGAAGGCTGGCGCATGATGAGGTGCAGGATTGGCTTGTGAGGGAGCCGCCGTTGGATGAGAAGATGGAGAAAGTTATTGGTGGAACACGTCTTCTGTAAGCTGATTTTGTTCGTTAAATGTTGATTTTGATGTGTTCCCTTCATACCTAGCTTACGGGGAACGGGGGTTGGATTGGATTGGATTCAAGGTGAATGCATATGAGACGAGGAAATGATAATGATGATGATAATTCTAACACGTGATAGGATATCTACCATTCAATACTCGCGTGGGTGGAGAGATACATATGGTTTCGATGAGCCTACCCTCCGCAGGATAATGGATGAGTTCAAACTGCCCATCTCGTTTCTCCAGGGCTACTACAGCAGTCGAGGCTCTTACAGCAGACATACCTTGGCTGAACTTGCTGGGCGACCTTCAGATTCGCATATAGGTACTTATATATATATACCACGGTATGTTGCTCACTTAACTGGGCACTAACTTAAGCAGGCTTCATAATAGATCAGGGGGTCTCCGCACCCGATGATCATAACATAGCTTTCACTTGTAAGTGTGTGCTCACTGCTGAGAGATCTGCCTGTCCATATAATACTCCCTTGACTGTGATTCTCTCCTCGCTCCAAACCAGACAACTAACATCATAGGGGACGTCTCCACGCGAACAACCTCTGGCCTCCTGCGTACAACATCCAAGGTTGACCGTAGAGATATTCTGCGAGGCCTCCTCTCCTTCCGCAATTTTGCCACGCACCCACTTCCCCTCGCCATCCTCTTTGTAGAACTCAACAGTATCTGGACGATAGGGAACATTGGCGACATCATTGGACGCATTTTCGACATCCAGAAGAAGACTGGCCATGTAGGTGCTATGTGGGCTGTTGATCCTGACGGGAAAGAGAAAGAACATGATTGGGCCAGCATGACGCTCGATTTGAGTTATCTGGGGCAGACAATCTCTTTGGATATGCTGAGGGCGAAGACTGCACTGAAACTTTCCGGGTTCATAGAGGACACAATTGTGTGGTTGAATCCCAGAATGGGCGACGGAGGGGAAAAGGCGAGGGGTATGAAGTGGCTGAAGGACGAAGATGAGGAAAGATTTCTGAGAGATAGTGAGGTACTGAGGGATATTATGAGGCAGGCGGCTAATAAGCTGGCCATTCATGTGGTATGCAACTCTGCCGTATCTTGATACTGTGTATTTGGGCGAGCAAACATTTCCATGAATCTCTGAATTTCAGCAAGCGTGGCTACTGACCTCTTCAAAGGACATGTTCGTACATTATAAAGAACTGGCTACTATCCAGAATCAAACGGTTCGTCGCCAACCCTTTTTCCCCCTAATTCCATTTATTAAAGAAGAAGAAGAAGAAGAAGAAGAACAATGACAACAAAAGCTGACAGATCTCAGGTCTACAATCTTATAGCCCAACGAGACATCCAACAAAACATTGAGATAGCTAAAGACTCAAAATCTATTGCAGTAGCAAGTAAACGGGATAGCTCAGCGTACCTCTCACGCCCCTCTTTTCTCGTTCATTCACTTTGTACACATTGTGTTACTGACAAACGTGCCATAGGATGAAATCAATTTCTCTCCTAACAATGGTTGTCCTTCCCGGTACATTCATCAGTACGCTCTTCGCTGTTCCAATCTTCGATTGGGACGCCAGTTCATGGTCTGGGGTCGCAAAGCCACGGTTCTGGTTTTACTGGGCAATCACCGTTCCATTGACACTCATCACCTTGATGATATGGATGACGTGGGAGAAAGCTTTTAACAGGCGTAGCGAGGAGTTGGAACGTATAGCTAGAGATGAGATTGATAACACGAAGGGAGGGGATAAGGATGATGATGAGAGGAGCGGAAGGGGAGGGTCGAGGGGAAGTAGTTTCGTGAGTAGTGCAAGAGGGAGCAGTATTAGTCGGAGCTTGGATTCGAGGAGGAGCGGAAGGAGCGGGGAGTATGAGATGGTGGACCGAGAGAGCGGAGCGGAGAGAGTGCAGGAGCAACTTGTGACGATGGATGGAGGTGGGAATAGGGTTGAATCGGTTGACGTTGGGGTTGGGGCTGGACAGCAAGCGAACTATAGGAGGAGTAGCATTGCGCAGAGCTCGAGGGAACGCGAGATGCCGGATACCATTAACCGGCCCCCGGTGAGAAGGTACACAACGCCTGTTCGAAGAGAATCTAGAATTGGGGAGTTGGTATGACATGTATACGCTTGTATTTCTGGGGGTTGCATATAATTCCGTAGGAGGATACTGGCCTAGCCGTCTAGGTAACTAGATTGTTTACTCTGTAAGCAGCAGGTCGCATCTATGATATACCTTTGTATATGCGAAACTCCGTACCTTAGAGGAAAAGGAAATTTCATTTTAATGACGTACCTTAATCAAAATATGGCCACTGCAGAAGATATTAGAATCAATGAATAGGTGATACTGATACGTCACAAGTCCCCCAGCTCCTAGTTCCTAGCCTCAAAGCTTTCTCTCTCGACTTCCACCACATATCTCGTGCCACATAATAGGAGTCCGAGCGGAAGACGGCACATGGTAGCGTTCAACTCTGTACTGCCGGGACGATGCAGGATATCGAAGCCGGGCAACAATGCAATAAACGATGCAATAAGAAGTTGTTCCAAAAAGCAGGTACAAGACCGATCTGCGGCAACAAAAGTCCCGCGATCCGGGACCTGCAGCTGGTTCTGTAGTGTCGCCGTTAGAGTGACACATTGTAGGGTGATGTTCGATATGGAACATTGTTACATTGCGATATGATATTGCCGAGTCCATACTTACCTGTGGGATATTCCTGAAGAGTAGCGATTGGATTTGATCTCGTGCTGACCAATGACCTTGATAGGGTATTGGAAGAGTCAATACAAGCTACCAACCGAAGCTCGAATTCACTCGACCAGGCGACCTCTTAGATCCAGATCCAGAGGCAGGAGCATCACACTTATCTGCAACCTCGTCTAGTTCGACCCTGTCGCTCATTTTTGTTTTCCTCTCCTCCATCCTCGAATAACGTTGTTCAATCACTCTTTCACACTCTTTTCTCTGCTTGCCGAAGAATAGCAACTGACACTGTCTCTCCGACGATGTCCCCCTCAGTCTCCAAGATACCAAAATCTCCCAAGTCGCCGTATCATGCTCGTTCACTTGCTACTGACACCATGTTTTGCCGTCCCGCAGAATTACTCTCTCATGCCTCCTTGACTTTGGAGCTGCTCTCTCCATCCGCTGCAAAATCTCCAAATGATTCTGGTTCTTACTTGAGAGTCTCCAGTAGAGATGGGTCTTTTATACCGCCAATTCTCTCATCAGAAGTCCCCGCCTTCCTCGAAAAGGATGCCTCAAAATTCGAAAGTAGCAGCAGAGTAGCAAGAGATGGCACTGTCGATGTCACCCGCAGCGGCTCCTCCTACCCACACTCAATATCTAGTTTCGTTCGGCCGTCCCGACATCCGGAGAATTTGTTGAAAAGGTATAGAACATCGAGCGTGCAGTTGATGCTGGTATCTTTGATCTCATTTCTGTGTCCGGGCATGTGGAATGCTTTGAATGGACTTGGAGGTCTGTCCATCCTATCACTTTGGCCCATTCTCCCCCTACTCTCTAATCTCATTTTCATTCTATCCTCGCCACAAAATAGTGCTAACATACAGCAAATAGGCGGTGGTCTTGTCGCTCCCAAACCAGCCAACACAGCCAATGTTGCATTGTATAGTACATTCTCAGTAGCCGGTTTCTTTGCTGGTATCTTCACCAATAAGCTAGGAGTGAGAATTACGCTCGCAGCGGGAGGTATGGGGTACGCGCTCTATAGTAGTAGTCTATTGTGTTACAAGCATACGAAGAATGAGGGGTTCTTGATCTTCTCTGGGTGTGCTTTGGGAATTTGTGCTGGAGTATTTTGGGCGGCGCAGGTCAGTTCTCTTTCTCTTGCTTCTTCCTTCAAAGAGAACTTTAGATGAAGGGTTTGAATTGATTACTGTAAGCTTTGTAAAAGTAAAAAGAGGTGTTTAAGTTGTTCTCGAGGTTGACGGGCAAGTTATTCCATGGGAAATGAATGCTAATTTCGCTTCCTCAGGGGATGATGACAATCAGCTACCCAGGAGAGGGAGCTAAAGGAAAGAGCATAGGATGGTTCTGGGGAATTTACAATTTAGGGGCAGTCATCGGTAGCATGGTATGTTATTCTCTCGAATTCCTCTCCGTATTTCCGGGTCATTATCAGTCTCTCCAGGATTGGACATTCAAGTAACCATCATACAACAATAGATCGCCCTAACTCAAAACCTTCACTCAACCTCCAACTCAATAACTGACACAACCTTCTACGCCATAATCTCCCTCTCCGTCTTCGGAGCCTTGCTCGCCCTCTTTCTCTCCTCCCCCTCAAAAGTTGTCCGTCCAGACGGTACGCACGTCTCCCTACCTCACACTCCCTCCTGGAAATCAGAGTTCAGCGGCCTGATCGATGCCTTGCATTCCGATTACTATATTCTGCTACTCTTTCCCATGTTCTTCGCAAGCAATGTCTTTTATCCATACCAATTCAACACATTCAACCTGGCGAACTTCACTATCAGAACTCGTTCACTGAATAATGTTTTATACTGGCTTGCTGAAATCGCTGGAGGATATATTTCCGGGTATCTATTAGATATTCAGAGTGTCAGGAGAAGTATGAAAGCGAGAATTAGTGTATTGGTGTTGTTAGTGGTTACCTGTGCAGTGTGGAGTGGGGCGTATATATGGGAATTAAAAGTTGGTAATGCAGAGAAGAAGGAAACTATCATAGGCATGAAAATGGATTTTAAGGATGGAGGGTATGTATGGCCGATGATGCTGTACATGGCGTTTGGGTTATTAGCTGCTTCTTATCAGATTTGTCTCTACTGGTACGTCTTTACCATTTCTTTCACACATCTCTGATCCCCAAAATGCCTCTCCCTTAAGAGCCCAAGTATTCTTATCCCAGCTCCTCTGGGCCCAGACAGCACCCCAACTGAGAGAAACCATCAGGTTCCTCGGCGCCCTCACAGCAGACTCCCGCAAAATCGCCAACCTAGCAGGCTTTTACAAAGGCATTCAATCCGCCGGCGGAGCCATCTCCTTCCGCGTCAATACTCTCGATATCACGCCTATTCACGAGCTAGTCATATGTTGGAGCCTGTTGGTTGGAGGGCTGATCGTTGCATTGCCGATCGTAGTCAGGAAGATAAAGGATCTGAAGTGACTCGGGCTCTGAATGCTTGTGCTTCTGAATTTCGATATTTGCTTCAGACTTCTTTCTGCATGAGTTGCTGCTGTGCTATTGCTTCTCTTACTGACTCGGAGCATGGACTATTACAACAGTATATATCCGTGCCCAGTGCTGTCATCAGGAGTATTGGGTGCGTGGTGTCTATGAATGTGAGATACAGAAGAAAAAGATGCAGAATGGAAGCCGGAGTCACTTCGTTTGAAATCTGTTTGTACAAGGAAAAATACTTTCATAGAGTTCTAGGTGAGATGGAACGAGTTTGGTATGATAGCATGTAGAGTACAGCGCCTTTTGATCATGAGCTATCTTAGGCCTAAGCTTTTTTAGACAATATCATCTGTTTTGCTCCTTCCTAGGCACTAAGCACCTTGTTTTCAGTGTATTGTATGGCACCGAAGACTCCATTGGGGCAACAGTATGAAGATGAATTCAAGCAACATTGGTATTAGAAAGCACCTTGTGGCATAACAGCCATCCTCCACATCCCCAAGCGGAGTATCTCCGCTATTGAATGCTTGAAATGACTTCAACCAATAACTTCATCGGCATACTGTTCGAGCCCAGAATTGGAACTTGTCAGTTTCTCGATGGGGGGTTAGAGACTTGCTTGCATTTTGTAAACAAGGAAAGACCTCTAGACACAAGGAAGCAGATGGACAATAGAAAGAAGAGCGAATTCTAGATACCAAAATTTCCGTCATCAGAGATGCTGTATCTATTTCTCCATACAAAGGAGCTATTCCTACAACCGTATCTAGCCCCGACCCAACTCCAAAACTATTTTTTCCCTCTTCCTTCCACCGGTATTGCTTAATCCCAGTACTTTATAGCACCATCCAGTCCTGCCGTGACGACTTTACTCGTCTCCTGTGGATGCCACTCGACGCATGTAACCGCACTATCGCTAGCCTGCATCTTATGCCACATCTTACACGTCTTCCAATCCCAGAAACAGACATATCCGCCACTGTCTCCGGACGCTACAAACTGTCCGTCGGGACTGCACGCTACATCGATCGCATAGCCTGCATTGTTATGGCCTTTGAACATCTTCTTTCTGTTCTGCCGGAACTTGTCGTTGGCGCCGTAGACAAAGATATTGTTGTCGGATGACTGGTAGGCGACGTATTTTCCAGAGGCGTGCAGAGAGGCGCGTGTCATGGGATACATGTGTGGCTCAGCGATATATTTGATGGGGACGGGGATATTGTAATCCCAGGCTCGGAGGGACTTGTCGTCGGATGTGGTCATGAAGCGGCGATTCTCATCAACGAAGGTGATGGTGTTGATAGCTGCCAAATGATGATCATATTCCTGAATGATCTCGCGGGTACGGATATCAAATTGGATGATCTTCTTATCTGACATACCAGCTAAGAATTCATTCGAATGCTCGGGATCAGGGTTGAACTTCACAACGTGTGGAGTCGCACCCGTCTTGAAGCGATTTATACATTGGCCGGTTTCGGTATCCCAGAGCTTCATGTCGCGGTCATAGGACGCAGAAAGGAATTGCGTGCCAGAGGGGTTGAAGGTGATGTCTGACAGCGCCTTCGTATGTCCAGAATACGTCCGTAATAATTCCTTCGAGTGGTATACGTCCCATATCTTGACAGTTGTATCTGCACTGCCGGAAAGCAGCAAATGGCCCGATCCTGGGAAGAACCGCAACCCAATAATAGGTTTCGTATGGCTCTTCCAAGTATGTACCAGCTTTTTTGGCACGTAATTCTTCGTGCTTCCGGGCTCTTTCCGCAAATCAATGTCCAAGTCCTGTGGAACATGCATATACGTCCGGCCTTGGTAGTCGTATTGTTCACTTCCCTCAAACTTCGAAGTCTCAGCACCTAACTCCTCAGCCTCTTTCCGTTTCGCTATGGCTTGCGGCAGAGCGGGTACGACAACACCACTTTCTATAACTTCTTCCTCTTCCTCGACCTCCTCATACTCCTCATCGCTTGCTAACTCGTCCCCATCTTCAACATCCTCATATTCCACTGGCTTGTATTTTGCCCATGGACCGACATACGCATTGTCGCCCTCCGCAACAGTCGCATCTCCTTTCTTCTGCCTTTTTGCTCGTATCCGCGCAGCTTCCTCCTTCTGTGCTTGTCCGCCTTGATACTCTCTGCCTGGTCCGCGCTCAACTGCTCGGTGCTGGCTCCGGAAAGTATGTTCACTAATATATGTCTCCTCCGCATATCCAGTGAGTACGTTCTTCCGCTTTAAACAATTGACCTCTTCTTTGAACGGATTTGCTGGGCCCTGGGTCGGTCGCGAGAGATCTTCTGCTGTATATTGAACAACTTCATGATTTTGTCCTGCTGATTGTCGGACTATCAAGGCGTTCTGGGGCGCCATGTTTGGCGGGTATGCACCGAAGTCTGCCATATTAGGAGGAAGAGAGGATAGATGGCAGGATATCCACGAATATTCTCGAACTTCAAAATGTTGTAGCGCAACCTCTACAACAATTGTCGCATGTCGGGTTTCCAAGAAATTCATAGTCGCCCAGGTCGTAATCGGGCTAGCGCCAACTTTATGCATACCACGTGATTCTATTTAGAGGCTCTGCTCTGCTGAAGTTGAAGAGCTACTGTATGTCTAAAGCCCTGAATGGATAATAGAGGGCTTGTCAGAATCATCATCAGCTACTAGAAACATAATATCAATAATATTCTCTTTCTAGCAAGCTCGATGCCTATCAAATGAATAGCTAGAGTGGTCGGAACGCATTTCAGCAGCGTGAAATAGCATTACTTCATTAGCTTTCCACAGCATTAATGTTAACATAGCACTTAATTAAGATAGTAATCAAGTACTATATACATAAACCTCCCGGAGCGCTACAACGCCTGTTACCCATTATCCGATGTAATGAGAACCTCGAATCCGGCCTTCGCCCATATATTGTCCGCATACATTAATCATTTCGCCCCTCCCTCCGCTTCGAGCATATTTCTCCTCGCCCCGCGCCATCCCATCATCCCATCCCAACCTCTTATTCATTGGTGATTGCCTATCCGTTCTTGTATTCAGTTCGATTCATCTCTTATCAAAGCAACGATCATTGAGTATAAATAGAAGAAGAACATAATCAAGTGGAAGCCAAGCTTGATGAACGATTCCTAAACCTAGGTTAGCTCTGCCATTTTCTAGCCTTCCCTATTTTCGACTCCCTAGCCGAGGATAACTATCTTACCTTCTTGTGGACATTGAGTTTCCTGAAAATCTCGGTAGCATCCAGTAAGTGCGCGTTATCAAGAATTCTAGTTACTATGTTAGCAAAGTCCGATAACCCACACAGCACAACATCTATGACCACCAGGTGTAAAACTTGGCACAAAGTTGTGTAAGGTATAGCACATACTTCTTGACGTTGAAAGCAACGAGTGGAAGATTGAGCAGGAGCGCAAGCCAATAGCCATTAATAAGGAAGAGGAAGGTAAGGAAGCCATGGACGGCCGCTTCGGGAATGATGTAGGTGTTTAGACGGTTGCAGAGGTCGATGGGATTGATGTAGTCACTTTAAGAAACATGTTAGCTACTATTCCGCGCACAAAGCCAGTCTACAATCTCATTACAGAGACTGGGTTTCTTATCTGGTCCCAGCCTCGGGCTGTAGCCTGAAAGCCGAAAGGCATTCCCTTTGCCAGCAAGGAAGCTGGAAAAAAGAGGGTGACGTACCATTCCAAATCGCTGTACATGATCGTGAAGAAAACTTGAAGGAATAAATTGACCGCATTGATCAGCACCGCCAACAGGTACAGCCATGCCTCGCCGGACATCATGATGGGCTATAAAAATCGCGTGAACGTGCGCTCGAAGCTACAATGTTCCCTTTATTATCAGAATCACTGCGCAGTCGCAGTGCTGTTTGTGTAGAGTGTCGTGGACGAAGCTTGGGAGTTGCGCGAAAAGGGATTTTCGTCGGCGAAGAAATATGACAAGTGGGGAGGAGGCGGGAGGGGGTTCTAAATTAGACTCGAAGAGATAGGAGATGACCAGCGAGGTGGTTGGGGAGGTGGATTAGGGTTCTTGAAGCTATCTCACAGCTGTCTTTCGTGGGATCGAGGGCTGACGAATTCGACGAAGTCAGAAGCGGAATGATGAAATGTGAGGCTCACGCGGTGGAGCTGTTACTGTTGGCAGGAAGGGAGGTACATAGCAAGCTCTTGTCCAGACTGGTCCCTGGTTGGTGCGTTTAGCATGTCACATGTCAGGGGTTTGACTATCGAGTCCTTCCGATTGCAGGAAGCGAAAGACAACATTCGACTTTTATGAAGGACATTGTTATCTCCCTACGCTCCATTGCATTCGGCTCGGAGCTCATGCTCTTTAGGTGGTATAATACAAAAAATTTCGCTTCAAAGTATCTTCCCATGGTCTATTTTGCATCCCCATTTACCGCCCCGTTTGCCCCGTTCGTCGACTCCGCAATTGGCGTTTGAATTGGCCCTCCTGGGGAATCCGGAAGCCTGGCGGTCAGAACCTCTACGCCATCAGCCGTCACTAGAAGAGTATGTTCTGCAAGGAGTTAATTGACGTAAACAGAATTTCAGATACTGATAAGCATACCAAATTGAGCTGTCCTCTTCCCATCCACCGTAGCACTAGTCCAGTCATCAGGCCAGGTCTTATCTCTGTAACTTCCTAAGGCAATCATAGGCTCAATCGTGAAGCACATTCCCTCCTTGGCAGCGCCGACAGCCTTATTCTTAGCATAATGTGGTATGTTTGGTGCACAATGGAACTTGTCATTGATACCATGCCCGCAGTATGCCCGAATCACACTGCACTTTTTCGACTTTGCGTACTTCTCAATAATGTTTCCGTACTCTCGGAACAGCCCACCTGGCTTGACAGCCTTGATAGCCTCATTCAGCGACTCCCGGGCTGCTTCAACAACTCTGACGCTGTCCGGATCTGCTTTTGCTTTGTCGCCGATGTAGTATGTTTCGTTCAAATCACCATGGTATCCGCCATGGAATAATGTAACATCAATATTGAGGATGTCGCCGTCAACGAGGACTCGTTGATCAGGAATACCATGGCAGATGATTTCGTTCAAGGATGTACAGACTGATTTCGGGAAATGCCCATAATTCAGAGGCGAAGGATATGACTTCACAGGTTAGCAGAAACTCAAGGTGCAGCGATGGTAGTCTGTACATTTCTGTCCAAGCAAGCGTTGTGCACGATTTCGTCGAGGTAATCTGTGGTAACGCCAGGCACGGCCGCAGCCGCGGCAATATCAAGAACCTCTCTGGCAAGTCGGCACACCTTTCTCATGCCCTCTTGGGCAGCCTTATCTAATATATCAATCTTTGTTCTGCCAGGGAATGTGTTTTCGCTGGTTGGCACACCATCTTTCCAGTAGTCGGGATGCTGTATCGATTTAGGGACCTTTCGAGTCGCAGAGAGGGGGTAGACGGCTCGCAGAGGTCCGGTGTATTGGAAAGTGGGAAATGGGTCGTAAATGCCGGTGTCTGGATCGGGTTCAGAAACAATATTAGGAGCTATTAGATTGCGAATGAAATTACCCTTGGTTTTGTGGAGGGCTTTGTGCGTGCTCTTGGAAATGTGTTAACCTCGCATTCAGAAGACTCGCAAACTTAGAGCGCGATGGGCAGTGCGTACAGGGCGCATATGTCATGAATTCCGGGAAAGACATACCCAACTTTTCTTGAAACAATCTTGCGAACAGAAAATGCTATCTTTTATGCTCAATTTGAGACATGTTGGACATTGCAGAGTGCCAGCATCGTTCTCGCAGTCAACACCGATGCATTTCCGCACCGACTTTTCGGTGGCCATGCGCACGGTGCACGTCAGTCGAGACTTGATCGTAGGAGAGAAAAGAGTAAGGTGATTACAAGATATTCAAAGAATTCGGGTGCGCAGACCTTGAAGAAGGTGAGAATGGCGGGGCAGAAGTTTTGGGGAGGAATTTTGTCAGCCTCGAACCATGTCCTGGAAAGTGTCTATTAGCCAAGCCAGAGTCGGAACGGAATACTAGCAACAGGGGCGTGAGATTAGCAAGCGAGGCGGCCGCTCTCCGATTCGTAACAGTCATTGACCCTCATGATATCCCCTCTTGCTTTCTTTCCTTGATAACTCTCTCTGAATCATGGCTGAAGGATTCGGGCGACAAAAGACTGTTGTTGTTGGCGCTGGCCCGGTTGGAGCTCTAGCTGCTCTTTATGCTGCACAAAGAGGCCACGATGTCGAGATATACGAGCTACGAAGTGGTACGTCCTCTTCTATTGTCCTTTACACCAGCCCCTTGAAAGTTTTTCCAATTGGGGGCTTTGGTGTCTCGTCCTCTATTGGATTCTGTGTTAGCCACTGTTTCAGCAGTTCTATCTCTTTTTCTCTGTGTGTTCTGATGTGCTTTCTCTGAGATAATTCCCGCGGCCCACGGGAAGGTCACGAGACCTGTCCGGCCTGCACTCGTTGCTCGGCCGGAGGGCTTTACTTGAGCGAGTGTAATCAGAGCGGCTTTCAGAAGGCTTGAGTTACATTCATTACCAAATACAACCCCTAACAAATTTCCCTGCCTTTTGACAATGTTCTCCAGCTTGTCTAACCTAAGACCTAGACCTCCGAGACCCCTCTACGACACCACTGAACTTTTCCAGATCAATCAATCTTGCACTATCAGAAAGAGGGATCAATGCAATGAAAAAATCCGGAAAACTTGATCTACTAGACAAGGTCATTAGTGAAACCATTCCCATGCGAGGACGGATGATTCATGGCATATCGCACTCTGGCCAGCTGTTTGAGCAAGCTCAAGACTACGATATACATGGGAGGGTAAGCATTTCTAAGTCTCAGTCGAATGAGAGTTCTGACTTTGTAGTTTAGACCCTCTATGCTGCTGATCGTGGCGGCCTAAATAAAACTCTCCTTGATGAACTCGAGTGCATGCCGAACGTCAAGTTCTTCTTCAACCACAAGCTCACAGGAGCTGATTTTAGAAACCGCAAAGCATGGTTTGAAATATCCCATACAGAGTCTTCTAAAGACAGTACAGGAAATAGAGCAAGAGAAGTAGAAATTGAGTTCGACCTCATGATCGGAGCAGATGGAGCTCATTCAGCAGCTCGATACCATCTCATGAAGTTCGCTCGTCTAGACTACGAGCAAACATACATCGATACTTTGTGGTGCGAATTTTCAATCGAGGCAAAAGACGTCCCTGGCCAGGACCCATCATCACGATTCGCCATCTCACCAAACCACTTACATATCTGGCCCGGCAAAGAATTCATGTTCATCGCCATCCCTAGCATTGTCCATTACCCAAGCCCCTCAGTTCTATCGCAAACTAATGAGTAACAGGACGGATCCTTCACATGTACTCTTTTTCTTCCCTCTGCCCATGTCTCAGCCCTAGAAAGCGACCCATCCACTGTACCCGCCTTCTTCGATACCCACTTCCCAGGAGTCACTCGTCTAATCTCTCCACAAACACTCATCTCATCCTTCTCTTCAAACCCACACCTTCCTCTCATCAGCATCAAATGCCAACCCTACCACTACAATGACTCCATTGTCGTGATCGGGGACGCCGCGCACGCTATGGTGCCCTTCTACGGGCAGGGCATGAACGCAGGACTTGAAGATGTGCGAGTTTTGTTCTCTATCTTCGATCATCACGCCCTATCTGGGAAGTCAAATTTCCTCAGTAAAGAAGTTCGTACGAAAGCTTTAGCTGAGTACTCAACTTTTCGTGCGGAAGATGCACATGCTATCAATGACCTTGCACTGGAGAACTATACTGAGATGCGTGCTTCTGTTATCTCACCACTCTACAAAGCCCGGAAGTGGCTAGAGGAAAAGCTGTCTGTTTGGGCACCAGGGATGGGGTGGAGGACGAAGTACTCGAGAGTCAGCTTTGGCAATGAGAGGTATAGCGATGTTATGAAGAGGAGTGAGAGGCAGGGGAAGATATTAATTAGCGCAATTGTGGGAGTAGTAGGTATACCGATCCTGGTGGGCAGTGTGGCAGCGTTGGAGGCGTGGAGGACGAGAGGGCGGAGGTCACAGGGAGTGATGATCAGGGATATGTTTGGTTGGATGAGTGGCTGAGATAATATATTGCTTGGTATGATGTAATTAAGAGGTTTGTACATGTATAGATAAGTGAAATTCTTCTAGTAACTGCAGATTTCTTTGACAGTCTGTCACAGTCATAGGACTGAAAGCCAGAATTTTTTGACAACATGGCTATGACAAAGAAGCCGGGCAGTGAAGGCACTGCAGTTCACTTTGAACTGCCTACAGATTACATCTCAAGACAAGGGGTTTCAATTAATCTGTATTCAAATATACGTGTCAAATTTCTGATCCAGCAACTTTCACCTTATGAAGTCTCTGAATACCCAAGTGGGCAACACTCTGAAAAGCGACCTCCGCCGCTGGGGATATGACATTTACTGTGCGATAGGAGTCATCGTAAGATCTAGCTATGCTGCTGCAAGTATCTTTTCTTATCACTTTGCAAATATTAGCGAACAATGCTGACATTTAAATCTCTCACTGGCAAAAGAAGCAATTCGGGGACTAGTAGATTATTCCGGTCGCTTACCGCCTTGGCGCTCCTTGACGATTTTTTGATGAGATTTCAACAGTGGGGGCGCTGATCTGTGAACTCGAATTGTCCCTCAAAAATTGTTTTAATTATTATTTTTCTCTCTTCGTTTCTCTCCATGTTGGAATCATGATATCTCTAATATCCGATGAGAAGAGGGCACCATCTGGGACCTCTAGCGAAGAAGTCAAGTCAGGGCTCTTTGCTGCTCAGGTCCTCCCGCCCCTCTCGCTACATGTGTCTGTTGCTGCCTCTCAAAAACAGGTCACAATACGTCAAGTAGCTCCTTTGATACTGCTCTTGTCAGGTGCTGCCTTCCTCAACGTAAAATCTACCAAATTTCCTCGCTCGGTTAGCTCGATATATATTAATACTATTGCAGACTCTTTCAATCCAGGCAATTGTCATAATTCTTCCCAGTATCAGCGAGGATCTGAGCATTCCAGCGACTAGACAGCAATGGGTTGTATCAGCCTATTCGTTGACCTCGGCGTCTTTTCTTCTTCTCTCCGGCAAGTTAGCAGATGTGTATGGTAGAAAATGGATGCTCATCCTCGGATGCTTCTGGCTTACTGCCGCGACATTAGGAGCAGCATTTTCTCCAGTTGAGATTTGCATGTAGTGCGTATACTTGAGCCCTTCTCATAGTCTGGTTCATCCCATCCTCTTTTATTTCTATCATTTTCATGAGATTTCTTTGAAAGTTCATGTTTTGATTCACAAAACTGACTCCTAGTTCTCACATAGTGTCATGAGGGCTTTGCAAGGCTTGGTACGTACTAAGCAGTAGTGATTCAGAGCTTCGATAACATTGCTAAACTTTTGGTAGGGGGCTGCCATTACCATCCCAACAGCGATTGGTATTATCGGCTACACGATACCTCCAGGGCGGGTCAAAAATTTCAGCTTTGCATTCTATTCGGGCGGTGCTCCATTAGGTCAAGCCTTCGGAAATCTGATAGTCAGGTACCCTCTCCAGGTATCTAGCTTCCTCTGACGTTGCTTTGTAGGGTGGAGTCATATCCGAATATGCCAATTGGAAAGTGGTATTCTTTGTTATCGCTGGTTCGGCTTTCATGATCGGTGTTTTGGCCATTTTCGTCATACCACAGGACCCCCCGAGATCTGATCCCGACGCACCGCGGGCGTCCGGTGTAGATTGGATAGGAGCCTTTCTGTTCACATCTGGAGCACTCCTCCTGCTCCTCTCACTTTCAGAAGGGGCATCATTGGAATGGAAGACGCCTTTTATCATTGCCATCCTGATCTTGTCCGTTTCATTGCTAGCAAGCTTCATTTATTGGCAACATCAGATGGAACAATGGGGCCGAGAGCCTTTAATGCGGATTTCAATCTTCCAGAATGGTCGATTCTCTATGGCAATGTTAATTGTGTGTTTATTTTCGGCTGGATTCACAAATTTCACGGTGTATTCAACCTACCTGTAAGAACTAACGCAGTTGCTAGAGGCTGGAAACTAATAACTTGGTAGTTATCAAGATTACCAAGGGCTATCGGCCATTCAGACAACACTTCGATTTGTGCCTTTGGGCATTTTTGGCAGTAAGATATATTTCAGCGACATTTAAGTTCCTTTCATCTGATGTCACGTAGTACTTAGCACCATCTTGTCGGGTTATCTATTAGACCGAATCAGAGGTAACTACATCTTGATATTTGGTCTAACACTGGGTTCTCTCTCGAATCTTTTGTTCGCTATTCCCATACCAAAGTCGACTACTTATTGGGCCTTTGGTTTCCCAGCCATGTGCTTTGCTGGTGTTGGCGCCGACACAGTGTATCCATGCCTTGGCCTGTTCACAACCCAAGCACTGCCGAGAAAGGATCAGAGCGTGGCAGGCGCAATGTTCCAAACTTTCGCAGGACTTGGAAGAGCGTTGTTTCTACCTGTCACTGCTGCTATTCAAGCTTCGATACAATCGAAGATGCGTGGCAGAGGGGAGGAAGAGCTCCCTGCTTTGTTGGAAGGAATCAGGGCAGTCGAGTGGTTTTGCGTCGGCTGCATCGGTTCTGCCCTTCTAGTGACAATGGTTGGAATGAGAAACATTGGGAAAATCGGACTGTTGAAGAAGCTAGGAACTGTACAGTCGGCAATAAAGGAGAAAGACGAGGAAGTTTTGTGAACTCATCATAGCACGATAATCATGATTCAGATCTGGGAACACATTCTGGGGAGTCCCTTCACAGGTGTCCTGAGCCTGAAAAAATACGGAATACTTTCCTCCTCCACAAACTACGCCGGATTCGATATCGCGATTCTGGCTGGTCCATCTTACACCTAGACAAATTCACTCATAATACAGCGTCACTCCGGCCTTGCTGTGATTCAACGAGTAAGAAGTTTAGGACAACCCCACGTTTTCAATATTGAGGATAAGAAAGACTATGATGCAACATTTACCCTGTCAGGAATGTGAAGCATGGCAGCGGAGGTCAGAAAAGAGGCTGAGAATCGATACTGGAAGTGAAAACGTGAGGCATGAGAATCCAGAGGGATGGAGGGCGATGTTGCAAAAATGAGGAATTGCCATGAGAGAGAAGTGTCCTAGTGAGAGTGTAGTGAGAGGAGGAAGATTCTACATTTGCTTCTCAATACTTGTTTCATATTTCAAGAGCCAAAACTTGGATCAGCTGCTTGAAAAGCATCCATAGTAGCCATGCTGATTGCCGGATAGGACATAATCCTATCATGAAGCCCAAAATTCAATATCCTCTCCCTAATGAGACCCTGGTTCGTTCGCCACTCCACAGACCATCCACCATCTCCCAAATCAACCCTCTTCTCATTCTTCTCCTGCTCAAGATCCTCATAACTGATCCCGGAGGAAAGTGCAGCGTTGACTGCATGCCAAAACAGAACTTCAGTATGAGTCCACGGAATATCTGCATCGTCCTGAGCGTGGATAAAAGTGATGTGGTATTTTGAAGTATTGCTCTCTTCTTCCTTGATTTGGATGAATTCAGATATCCGATCTTTACTGAGCCAAGTACTTTTCATGAAACTTTGGAAGAACGCAAGAAGTCGAGGCGAGACTATGGATGTATGTATAGAAAAACAAATACTGTAAATAAATAAATGTAATTTTTATATTTGATATTTGTTGATGGGAGGTTTTCTTAGGGTGATAGGCGCAGTGGCTAGGCGTTGTACAGTATATACGATTACATGTAATCACGATCCCTCTATATAGAATTGAAAAGAATCCTTTTTTCTCATCGGGACTTACTTATTACATACCACAGTATTATAATACATATTACAGCATTTATTCCGTGCTTTATCGAAATCACTGTACTTATGTCCACGAATCATCTTATCCTTACAGTACATACCTAGACCATCCTCACCTCACCACCATCTATCTCACTTACAGCACTGTACTGTATCAAAAGTTCCCCCCCAAAAAACATTCCCCTCACCGCTCATTTTAAATCGGATTTTAATACTACAGATACAGTACTAGATCAGCTGTGCGAGAGATATAATACATACATACTGTTCCTCTGCTTATCATACATGTACTCGAGTATTTTTCTCTGCTGATGTCAGATCTGCTTACTGTACAACGGGGGTCTGTGTTACAGTACAGTAAAGACGAGGGGAAATTTCTTATTGGGCTGAATTTCTCATACTATACTAAATATATTATATATTACATGTTACATATGGTTATAATTACGATCAATATTTAGGAAGGAAGCAACTTCTTCCTTCCTAGCTCGTTTGCATTTATGTATAGATAGATATACAGTATATGTAAGGATTTCATTTCCATCCCCGTGCGTCCGTTCGACATGATTGTATTTCTTTATACTTAGGCAATGTGCGAAGGGGCTTGCAAGACATATGCAACTTGGACGCGTCCGAACAAACATATGAATGGAGTGTACTTTACTCTATTGTACACCCGCAAGACGGGTGGCCAAGGACGCATGTGTACGTCCCTCCGGCTTTATGAGAGACCTCCGTTTGAGTCTCGATGCGCAAGATACGGATCTTGCAGGATCCTTTCCTCCCTATACTAGATTGACACCGTCAAATTCCTCCGACTAGCCTTCCTGTCCCCCAACTCAAAAAAATAGATCGCGGGTAAGCCTGCTTACGAGCTACCTCTCCGAGATCCTGAAAGGTACTGACTAGAGTTAATTTAATTGAGAGGTCGTAGAGGAAATATATATGACGCACAATAACTCAAATCCTGAGACTTTGAAGACTTGGAGGTCTATTTGGTTGAGATCGATATTTGGATATGTCTTGCAGTATAGGTCGAGAACGAGATATAACTGAGACGATGGAGGGTTACAACATATATGTAAATAGTAGTCCTCTACAGGTTCGATACCTCGCCATTTGAAGAAGGCGATGATGATTTCTTTGAGGTTCTGAAAAGGTCGTTCGCGATATCGAAGGATTATCCGCGCCGGTGTACTCTGAGTCACCTCGTCCTGAGTACAAGAAGAATGGCTGGTGTGGCTTGTGGAGAGCATTATTGTCGGAGGAGGAGAAAAAATGGATGTATTTCTTGAAGAATAGAATGTAAGAGGAGAGCTCTGGAGAACGGACTCTTAGGATTCTGGATTGAGGCCTCAGATAATAATTATGTAATTAATGCATAGCCTCGCGTACAGTACAGTACAGTACTGTACGCCAAGACGGCTCATCCCTAGACCCGAAGATTTGCGGCACCCCGCACTCTTTCTTTTTGTTTACATACATATCAACAACTCCTAGCTCTCGTCCGCGACGAAGAAGGGAGGGTTTTTCTTTTTCCGATTCCCAAGCCAATTTGCACCTGCAACTCCAAGACTTTGTCACCGAAGCCTTTACTGAGCAATTGAGCGTGCTGAAACTACAGTAAAGCGAGAAGAGTGAAGCTAGGGGAAGGATCAGTCAGGAACTCCACACCATGGGCAAGGAAACGGCGTTAGAGTCGTCATCAGCACACCACCAGAGGAGCTGAATTCAGACCGGGAAAGCAGATTTTTTTCCTTTGAAAAAGAGGAGCAGAGAGTCATAAAATAAGGCTACGATAGATGATATGTCTTGCATGACTGTATAGAGAAGACACCGAAACCCTTCCGCTCAACTAATTCCTGTACTTCAAGAACCCGCATCAAATCAGGAGAGATTCAAATGAGCTACCACAAAGGCCTACCACACCAGTGGCAGCAGAGGCATTTTACGTCGTTGTATATTTTGATAAAATAAACAGGAACCACTTATACTTGACGAGACAAGTATACTGTATACCACAGCTATGGCTACAGAGGCATGTGCAGAAAGCGTACGAGCAAGTGCCGGCCAACAATACATTGCCTAGCTGCCTATTGTATTGTGCCCTCCTTGATTGACAACGAAGCTGAAGTTTGACGATTGACTTGATTAGATGTACTTGGGAAAGCGAGAGTACATAATAATGAGCTATGCTCGGAAGCATAAGACCACTCACTGCTCTTGAGGTAGACTTGCTAAATTAAAGCTAGAGCAGGAGCTAGTGGCTATGTCTATCAGAAATTGGCGCAGATTATCATAGAAGCAGAAACATGGAGTGCAGCAGTCGCGCAGTTTTTAATGGTTTATCGATTTGAATTTCTCTATTATGGTGGCATTGATCGGTTTGTGTTGGGTACTCTTATGGGCGTTTTACTCGAATTGTATGAGGAGAAGATATCTGTATCTGTAGGCATCTCTAGTTTGAAGAAGAAGAAAAACCGATTGATATTTATCTCTGCACTTTGATTGACTACTGTTATAGTATTCAATCATGCATTTCGTCACATATACAAAGTAGGGATATATCGACATCATAGCATGTACATATAAATGCCCATTCCCTCGGTTCCATCAGAGGTATCAAATCATAACAAGGTATCCATCATATCGGCCGTTAAACCGCCCCTTTTGTGTCTTATCCCAATCGCACGCAACGCGTGTTAAACATAAGCATGTCTCTGTCTCGAATGCGAGCTGCGATGGCTACGGTGACTCCCGCTCCGTCTGCGTCGAACCTGGGTCTCGCGGACATAAGTCTCCTTCCTCCTCGTCTCCCCGGTCGTGCCATGGAAGAAGGCTAGTATGCTGGTGATGAAGAAGAAGATGGTATTCATGATGCCGAAAGCGAACGATGCCTTCTTCATCGCGCACTGCTTGTCGGCCGAGAAGTGGAGCCCGTTAACCGTCGCGGACCCCAGGTCTCCAAAACTGATCGTGTGCGCCGATCCCGTCGTGAGGCTGCTGCAGTTCTGGTTGGCGATGTACCGGAGCTCGTAGACGGCGCCGATGAAGGCGCCGACGAAGAGGAGGTCGACGAATCCGACGAACCGGGAGTTGTTCTTGGATCGGTGGTAGGTGAAAAGGGTTGCGATTGCCCACGCAAGGGCAAGGACGGATACGATGAAGAGGATGAGGATGTCGTCTGGGGTGAGGGCGTTCGCGCGGTCGTAGATGTGCACGAAGTAGGCGAGCATACCCATAGTTGGGATCTGTGGTAGGTTGTTAGATGGATTTTATTACGAGGTTGGGAAGGAAAAGAAAGCCTTGGGGGGAAGTGACAGGAAACAGAGAGGGACGTACCAAGGTGATGATCTCCATGAAGCGCCAGAAGGCGAAGAAGATTCCGAACAACATGGTTACGGTATTGTTCGCTTTATGGAAGAGCTGGTGTTGTTGAGATGTATTCGGCGCAAGTCCGGATTTCCGACTAGGCCGGGAAAGCTCTGTTTACTTTTGATAAGATAAACCTCGATGCTATCCAATGCAGAAACGGGCTATTTATCAGGACTAGAGTGGTATTCGATGAAGGACGAAAGAGAAACCAAAACGGTAGAAGATGCGACTGTAATATATGAGGCTGGGAGTGAGTGGATTGGACTCGGCCAGGGCGTATCCTTCTTGCTCTGCCTTGATGCTGTATTGACAAGGATCAATCTTGTTTTCGCAAGGAGCTGGGAGCGCTGACGAGGCTCTGTGCGGGGGTTGAAGCTTTCTTCTCGGTGAAGTAGAATGGAATGGTCTCGACTTGAAGTGAGGGAAATGGGCCCGATGACGTCGATGAGGTGTGAAAAAGATATCTGTACCAAAATACAGGACAAAAGACGAGTGTGGGATAAGGGGGAGGGTAGATAGGTAGCGATCGACGAAAGAAGGTGGCTGGGGGGGATTTGGCCAGAAGATGTGTGGCTGCTGCTCACTTACTTCGTACTTCTCGGATTCAACTTTCCACTTGGTGATAACTCACTCACCTGAGATGCAGGTCGCAATGCTTTTATCGCTGTCTTCCGATGCGCTTTGCAGTTGAAAAATAGAGGGGTCGGGGGATCAGAGGAAAAGAAGGTGGTTGGTGCAAATTTTACTGTACCGTACTGTAAGCGAGCAAGGCCGTGCTGCAGGGTGATGCCATCGAATACAATCCAAGATCAAGAACGAACGAAATTGAGATGACCTCGAGAGCAAGGAACTAAATATGCTTAATAGAAGCGTTCTGGAAAATGGAGATCCTGTTGGTTACTGTGTTGAGAGAGAACGGTACACATGTCCGAACGAGCCGATGCAAAGCTGCCGGATCGAAACAATACATGAGCCGGGGTTGTTCCCAGCCACGAGAGATTCGAGGTTGAGATTATTGCGCGATTTTTTCCCGAAGTAATTACAATAGTCCTGGATCTAAGTGGATTGGGCTTTACCTGTACTATTGAAGTGCTGCTATAGAGTCGCCGTTGTATTTCCTTGCATTGTTTACTTTCGGCACAGGAGTCGTCTGCTACCATAATGTGAGGTGAGTCCAATAGGATAACTGAGATAATTGACTATCACTGTCCAAACTTCTCAATCTTGAATGGCGACAAAGGCAATGAGACTATTTATTCTATTACCTGTCCATCAAACATTTTAATTTATCCTCCATACTACATCTTGCTTATTTATTCTAAGGCTGTCTATGTATTCCCTAGTCAGGGACCTTTCAAGACTAATTAATATCTGGTGAACATGGCCACCAAGTATACTCGGAATGTGGAGGAGGCGTTGAAGATGTAGCCGCAAAGCTCTGCTATCGATTACTTGGAGGATGAAGAGATATATTGGAAACCAGAAATGAAACCGTCTATGAACCCCCGGGTATATTGTTCCAACCTTCTCTTTTCGCTTAAATCTGACAGCGGCACGGCGGATACTACCCTACTGTATGACCTTACTCCTTTAAGATATGGTCCATGTTGATAAATCTAGTTATATTTTGTCCTTGAAGTAAGTATATATGTTTGCGATAGGTAGAGACAATTAAAAGTCTCGAGATAGATCACTCCACAAGAAACGTCCTCTTTCGATTTTTGTTTCTACAACGAAAAATCAGTGCCAAGAGGCTTCATACACATGTCTGCACTGAGTACATGCAAAAAGCGATAAACCAAGACATAGAAGAATAGGAAGGCATAGAATGTGTTTTTTATTATCTTTTATTATCTTTTTTACAAACTGCAGCTCACTTACTCCCCCTCCGCCGCTTTCTCCACGCCTGGACCTCCCTTACGAGTGACATGACCAGTGGCACAGCCACTGGTCCTAGTAACGGCATATAAACCGCTACCTTGTGCTCATCCGGGAAGTACACCTGTCCCACCATACTCTTCTCGAAGAACGCCTTTTCCGCTGCCTCTTCTGCAATCCTCGCGTTCTCAAGTCCCTCTTTGCCTCCTAGGCCATCGCATGCTCGACGCAGGTGCTCGATAGTCGTATAGACGCCGTCTGCTACGCTGCGGGGGATACTGATGCTAGGTAGTGCGAGCGTGAGACGTGCTAGACTGCCCATTGTGCCGCTGGCTTTGAGAAGTAGACCTGCGCTGCGGACGCGCACCAGCGTCA
Source organism: Ploettnerulaceae sp. D365 (assembly GCA_003988805.1). Lineage (NCBI taxonomy): Eukaryota > Fungi > Ascomycota > Leotiomycetes > Helotiales > Ploettnerulaceae > Ploettnerulaceae sp. D365. The sequence goes on from QYAL01000053.1 coordinate 38,291, forward strand.
TGAGACGGAGAGGGAGTGAGCCTGTCTCTGGAGCGCCGAGGAGGGACAGAAGCTGGTTCGAGAAGATGAGCATCGCAGGCCTGAGATCCGAGATATCCGACTGAATGACTACGCCTCCCCACTGCGGAATCAACCAACTCTTGCCTCCGCCCTCCACCTCCATATCCCCCACATACACGATGAAATTCACAGTTGGAGCGCCACCAATACTAGGGCTTAAGGGCCATTCCGCGGCGTTGATGAAGCCGCTGAGATCTTCTTTCTTGAGGATGTTACCGCCAACCCCTGGTGTAGCGTAGAGCTGCACTTGAGTGTCGATTGTGAAGTTACTGATTGCGGAGAAGCTTTGGAGGAGCGGTTTCATATACTCCTCGAGCGCGGCTTCGATGGCCCATGATGATGGGACGGCGGTGGGCGTGAACAGGGAGAAGGTTAGGTGGTAAGTTCGTGAGTACTTCATAGAGCGAGTCGTCCATTTTGCGAGGAACTCTGCTACTTCCGGGGCGAGGGCTTTGGGGCTGCGCTCTGGGGGAGCGGAGCTGGTGGAGAGGAGGTAGGCTATCATGGCTTGTTCTTCAGCGAAGAGCTCGCGGAGGGTATTTGCAATGTAGTTTCCCAGGGGAGATGAGGATGAGGAGCTGGATGGCACTTGGTTTGGGGTGTAGTGGATGTCTAGTATAGGTAAATATGCTTGTAGATCTGCTTCTGTAATCGTTCCTGGGAGGAGTCGAATTGTCAAAGCAACTTCCTCCTCCAAAGATCCGATCGACGCCCCTTTCGTAGTCACAACGGCATTCGCGGGAGGGGAAAGTTGTAGTCGAAGATGATGCGCCGAGAAGTCATTCAGATCGTCCAGCGCATGTTGCGTCGTCCGCAGCAGATGTTGAGCTTCATGGTCCTGCAGAGAGTCTGCCTCTATGGATATCCGCAGTGGGAAAACAGGTCGACATGCCTATAGTTGTCAGCATTGAAGTATATTGAGCTCTTGAAGCCGTACCCTCCCATCCGCCCAATCCATCATTTGATCCAGCGGCAGATTCTCTCGATGTATCGTAGTCGTCTTCCACCATATTGGCAGGCCAACAAGTATGATAATTGCCCAGAACGACGCGATAACCCAGATTCGGAAGCGTCTGCTTTCTTGCGTCTCAGGGGGGGCTTCCAGCTTCATGGGAGCGATGCTCACAGCGTTGGCAGGAGCCTCATCACTCTCCATAATTCCATCACCTTTGAGTCCAGCTTCTGTTACAGCTGGAACTTGTGAAGATGTCGACATGGTGGGATTGTTGATTGTCGCATCCGCTGGCTGCGGTGCCAGATGTCAATATTCTCGATGTCATAGGGCCTACACGGAACCAATAGGGGCCGTTGTTGTATGATAGTTTCGCGACCAAGGGGCGGCCGAGTCCGGGTGCGCCGTTCCCAATTTTAGGTGATGAGGAAGGCTGTAGCCTCGTCCCCGCCCGCCGGGATCAAGACTTCGAGCGCTAGCTAATTAATAACTTAATAAGTAATTATTATTTCCTCATCGCTAAAGAATTCCTTAAAATCTACATATCGCGTATATATCCAGTCAAAAACCGACACAAGATCAGAAAACTCTTGATTTACCCAACTTAACTTCCGGCATTCCCCATTAGGGCATCAAAAGATCTTGTCCCTGTTAACTTTACTCGACCACCCCACGGATTTTTATGATGCCGTCTCCGGCTCCGCGGGCTACAGTCGAGTGTACATGATATACTTTATGGGGAGTGCGGGGGATTGATGCAAATTCGCAACGCGAGGCTATTTTAGGAGATCTTTGCGGCGCTGAGCCGAGGCATCATCAGCCTATACCATGATGGCATGGCGTTAACAAGCAATCTTGCCTCTTTCCTGCACTCATCTCTTTCTTCCTGTCTCTTCTTTCATTTTCTCGAGATATTGGTTACTTGACTCAACTTACTCGAGCGATAAGTTCTTCTAAGGAGCTCTAACCCGGGTTGGTCACAACTTGGGCTCGGAGACACAGCAGCCATAAAATATAATGCCAGGTCAGCCAAATCCACTCAAATCTTTGCTGCCTATTGACCCTCGCAGTACCCTTGACCATAGCTGCCCCAGCGGCTCTTGCTGGCTTGAGTTATCTTAATGCCAGAACATCCTTGGGCTATGACTGGCGATTGCTAGGTAGTGCATTTGGAGCTCATTTTCGAGCCCTCATCCGGGAAAGAAAGGATCGATTGAACCTTTTCTATGTGCTCGAAGGGCATGCATCGGGAAAGCAGGCCGATCATCCAGCTCTCATCTTCGAAGGCCGCCAATGGACGTACAAACAACTATATGATACTGCTCTGAAGTATGGAACATGGCTCAAGACCACATATGATATTAAGCCGAAGGAAATCGTGGCGGTCGACTTTATGAACTCGGAGAAGTTTATATTTATCTGGATGGGTCTGTGGGCTATTGGTGCAAAGCCAGCTTTCATCAACTACAATCTTACCGGGAAGTCACTGGCACATTGTATCCGGATCGCAAAGACCCGTCTGGTACTTGTGGATCCTCAATTCAGCGACAATATCAGTCAAGAAGTACAAGATGAGCTTCCAGGCGTCCGATTTCAAGTCCTCACTCCGGAGATCGAATATACTGTTACAGTTATCGATGGTATTCGAGAACCCGATTCAGCTAGGAGTGAGGACAAGGTCCGAGACCTGGCCGTCGTTATCTTCACCAGTGGAACTACCGGTCTTCCGAAAGGGGCTATTGTCAGTTGGCTGAAGGTCCTAGTTGGGAGTGGTCTAGTACCTGGCTGGATGTCGTTTACTAAGAAGGACATCTTCTACACCGTATACCCTCCCACGTAAAATTATTTTTCTTACTAATACAAACAGAGCATGCCACTTTACCACTCCTCTGCCTCTATTCTAGGCTTCTGTACAACCCTCGGCGTAGGCGCGACATTCTCCCTGGGCAGGAAATTCTCCACAAAACACTTCTGGGAGGACTGCCGCGCCACAAACGCAACGACCATTCAATATGTCGGCGAAACCTGTCGATATCTCCTCTCTGCTCCTCCTCAATTCGACCCCGTAACGGGCGAGAACCTTGACAAGAAGAATATCGTACGTCTAGCATTCGGCAATGGTCTCCGCCCCGATATCTGGGACCGCTTTAAGGAGAGGTTCGGCATCGAAGCTATCGCCGAATTCTACACTGCGACGGAGAGCTCATCCGCATCATGGAACTACAGCCGGAACGACTTCTCCAAGGGTGCAGTCGGCCGCATGGGTACCATGGGCTCCATTTTCTTTGGAAAATCCTCTGCAATCGTAGAACTCGATTGGGCATCGGAACTCCCCACACGCGATCCAGCCACGGGACTCTGTCGTCGGCTCAAAAATGGAGAAGCTGGGGAGCTGCTTTATAAGCTGGACGCTGCAGACATCATGCGCAAATTCCAAGGATATTTCGGGAATCAGGGAAGCACGGAGAGTAAGATCCTGCGAGATGTGATGGAGAAGGGCGATGCCTGGTTCCGGACGGGAGACGTGATCATCTCCGATAAAGAAGGACGATGCTTCTTCAGCGATCGCATCGGAGACACCTTCCGCTGGAAATCCGAAAACGTATCCACGAGCGAAGTCTCCGAGGCCCTAGGCACACACCCGGCTGTCACGGAGGCCAACGTGTATGGCGTCGAGTTACCGCATCATGATGGTAGGGCAGGATGCGTAGCTATCGTCCTAGCAGAAGAACCGAGTGAGAGGCTGCTACAAGATCTAGCGAACCATGCGAATGGACGGCTGCCGCGCTTCGCGGTCCCGCTCTTTCTGAGGGTTACGAAGCAGCTGGTGATGACGGGGACGAATAAGCAGCAGAAGAATATCGTGCGGAGTCAGGGTGTTGATCCCAGTCAGATGGGACTGGATGAATTGTTTTGGTTGAAGGGTGGGACGTATGTTAGGTTTGGATATGGGGAGTGGCAGGAGTTAAATGGTGGGAAGGTAATGTTGTAATTAGGTTAGGGTAGGTATTTAGACCTGGGATTTAACTTTTAAGCGAAGAGACAATAGGGGTAACTAACCTACAAAACATTTTAAGCAGAACACAATCTGTACACAATAAAGCAAAAGAAGTCAACAAGGTAACAATGCGAGTAAATCATGTTCCCATAGCCATACATCAAAATAGGTGTGCTAAATATTATGCGCCTATTTTCTCAACTCCCTGCCCTCTGCCCTAACTCCGGTCACAAAGAGCTAGACAATAACAAAATGGTCGCAATGGGGTAAGGTAGGTTTCGAAGCTTAGTGGGCATGTAGCAATGCCGTGAGAAAGAAATTATTATCACTAACATGTAGTAGCTAATAGGTCTGGCTATATTTAACTCATACAAACAACCACCTATGTTTATCGCGAACATCAACCATAAAGAAGTGTCGAATATCAAGGAAAAAACATAGATGAACTCAGACAAACATCAACCACGCGCCAAACAAAACCAAAAAGCTAACCAGAATCCGTGTACTCGGTCTCTTCTCCTGTAAATCCCCGATCCAACGCCATGCACTCCCAATACCCATCTGAATGCCTTTCTCATAGAGCTCGACGCCATCGATAAAATTCTCCAAAACTTTACCCTTGTTATCTTCCTGTCCACTCTCTAGAATTGCAGTGCGTGGCTTGGGTTTTCCGTATGTGGTCGAGGGCGCAAAGTCCCATGCACTGGAGTGGCGGGAATACATGAAGACTGAGATGATCCAGGGGATGATTTTGGAGCGGTGGAGTAAGAGGGAGTCTTTGGGATAAGGAACGGAGAGGTTGTCGAGGGTGTGGGTGTTGTCTTGGGCGGTGAGGACGAATGGAGCGGCTCTGTGATGTGTTAGTGCTGTATATGGAGTGATCATAGAGTAGGATAGGGAAGAGAGGGAGGAAGGACATACTTGAAAACATCACTCTGCTTCTCCGCCTCGTTTCTCATTTGCAAGTCAATCTGCTTCAAAGTTTTACTGTCGATATATTTTCCCAACGAAAGTATCGTGACAATCTCGTCATGTTGATGCTTCTCATAGGCATTCTTAAACCCATCAATACAAGCTCGGAGCTTCTGGCCGTTGAAGGAGTTCTTCCGAGTTGTTTCCGCATATCTATGACCAGATTCGTCGTCAGTCTTCTAGAATACTAAATCACATTCTCATATTGCATCTGTTCTCGGAGAGGATGGCTGAGACCTAAATGTCAATGACACTAACCTTCGAAAAGCCTCTAGACCAACATCCATAGCCTCATGTTGGCTCACATTCTCTCTCATCAAATCCTTGTTTCCCGATGCTGCTTCAAGGGCGGGGAAATATAAAGTCTCCTCAATGAGCTGATGGTGATGCATAAACTCATAAGTGATAGCGCAGTAAGAAAGTAACGCAGCAGCAGATTCTGTGTCAGTGGAGACAAGGAAAGAGTGGTGGTAGATACTGTTCAGAGCGCGGAAGATAGTGTTATGGGTTTGTGCCATGTACCGTGCGGCAGAGATGCAGTGATGGTCAGAGGGAATGGAGGGCGTGATGAGGGCACCGGTGTGGGAGATGAGTTTGAAGGGCGTCTCTGGCCTGTACCACACGAATTAGACGAACTCGCTTATTTATATAAGGGGTATGAAGACATGCCAAGAAGGGAGAGCGCCCAGTCTAATAGGGCCATGATTCTCAACCTTCAAATACCAATCCACACTCCCTTTCACAGCCTCATCCTGATTAGGGTAATCCTGACCCTTCCATGGTACAAACCCGAGCATTTCACGTGCTTTCTTGATTGAATAAGTTCTTGTGTACAGAACGAATTCCATTCTCTCTAGAATCAAGTCCGTCGGTCTCCCCTTTCCCCAGGTAGCAGCCCAGCACCACCACTCCGCAATATGCGCCATAATTAGCACAATTGTAGTGGGAATGTACCAAATGCTGCTCAACGGTGTCTCATCACCAGCCAGGGCCCAATACTTGCGGAAGAAAGTCAGTGGAGCCGAGGGCTGATCATCGGTGATATTGAATGCCTCGCCGGAGACCACCGTAGCATTGGGGTCGAGCATTTCATTGAGCATGGCTTTGACGGCGAGTACTTCCGCAATGGCGACATGGCCTACATAGACTACATCCATGTCGATATCATTATAGCCCATCCAAATACCTTGATTACCGTCTTCGAGTGCTTTAATCGTAGGGCCAACCATCTGCCCGTCTCCTTCGCCATAGAGAGCGGTGGGTCGGATGCAGCAGGTGCGGAATCCATACTTGAGATTGGCTTCTAAAACGATCTTGTCCCCTAGAGCTTTGGCTACATGGTACGGATCTCCCTTGCGTGGTTTGGGAAAAGCAAGAGTGGGAGAGGTCTCGTCGGCATGGTCGTAGCCGCCGCCGGAGCCAGCGATGATAGGCGCCGAAGAAGTGTAGATGTAAGCTTGAACTGTACCTGTTTCGACTGCAGCCTGGAAAAGGTTTTGATTGCCGTTGATGTTGACTCTGAAAATATCCGGGACATGCTCGTGGTCTTTGTAGGCATGTGGTGAAGCAGTGTTGATGATCACTTTGGGTTGGACTTTGGAGATAACATGCCGGCAGTGCTCAAGAATAGTGACATCTCCAATGTGGTAGTTGACGCCAGGGAAAGTATTCTTGAAGGGTGAACGGCACATCACTGAGACAGATGTGCAGGTTTCCTCCCTGAGGAGGAATTTGACGACATGGTGACCAAGGAAACCACATCCACCAATGACAAGGACGTCACCCAAGTGTGGGCCTGCTGCTGCTGGGTGAAGCTCAAAAGAAGACATTCTTGTGAGGGTGCCTGACGGAGCATTGGATGTGACTGGTGAAGTTGTTCCACTTGAACCCGCTTCGTTCTGTAGGGCTGACATTTTGATATTTGTGAACCTCTGTGCAAACAGGAGGGCTGATGACTTTTTGAAAAAGGTCAGATTTATACAATCCCAAGTAGATGGAAAAAGACTCAACAGAAAGAAGTGATCAAGGAAGAGCTGGAGGGTGGGACTAGGTAGTCTTTAAAGACACCAAGTGTCAATTGATGGTTTTGCCTTCCGAAAAAGTTTCCCTACACTCAATCAACATTTTCATGGAAAGTGCGAGCATCGGACAAGTTAGAAACAAAACAAACCAGAGAAGGCTTTACTCGTCATTCCCGTGGACATCTTCTCAAGTCCTCTGTCACCTTCTTGCACCTGCACCTCCTCGAGGCCATCATGGAGAAGCTCCGGCTGCATTATCCGACGATCGGTCCGACATGAGATGCAGTGGTCGCCGTCCTTGTCACACTCTTGTTACCGTTGACTCGTAGTGCTACGAACAGCGAACCCATCAGTTCCAAAACAGCCCGAGGCTATGATCAAAACACAAACAAACAAGTACCTAGAATGCTATTTCCAAGCCACAATATCGAGATCTTCTACGTGTCATCGAATACATGTAGATCCAGAAGGCGAGCAGCTTCCAGAATATTGGTGAGTGGTGTTAATTCTTCGAAATTTGTGGACTACTGTCCCCTCACCTGCTTTCTCCGGGCCGAATATGTCAGTTGTCGCCTGGATGGGCCTGAGGCCTTAGCATCTCAAACCACTCATCTACACCTGCCTATGAGGAGAAAACACTCCGCCAGTTAAGAGGTCCTGCCAGAGGAAGTGTTGACGTAAGGAATTTTTGATATGCCAAAGCAGCAAGACTGAGAGGTTAGTTTATGTAGGAACCAAAACAGAGCAGGTACGCAAGTCAAACACCAGAAAGCGCAATGGTGGTAATTCAAAAAAATCTACAGCATGGAGCCCAAGAACAGAAGGATTCATCAAGAGCACCTAGAATTGGTCAGTACCAGGTGAAACATAGATGATCGTATAACAGACACAGACACAGGCCCAGTCCCTTAACCCGGAAGCTGGTACCGCGAGAAGAGGTCTTGGAACTGCGCAGGTCATCTGAACAACAGAAGAGCACTGGTAATGAGAGATCAGATTTTCCAGCGGTAGAACATGTAGGAGATGGGCGAGATCTACTCGAATGTCCTGATATCAAAGAGCGGCTATGTAGTGTTGATTGATAATAAGGAAAGCCAAATTGACAAGTAGCTTTCTCTCCCTCTCTCTATATATACACTTCTCTAGTTGCTACATACTCATACAATTGTGTACCTGTATTCATGACTGGAATCAAATTTCGTCTTTAGTAGGCTATAGCATATCTGAAGTTGAAGATTTCTATATACCTCTTTTCCACTCCGCCACGACAAAGGTACGGTATGATCGACTGCATCCGATTGCAGAATAGGCCAGGCTCACAGAGTACACCGAGATCTTGAGATATGGATCGCTCTGTACCGTGTAAGCTAATATCTTCCTCTCCACTGCTCCCAATAGATTTCCCCAACCAGGTATCAAAAACGCGGTACCTTCGAATTCTCGCTGCCGGCATCCGCATCGCGTCATGTGGAAATGCATCTGCCAATACATTTAATATTCATGTACACAATATCTCGTAAGATTAGATGCAGGAGAAAGAAAGAGAAGAAATCATATTAAAAGAGGTGCACCCTAAGTTGGAATTCTGATTGTGTTTAAGTATGTATGTCGTTGATTTTGAGGTGATCTTTCAGGGAGCCCTTATTCCCTGTCAGCGGCAGCAGGGTCCCTGATCCAGGTACACGTCGGGGATTTTATCACTGACAGGCCCTGACAAGACACTTAAATTACAGGGGTATCTAAAGCCTTGACAAACTGACAGGCTTCCACACCATTTGTGTTTCTACCAAGACAGATCCAGAATGAACTGTCAGAAAAATAGAGAAAGGTAGATATTCTGTGTAGCAGATCTGGCCCAGGTCTTAATATATCTTGTATTCATCCTCACACTAAACTTGCTAGGAAGTTATCCAAGCCAGAGGCTCTCTGCCGAAGTTCAAATACTTCGTATATAGATTAAGCCATATCCATATCTACCCAAATCTTCTACCCCCCCTTCTCAACCAACACTTCCCAACCAACATCTACCCAACAAACCAAGCAAAGTCAAAAGAAGGTAGAAAGAGCAGAAACTCCACCTTCTCTTCCACCTCCTCTCATCACCAGCAAAGACCTCGCACAAACGGCTGTAACCAAAGCATCGATCGGATAGCTGCAGCACCAAGCATGCATCATCTTGTCATAATGAAATCCGATACCCCAGTTTCCCGAAATTAAACCAATTAACAGCAAACAACTAAAATACAATACAACCAACTCTAGTTTCTAGCTAACTGTTCGAATCACAAATGATAAATCCAAAAAAAGAGTGGTAGAAGAGAAAGCCCCCTATACGTACGCATCTCGTGTTCCCTCGGATTGGACTGGATATCCCGCGGCATACATTTATCTTGTACGAGCCGGAATTCTTGCCGGGGAGAGGAGGAAGGGGAAGAGGAGGAGGAAAATAATGTATGTGCGGGTAAGTACCGCGGGAGATCTGGACCGTAGAGTAGTCGCATACGTGCAGGATCTGTACGTCTTTTTGCTCCCATTTGTGTTTGGTGTGGTGTCAGAGGTACAGGACAGGGAGAAGGTAGATGGGTTTGAAAAAAATGAGAGGGGGGGGGGGAGGTTGTGTAACTATGCCTACGGGTCCTGCTTTATGGATACGTTTCATGAGATGTCCAGATGGGTGGATTGGGATGGGGATATTAAGGCTGATTAATATTATTATTGCTTGGATGGAGAGAGATGGTGGGCAAGGGCTTTTTGTATACTTGGATATTGGCATCCTGCTTGATGAATCCTTGAGGAGAGCACTGTAGGATAAGGTGACCTTTGAAATGTGTTGCATGCTTCTTGGTTTTGTAGGTGAGCATAGTGAAAGATTCCTTGGAGTCCTCATCCTCAAATGCAAGAAGTTGACAGCCCTCCCGTCATTTATTCGCTCTTTTTATTTCCGTTTCTTCGCTCGCTATCCCTGAGCCTGTGAGACTTCGCTCTTCTGTGTCTTCACTGTCTTGGTCTCTACTCTGCAGAAACTGGCCGATCAGATCAGCACTTGAGTGTTTTGGAGCTTCTGATATGATTGTTGACTTCTTCCGTATCAATTATTTCTTCCATCTACTATCCCCAGCCAAGGTATTGTGTTCTTTGTATGATCTGCGTGATGACGCGGAGGGTAGCAGTCCTGCATAGCGTCAGTGGGTGCATACCGTTTCGATAGCAAAGATAATAGGGTTCTGACTGGAGCCAAGGAGAGTATTTCACTGCTGTCACAAAATGGAAAATGTTGAGGGTAAGTAAATGGAAGGAATAAGAGAAGCTCATAGTGTGACCTCAATAATACGGCAGCATTGAAGGCAATTCCTTCGGGCGCGACAGTATGAAAGGAGTCTGTTGACTCTGTTCCAACTTCCAAGAACTCCAGCAGCAGAGATGAAACTGCTTAAAGAAGCAACACGAATGCGCGAACGACAAAGATCGTCTCAGCGTAGAGTCAATAGCTTGTCGGATTAGCTGGATGGTTGGAGATTAAGAAAGGTCAGGCAGAGTGGCAGACAAACAACACCGAAGTAATGGCGAGGTAAAGACACCTAGGGACGAACGAGAAAACAAATAAGGCAGGCAAACGAGGTTTTTAGCCTAGGCTGTTTGAGCATGGTGATTGTCGTGCAACAGGGTGCCATCAACTGAAAGGGAGTCTCCAAACTAGACTCAATAGAGCACTGAGGCGCTCTAGAAGGCGTGTCTATGATAGGATAAGATGTGTTCGTAAAATAACGGACATTGGATTGAAGTAAAAACTGTACATCGGTGAGCCAGATCTCAACATACCTATCCATCCAGTCAACTACAGACCATACTAAGGGTTGTTTAGGCGCATTATATCTCAGTTCCCGCCGCATTCACATATTATATTGTTCTTTTTTCAACCACTCCGAGCCTAAATATTGTACCTTATATATATCATTTACTTCAAGAGGTGTTGATTACAGACATCATGAAGTCTAGAAAGACTGAAGTCTTTTACTTGATCCTTGCGAATGATTCTAGCTCCCGGTGTTGGCTGATAGCTGCTAGTCCTTAGTTATTAATTGCTGGCGTCTGTTGACTATGGCATTCAATCTGCAGTAATCGAATCTCCTGTGACGCAAGCTAAGAGTTAGCTGATTTAGGATCAACTTCTTCATCCAATATATTCCCAACAGCCGCCTTACCCCTGGATTGGACCAATCTTGGATACACACAGTGTAATATTCTGGTGCTACTGGCAGATGGGGAGATAATGCGGGCAGCGGCATAGTACAACATCGTTACCGGAACATGGGTAAAAGCATTGGCTATGTCTGGCCAGGAACTTTTACATCATTGACATCACTGGCAGACCTCGAGATGATCTGTATCCCCTGATTCCCCTCCTGGCCAGGTCAAGTCAAGTTACGTCGAGCTATATTCGATGGTCCGGTTGCTTGCTGGGTTGGCAAATCTCTCACATCTAGCCTGCTTCCAGATTGCAATTATCTTCCCATGTCGTGTAGAAGAGCTGCTATTACTTATTCTGGAGAAATTCTGTGACGCGTGAATACTGCTTCAATGCCATTGACTATAAAGATGTTTGCTTTATACACTTATTTGATGATATTACTGTCCTATTGTCGGTCCTATTAATTCACCTTTGTTGCTGCCAAAAGGTTCGGCTAACTTCCTGCGGTGAATTCGGAAGTCAACCTACAATCTCCATCTCAACCTCAACCTTCACGCGTCAGACTCTTTGACCATCCCACAAACTTATTTCTCAACGCTGTATGACGCGACGACTACCGGTGCTTCAATAGTAACCCCCTCAGTTCCGTCTGTCATGTCTGACCAAGAAGAGTTTCGGAATCCCTTTCTAGAGGTTCCTGCCGACTCACCTCTAGACCCCGCAAGCCCCAACTTCAGCGCCCAGATCTGGTTTTCGAATCTCGCAGGCTACATTTCCAAGGACCCTGATAATCACTTGCATAGGACTGCTGGTGTCTCGTTCAATAACCTTAGTGTCTTCGGTTTTGGAAGCTCAACTGACTATCAGAAGAGTGTCGGCAATGTCTGGTTTGGTCTTATCTCGCTGTTTCGGCGCATGGCAGGGGTAAAAAAGCAAAAGATTAGAATTCTCACAAGTTTCGATGGTTTGGTGGAAGCTGGAGAGATGTGCCTTGTCTTAGGTCGTCCTGGTAGCGGTTGTTCAACACTCCTCAAGGTCATTTCTGGTGACCCGCATGGTTTGCTTGTCGACCCTGACTCAAAAATCAATTACCAAGGCATTTTACCGGCCCAAATGCATAATGAACTCCGTGGAGAGGCAACTTACATGGCTGAGAATGACGTTCATTTTCCCCAGATGACTGTTGGAGAGACTCTACTCTTTGCGGCCAAGGCTCGAGCTCCCCGCGACAATACCTTTCCAGGAGTGACGCGTAACATGTACGCAGAGACCATGCGAGATGTTATGATGGCAACATATGGGCTTAGTCATACATTCCACACTCAAGTCGGCGGTCCAATGCACACAGGAATCAGTGGTGGTGAGAGAAAGAGAGTTAGCATCGCTGAGGCATCCTTAAGTGGTAGTCCTTTGCAATGTTGGGACAACAGTACGCGAGGATTAGACAGTGCAAATGCGCTGGAGTTCTGCAGAACAGTCAAGCTGTCTACTGAGCTTGCTGGAACAGCTGCTTTCGTCTCTTTGTATCAGGGATCCCAGGATGCTTATAATGTAGGATCTCTTGGATTAGACGATGCCAGTTGTAACACCGATGTGCTGACATGGAGTAGGGTTTTGACAAAGTCACCCTTTTGTATGAAGGACAACAGATCTACTTTGGCCCATGCAGTGAAGCCAAGGCTTTCTTCACAAACTTGGGCTTTGACTGTGCTCCTCGTCAGACTACTGCCGACTTCCTTACATCTTTGACCAACCCCACTGAGAGACTAATCAGACCTGGCTATGCACGCAGTTGTCCCACAACAGTGGATGAGTTTGCAGCTGCTTGGAAGAACAGTAATGAGTATGCAAAGCTTATCGATCAGATAGGTCAGTATAATAGAAAGTATCAAGCTGGTGGCCGGCATGTGGATGACTTTATCACTTCTCGACGAGCTCAACAAGCACTTCACCAGTAAGCCTTCCTTCCTATGCAGGACTCGAGTGACTTCTAATCAGACCTTAGGAGCAGTAAATCACCGTACATTCTTTCCTTGCCACAGCAGGTTATGATATGTGTAGAGCGTGGTTTTCAGCGATTGAGAGGTGATGCTAGTGTTACAATTTCTCGAGTCGTCGCAAATAGTATACTGGCACTGGTAGTCGGTACGTGGAACACTACGTATCCAGGGAAGAAATCACTAAAGATGTACAGGAAGTATGTTCTATAATATGAAGCAAACTACGTCAAGCTTCCCACTGAGATCGGTCTTGATTTTCTTGGCAACCTTGCTCAACGCATTTGCGAGCGCGCTAGAAGTAAGTCCTCTCTACGTTCCCAAGTATCACATATTAATAACCTAGATCCTTATTATTTTCGACCAACGTCCAATTGTAGAAAAGCACAATAAATATGGTCTGTACCATCCTTTAGCCGAAGCACTCGCCTCGTCCCTTTGCGACTTGCCGTTCAAGATTGGAAACTCGATATCCTTCAACCTCGTTCTCTATTTCATGGCCAATCTTCGACGCGAGGCATCCGCATTTTTTGTGTTCTTGCTGTTCTCGTTTTTGATTACTATATCCTTGTCTATGGTATTTAGAACGATTGGCGCAGCCTCTCGACGCCTTGTTCAGTCTCTATTTCCCACCTCGATGCTAATTCTTGCACTCATGACATACACCGGGTTCGTGGTCCCCATCAGCGATATGCATCCTTGGTTCCGTTGGATCAACTATATCGACCCAATTGCTTACGCCTTTGAGAGTCTGATGATCAATGAGTATCATGGTCGCGATTTCGATTGCGATATTTTCGTTCCTGGCGGTGCAGAGCACTCTAACATCGGAGATCTCAACCATATCTGTGCCGTCGTAGGAGCTGTTCCTGGCTCTAACATTGTTTCCGGTACCGATTATATCAAACTTAGTTTCAATTATGAGCCTAGCCATCTATGGAGGTGAGTCAGACCTGGTTGATTGGTGTCCACTATTGACAGTCACAGAAACTTTGGGATTATGATCATACTGACGGTTTTCTTTACCTCGACATATCTCTTAGCCTCTGAACTCGTCACGGCAAAGAAACCAAAGGGTGAAATTCTTCTTTTCCAGCGAGGACACCAACGTGACCTCGGTAGTGATGTAGAAAAGCCCCCGATGGGTAGCCGTGTGGCTATCGGTAGGAACTCCCTTACTCAGAATACGTCTACGTCGATCCAACAGCAAACCTCGATCTTCCATTGGAAGGACATATGCTTCGATATCAAGATCAAGAAGGAGGATCGTCGTATCTTGAACCATGTTGACGGTTGGGTCAAGCCGGGAACTTTGACCGCGCTCATGGTGAGTTAGTCTGACACTTGTTTTATCAATTTCCTCTCAAACATTCTTTTCTTGAGATTTGTAACAGAACATATTCTACCAAAACTTCTTAAACAATGTTCTTAACACTTCCTCTAGGGCCCATCGGGTGCAGGAAAGACATCACTTTTAGATGTTCTTGCCACTCGGAATACCTTTGGTGTCGTGTCTGGCGAGGCTCTCGTCGATGGCCATCCCAGAGACATCTCGTTCCAGCGTAAGACTGGCTACGCACAGCAATCGGATATCCATCTCGAGACTATGACTGTCCGAGAGGCCCTTTGCTTCAATGCAATCTTACGTCAACCATCAAATATCCCTCGCTCAGAAAAGATTGATTATGCCGATATGATTATCCATCTGTTAGATATGGAGAGCTACGCTGATGCTATCATCGGTGTTCCTGGCGAAGGTATGTGCTCCGATGATGTGCGAAGAATAGAGGACTAATTCTACGAAAGGTCTAAATGTAGAGCAGCGCAAGAAGTTGACTATTGGCGTTGAACTTGCCTCTAGACTTGAGTTACTTCTCTTTCTTGATGAGCCAAGCTCCGGCCTCGATAGTCAAACATCCTGGGCAATCTTGGATCTTCTCGAAAAGCTCACGATCCATGGTCAAGCTATACTTTGCACAATTCACCAGCCATCGGCCATGCTTTTCGAGCGGTTCGATCGACTTCTCCTCCTCGCCCCCGAAGGTAAGCCAGTTTACTTCGGTACCATTGGTCCCAGCTCTTCTACAATTATCAGCTACTTTGAGCGAAGCGGTGCTAAGCCTTGCCCGGCTGATGCGAATCCTGCTGAATGGATTATGGACACCATTGGCTGTACTCAAAGTTCCCACAGCGAGATCGATTGGCCGAGAATTTGGCGTCAAAGTCCAGAGTATGCTCAACTTCAGCTGGAGCTGAAGGAGATGGAAAAAACACCACCCCATGTATCTCCGGATGCTAGTGCTAAGCATCCTGGCGATTACGAAGAATTTGCGGCACCTTTCATTGTCCAGCTCTGGGAGTGCTCCAAGCGTATCAACCAGCAGTGAGTTACTCTTGCCATCTTGTCTATTTACAAGCTAATCTGAAGAAGATACTGGAGATCACCGTCGTATATCTATTCTAAAATGGCTATGTGTTCCGGAACAGTATGTCTCAACTTTCTACCTTAGTGATTCTGTTCAAACAACTCACCTGAATTTAGGCTCTCTTCCTCGGGTTCACATTCTACATGGCCAAAAACGACATGCAGGGACTACAAAGCCAGGTTTTCAGTATATTCATGTTGATGTCAGAATTTCCTTTCTCTGCCCTTTTTCATATGCCATCTCTCTTTCTTGTCACTGACTCACTCCGTAGTACCCAAGCCTCCAACTTAGTTCCCCAAATGCTCCCCAACTTTGTCACTCAACGCGCCCTTTATGAATCTTGTGAACGCCCCGCAAAGACTTACTCCTGGTTTGTCTTCATGCTCTCCAATATTTTCGTTGAGCTTCCCTGGAACACGTTTATGGCCGTCCTGATCTATGCCGCTTGGTACTTTCCTATCGGTCTTTATCGGAACGCGGAGTATACCGGAAATAGTACAGAGCGTGCATGGCTTATTTTGCTGTTCATGTGGGTGTATATGATGTTCACGAGCACATTCGGACACATGATTCAAGCTGGTGTTGATCTGGCAGAGATGGGCGGCAACTACGCGAACTTGCTGTTCATGCTTTCATTGATTTTCTGTGGGTACGTATATACTAATCTAGCTTCATTGTCTATTCTCTTTTCTCTTTCTTTCCATGGCAAAATTCTAACTGTGAAATAGTGTACTGATCACTCCACAAGCCCTTCCAGGCCTCTGGATCTTTATGTACCGCGTTTCTCCCTTTACCTACCTTGTCAGTGGGATTCTCTCTGGCGCCATCGCATCTTCTCCTGTCATATGTTCCCCTGTCGAACTCCTCTCCTTCTCGCCGCCCTCCACGATAAGTTGCGCTGCATACATGGAGTCGTACATTAGCACTTCTGGCGGCTATCTCACCAACCCCGAATCTCTTTCCGATTGTCTATACTGCCCTATAAACAATACCAATGCCTTCCTCAAGACGATTCATGCTGAATATGGGGCTCGTTGGCGCAACTTTGGGATTTTGTGGGTGTATGTCATCGCAAATATCATTGGCGCCCTCTTCTTCTACTGGTTAGTGAGAGTACCAAAGAAAGGCAGCAAGGCACCAGTTGTCGCTGAACTTGAACCTACTCAAGTCAACGATCATGCCGAGAAACAGAGTAGTGCGGGTGAAATGGCCTCGGATGAGGATGTGGAAGTTGATACGAATGCTGCGGTTCCAGAGACTGAAACTGCCAACAGGGAGCACGATGAGTCTACAGCAGCAGTTCTTCGTCGCGTAATTACTCAGCCTGCTTAATCTTGCCGGCACGTTCTTCTTCAGTTGCTTCGGTCTTGGAGGGCCTGGTCACCAGAACCCAGAAGAGTATCCGTCTCAATTTCTTAGTTTAGTTTAGTTCTTGCCCTTTTTGCAGACTGAGGGAGTTTTCTCTGATGATGATGATTACGAAGGATGATGAATGATGGATGAGTTAATGTATATATCATCAATGGCGCGAAAGTTGTTTCTCTAATTCCATGGATGCCGGACGGAAATGATTGTACACGAAATGATCATCAGAGGAAACCACCCACATACACAGTGTATAGATGATGACATTCTAGGTTGAGACGAGATAGCAGACTAGAAATGAATGAAAATAGTTGCTTTGCAAATACAAAACTTGTGTGCGAACAGGGGTGAGTGAATCTAATATCGCAATGATGCCCATATGGTTTGCTCTATAAAGCCTCTATAACTCTGTTGCCACCTGAATATCGGACTAAATAAACATTTATCACTCTCCTTCAAAGTCGAAATTCCATTAAAGCTAGAATATCACAGGAAACATATGCTATGGAAGCCTTTCGTTTCAGCATAGCAACCGACCTGACTTCTCCATCCAGAGAAAATATTAGGCTAGCTGACAACAGTGACAAGCAAAAAATCTGCAAAGAACATCTCTCGGTTCAATTTTGGGCTGCTCTTGATAGTTGGCTTTGCTTAGACTTGAGTTATGTGATTTGGTATTATAGATGAGGAGTTGGGATATATTCTCCTCGGCGTTGTATTCCTGGCTCTGTTTCAGGATCTTGTAGATTATTGGAGAACTTTTGATAGCAGTATTCATTAATCGTCATTAGAACTTAATTATGAAGTTGCTACAGATAAAATGTGATTTCTCCTGCCGGGAAAACTTTAGATATTGGTACTTATCGTGAGCTTTCTTCCTTCTCTTGACGTAGTTAAACATGTACGGATAATATCCATGACTTTGTTTACAGGTCTCGCTTCAACCTTATCCCGTTGTGTACATTTAAGAAGTTTTTATGGTTTACCATTATCTCAAATAATGGAACTAGCTAGCCCGTTTAAAGATATGAGTTGAAGAATAAATGGATAGGAATGTATAGAAAATAGCGTCCCAAGCATTTCCATAGTTTGAGCTGTCGTCGAGATTGAGTTTGGCGTTTTTGGCGTTCGGTTGGGTCGGAGGAGGACCTGGGCCCGGGTGGAGCAGCACGTGATGAGCTAAACACGAGTTGGTCGAGACGCGACAACGACGAGAACGCGACAAGAACTTATCCAGCGACTGTCCACAACTCATCAGCATGGCTTGTAAGGCGCAGCTTCTATACATGATGGGGATCTATATGCTAATAATGATATAGCTCGTGAGGAGCGAATGCAGCAGCGGTTGCGCGGATCACAGTAAGATATTGAAATCCTCTGCTCTAAAGTCCGGCTTGCTAATAACAGCAATTGAATAGGAGACGTACAGTCAAAGAGGTTGACTTTGGTCTTACTTTCCCGGCCCTTCCTGCGGCTCCAGAGCCAGATCCTCCTTCCCAAGTTGCGCCGGAAGTCCAATTGCCACCATTAGAACTCCCTCGACCTTCCACCCTACATCCCGCAATCATCTCGCAGGCCTCTGTCTTAGCTACTCCACAGGATATTATACGTGTGTCACATAGTGCGAATGATGCGAATACGTCTGCGAAGAGAAGGAAGCTGGATACCGATGTTGCTCCAACGTCCACAAGAAGCACTCGATCGGGAAATCCCCCGCGACGTGATGATCGCGCAATTGAAAACAACGATCACAATGAGGAACCGGAACAAGACTCTTCTCTTTTGGAACCTGCAGACGTGTCAATTGATCAAAGTGCATCTTATGATAGCCAAAAGGACGGACCTCAGGCTGCTAGTCTATTGACGGTCTCGGACGACGAGCAAGAAGCAGCGGGCTTCACTGAACCTGATACCGCGACAACACTGTCGCCTGCGAAAACCTCCAATCGTGCTAGAATTTCTAGAACACCTTTAGGGTCTACGCAAATATTCGATGAGGTTGCGGAGAGCCCTACAGATGCACCTGGAAGCGGTCGGAGAACTCGTGTGGTTGTCAATGCAACAATTCAAACAAGTTCACAAGCGCAAGGAGCTCAAGACAGCGATCCCCTAGGAAATAAAACGACGACCCTTGTTACACACAAGAAACGAAAGAGGGGAGAAGATGTTCCCAAGCCTACATCAGCCTCACGATCCAGGAGGAGCGATACTCCATCCGCGCTCGATGAAATCGACGAGCTATCACCAGAACAAACAGTTCGCCGTGGCCGTAGGTCTAAGAGAGTTGATGAGACGCCTTTATCAGACACGAAAAATAATAACAGAGAATCGGATGAGCCAGAAGAGGCAGAAGAGATAGATGACGAGGAAGCTGCCGTTGTACTGAAGAAGAACCGTGGCAAGAGGACATCGAGAACATTTGCGGCCGAGTCTCCAGATCTTAGTATCTCTCAAAGTTCTAGCGCTCCCATTTCCAAAAAGCCTAGAGGGAGACATCGCGTCGAACAGAGTCCTGTTCAACAGCGACAGGGGCATCCGAAGAATGCGGCCTCGAATGTGAAGGCAGTTTCAACGACGAAGCCAGCCAAGAAAACCACCAAGAGGATAGAATTCCGTACCGGAAGTCCAATTCCTGTCACTGTCCACCGCTTAACTAAAATACCTCTCCACGACGAAAATGACTTGGATGCAGATATCCTCAATTCCGAAATACCCTACACCAAGCGAGGGGGGGTGAATACAATAGATGTTCTTAGTGATGTGTGCCAGGAGATGATCTCGTCAAGTCTGGATCGGCTTGAGGACATGGGAATTGCTTGCGAAGAGGCTGCTTTAAGGAGAGAATACAAGACCAAATGGAATGCTGTAGATGCCTTCGGAAAAGAATTGCAAACACGCCTACTTGAGCATGCAAGTCATTTCCTTTAAATTTTGTTAAATACAGCATGCTAACAAGTCGAAGACAATAAACTTAGATAATAGCTACTCGCTTGAACGCCGGGTTCGTGCTGAGCAGAAGAAGAAGTTGGGCTTGCGTGAAGATATACTTCGTATTCGAAGAGAGCGTGAACAGGTGGCCCTGGCAATGGATGAGATTCGAATTAAGCATGAGAAAGAAAAGACAGCTGCGCAGGTGGGTTCCCAATCCTTTCCAGCCCCAAGCTGTATTCCATCTTACTAAATCAAATAGGGACGAGATACTCTCAATACCGCATGTTATGACATAGAGTTAGCAATAGAGACGGGGAAGAGCTCAGCTATCAATCAGCCAAATGAGATGATTGGCGTAGAACTTCTTCTCCAACAGGTAGCCGGCGAGGTGAGCAATAAGGGTGACTCAGGTGGGTTCTTGAACCAAGTCAAGCAATTCAACGCATTTCTGGAACGAGCGGCATTTGCCTTGGAAGGCAGGAAGGTTTAAGGAATTGGGTATAGGAAAACGTATGATACCCATGAGTAATGAAGTTTATGGCCAGCACACAGACATTCTTCAAGATTAGTGATTTGCTCTTACAACCTCTTACATGAAATGAGATCTATGTTGTCTCCCGGAAATCTCGAGCAGGCCAGGCCGTTGTTTACAGAAATCCCTCGCGGCTTGGGGTGCAAATAAGGCAATATCGGTGATTTTCTTTCACTGTATGACAACCTAATTACGTCCTTAGCTAATTGTAGTTTTATCTATGACCACCGCTGTACCATCGAGGGAGCATATTTATACGCGTTGAGCCAACACGACATATGTACTTCCACCTGCTGTGGATACATTCCAAAGACTACTTATATATATTGCTCTATCTAGCTGCAGTCATGTCACATCTCCTTATTGTCAAGTGGCAGTAATTCGCCCAGGGATCAATAGGCCGATGATTTCATTCATTTATTCATTCATTCAAAGTTGCGGTAAAACAAAGAACAAATTACTCAATTACTTCCTAACAAAGGCCATTGTTCCATCCATGGCTTTGTCCTGACACTTCCTACCCGAATTCCCAAAGACCTCATAATCTTCATTGTCAAGAGTGACTTTAGAGCAAGCTTGGAATAATACAAATACAGCAAAGGACCCAAACACGAACTTTTATCTCTACAATACTCTTCTATCCCAACGTCACAGCCATACCTCAAACATGTGTTACATCTACGTTCAACTCTTCCGAGGCTGCGGCTGTGTTTCCGAGCCTGTTCACTACTGTCTTGCATGTCCTGGCTCAGGGGAGGTCTTATGGCCCAGACGCTGCCGCTATTTTCGCGAGGTGAGAATGCAATTGAATAAAAAATGCCCTAGTCATCGTAGGATGGCATGGAGACGCGTTGTGCGCGCGCCGTTGAGGCTGCTGGATAGCCTTCAGGAGAGAATTCGCGGGTAATGAATACAGCGATTGGGGATTGGGGAGCGCAAAGATATATATGGGGAAATGATTAGAGACGTTCAATAATTAACATCAGTATGTCTATATATAGTTATAAATAAGTGAACTCTGATATCTCATGTTCAGCTCTGAATCGATTCTGAACCCCTTCCATAAGTTCCATTAATTGCCATTCATTTAGTCCATTCGAACACTTGAAAGCTTTCGAGTCAATACGAGCCCAATCAAAGTTGGAAGCTTCACATAGAACACCATCCAAGACTTTTTTAACAAGAATATCAAGCATGAGAGCACTATTACTTTTGATGATATGCCGGATTAATGAGCAGGATAAAGAATTGGAGCGAATATACATTAGCCGAGGTACTGTTTACAATTTTCACATTCGACTCTAATGATAGGTAGTTCAAGGCTAGTAATTTGTTTATTGAAATAATCGTAGAAGACCGAACAAGCAAGGCGCATCTATAGTTTGATGACCGTGACAATCGCAGGTAGGCGTGGTTGAGATTTCGGGGAACGAAGATCAGAGAGCCAGCCTTAATTGGCCATAGTGTAGATCAAGTCTTGTTCTTTGAGATTGTCCGGCTGGATACCTTGTCGGCGAAATTTACCTGCTGCGGCTATTCGCGTCGCGGAACAAAACATTTCCCGGGTACAAGTATCGAAATAACAAATCTCCATTCGTCTTCGGACACTATAGAGCTGGGATGGTCCTCTGGATCATTTCGGTGGAACACCTTCAAGTTTACTTGTTAGGAATCTATAAACACGGATAATTTGTTTGGCCGTACTAATCATCTAGTAAATATTTCATCTCATCCTCTAGATTTGAGGCATACCTGTATAGAGACAAAGCCTTGGTCTTTCTATCTTACAGTAAACACTTTTTTTGCATTTTTTGGCTGAGCGAGATTTTTCTTCTATTTTAAAAGTTGATCCATATCGCGTGAAATCCCAGAGTCAACTTGAATTATTTTTCGGGGCAATATTACAGGACTTGCTACTCGGGTTGACCACCGCTGCTGCCTTCTTTCGTAATCTGTACTCGTACCTGAGGCCTCGATTCGAAATCTAGATATCTCCTCCCCTCGTCAAGGATTCTTCTCAAAGAATCGTAACACTTATTATGCTCTCGATAATGAATCACCCTCCACAAACTTTGAGCCTACGAAGACCAAATTGCAGAGGCATCGGTATTCTGAAATAAATTTCTTGAACCGAAAGTTTCAGAATAGAACGGCTGAAAACATGTTCTACAATTAGTTGGCCCTTATTGGTCGACCGACCTGTCAAACCTGTAGCGAAATCTTTCGTAAAAGAAAAAAAAAAGTCTACCTTGCTCCAAATTTATCACATAAAGAAGCTATGCCCACTTTTGGGTTTACATCTATTTTTTCAAAGCTGCGAGATCTGATACACAGAATTTCAGACCCAATTATAGTCATACTAATCATGACACGTAAATGCTAGTATGCTACTACATTATGGACAATGTATTGTTTCAGTTCTTTGACGATATTGAGACATCTACCGCTTGTGAAAGAAAACTAATTCAATGCCTCAGCTCTGAACCAACAAAGAAAAATTACCACTCTCCAAAGGCTACTGAGCCAGTTGTGTGAAGAGCCTGGGCTGTAGCCTGTCGCAAACAAAGTCTGAATTCCATAAAACAACATTTTCACTTGCAATTATAGGAAATGTATCATATTACCTAGCACCACCATCCACCCCACACAAATATTCGCAAGACAGATCCTCCACATATTCAATACGTCACTCAAGGTTAAAAAGAGGCTTCCTGCAGACCAAGTGGTCCGAGTGGCAAGATATTTGAAAGGGGGCCAATTGTGAAACAAGAAGAATAATGTTATAATACATGGAAAATGTAACGTGCTGTTCTAATTATTAAGGTTCTAGCCTTTAAAGTTCTTTGAAAAAGACTTCATCTTGCTATTGACAGTGCTTTTGATAGCGAACAGTAAAACGCCTAGAACAGTGATATCCATAGGAGATAAAAAGAACGAAATTCATAAATGATCAATGTACCTCTCTTCCACAGGTTCTTAGTCGTACACATAATAAATTGCTCGTCCCTCTATTACACAACCCTAGAGCATATCAGGTAACACTCCAAAAAGTCATAGACTCGTCACTCATAGAAATGTGCACTGAAGGTTATGAAACATTTGAGTGCAGCCATGAGGGCGTCGCATTCAGGAACTGTCAGCTGAATGTTGAGAGAATGGAAAAAGGAGGCGCGGTTGGTCTTCAACACAGCTGTCCTGCTTATAAATTCACAGGAGAAAGATTTGGAGGTTCTGGGGAAGGTGGTGCCCGCTGTGTAGAGTGTGAGAAGAGCCATACTCACACGAAGAAGAAACCTGCTAAGGAAGTGCTCCGCAAGATATTCTCGAGAAATTCCAAGCCCGGCGGGAATTCGAAATAAGGCTTTATAATTCTGCGATGGATATCTCTTGCTACTTCGCGGCATATCTGCAGTCGTTCTGGGCACCCGTGCCTGGAACTCTAGTTTCAGATACTTTTATGTTTAGCACATTTCTTTGGTCACTCAATTTCAAATAGAACACTTTTCAATCAATCTTGATTTCGTAACGCGAATAGTGATAATTATGCACAGGTGCATTTCATACATAGTGTACATATCTAAATACTTACTAACGTCTGTCTCTGCGCTTTGAGGTGCTTCCTGTAACGAGTCAGATGTATAGTTTTGGAATTTAAATCATGATCTTTTCGCTAGCCCTTCATTTTTAATCACAACATCCACAGACTTTTCAAGATTTGGAGTACTTAAGGAAATGCTTCATCTCAAACTATAACAGCTCTAAGCTTTAAAGAAACTTCAAAGAAGAAAGAGAATACAGTCCAGGAGTTTCGCCGGTCCAACGGGCTTAATCATGTGTGTGGCGTGGTAGTACAGGATGCACGGCAGCATGTTGGCATGGCTGTTGCATGATTACGTAAACTGTACCTGTGCCCTGAATTCAGGATCTAGATGTATTCACAAGCTATACCCAATAATTCTTCTAGCACCTCGAGTGAAATGAATTATGAGTCAGGTTACTTATATTCCGTATATTTCAGGAACCAGGAGCGAGAGGCAGCTCGCAAGGCTCAAGCAGACTTACCAACGATCTGTTTCTCTGAACTGGGATGGAAGCAGCTAGTCTAGTCAGAGGAATTTGTCGGTGATATTCCAGTACAGGAGACAGGGACAAGATCTCGCAGTATCCGCGTCTTCACAGGATATCTCGCAGAAAGCAGGAGGCAGATAGTGGTAGACAATACTAGACATGGGCATTTGCCTCCCTTTCCTTGGCTTAAACTACTCTTTATCGCCCTTTCTATTTCATAGTAAACATATGGGTATAGGTTTCATCTAATTCTGCCCTTTCTATTAGTGTTTCGTTACAAGGGTCGAGTGTAGGCCTGTCAACCTTTCAGGTACACGCCTCGCTTAAACAGCCGAAGTGTAAACAATGAACAACAAAACAGCTGTGAAACGACGAGAACAGTGCCAACAAGACCGTAGATAAAAGTCCCCGGCCACAGATATAGTTGTTCCTTCCAAACCTTCAAAGGACCTTCTTCGAAATTTTCTCTTGTATAGCAAGTCACTTATTTCACAAAACTTAACCTCTTCCAAAACAAAGAACTAATAGTCTAATCCTCTCATCAGTCAAAACCATCCAGCCAAAACTCTACTTAACCCCAATATCATGTGTCAAGGAAAAAGACAGCTCTACTTTGGATGCAGTTGCTGGGCTCCCATCGCATACACCGAGTGCCAAGCCAGCATCGACCGCGTGGCCAACGGCGGCGAACAACTTCGATACGAGGACTGCGAGGACTACGTATTAATGGGCCACGCGACGATGGGCTACAACTACGATCTCCTGGATGGGAAATGCGAAGCATGTCGGAAAGAAGCGACGAAGGAGAGAATGCAGGAAGCGATGCTGCGGAAGAAGGCCAAGGCGAAGAAGGAAAAGAAAGAAGCGGCGAAGAAGAGAAAGGAGGAAAAGCACGCTAGGATCTGTCGCGCGATCAAGAGTTTTCTTAAGATCAAAGAACAGCCTGGCAAAATAAACGAGCAGCCGCTTAGAGTCGTTGATCGGCGTTCGATGTGGCTCGCTGATCCTCCGCGGCATATGCATGGTCCGGAAACTGGTAGCGGTCATCGCTTTTCTTGAGGTTAATACCTCCTCCTAGGCACTCTCAGATACAACTTGAACTCTATAACCAACCCAATATATAATTAACCTACATCTTCTTTGACTGGTAAACTATGCCTTGACAACAGAGTAGAAGAAAATATCAGCTAAATAAACTTTACGACATTTCCATGATTCCTAATTGAAAAAAGGAAAGAAACAGTGCTGGCGCGTCTCTATAAAGGAATGCTTTTTATTTTATAAATATCTAGTCAATTTTATTTTATAAATGTCTAGTCAACCTCCGCAATACATATCCTCGGCATTAATTTCCACCAGAAAACCAATATCAAAGCTCCTCTCCATCAAGTCCACAAAGCGCATTCCCAGAGCAGGAGCCGTACTCCCCTCCCCTCACACCCAAGCGATCATTGATACATCCACCTTCAGTCCAACTAGACACAAGCAATACTACCATATAAGGAAACAGCACTTTAAAAAAAATTTCCACCTTACTCTCTGTAAAAGAAAAATTTAAAAATCGAGTTTGAACTTTGAAATACCGTTACACAGAACCATATGCATCTATCAGACCAGCCAAGATATGGTAATTTCGTACTTCTTCTTCTTCCGCCCGTTTCGTGTTACATAACATGCGTATCAGCCACACGCTGCAAGCCTGTATCGCCTGAAAAAAATTACTCACCCTTACTCCTATCCCTGATTTGTGAGGGGGGAAAGATAAAAATACATATATCGTCATATAGTCGGATTTGAATGCCGCGCGCGTACAGTAGGACTCTTTTTGGGGTTCTATTAATTACGGCCTGCAGGGAAGAGCGAGATCGATATCGCCTCCAATGATATTACTAAGATCTAGAAATAACAGCTGACTTGAAAAAGAAAAAAAATGGAAATTTTCTTTGATTAATTGGAAAAGAATAATACTCGCTAGTATTGCTACTATTATCCGGCGCTTCGCTGAATATGTGTCAAGATGTATGTATGTAGGCTGCAGAGACGACATCCTTCCTCCAAGTTTGAGCAACTAATCGCAGTTGCATTTGCAGCTTATTTATTGAAAGCGTTAGAGGTCGAGGCAGGTTTAATCTTATTAAATGTTGGGAGAAATATACATATGGCCTTGAAGAGTGTGTACGAGAATCGAAGTGTAGGTAGCAATGTACTTCATTGAACGGGTGTTGTAACTTAAAGGGAGCCTACTGATAATATCCTACGGTACATGTTTCTCTTGAATCTGCCTCAAATTACAATCCTCGACTGGTATTCGAGGCATAGATAAAGCGTTGATCTAAAAGTATGTTAATGATGCATCCTTGACGTAGTTGTGGGAGGGCTTCAGTTGTATGCTGTGACCTGTCTAAACCCTGGTATTGACACCACGCACAAATCATGTAGTATAGATAGGAGAGAGTGTTAAGATCCAGTGAACCACCATGGGTCGTGCAGTACAATCGCGCCGAAATAGTCTTGTTAGATTTGAAGCTCTCACAGCTTTCTGATCGAAGCCAGGCCTAGACAGTGACCATTTCTCAGCTATGCCTTGTGCTGCGTGCCATGAGTGGTTGATGCCCAAGCTCTCGAAAGAAACGCTGTTGTAGCACACTACATGTCGTTGCCCGTGATTAGAGCTGCTAAGCTGCGTCGAGTCAAAGTGGTAGCATTAGCAAGGTGTTGACCGGTATAGTGATACCAAATCCCATGTACGAAACGAAAGGAAAGATCGAGGTGTTCGTTATCTATGGAGGGAGGGCCCAGCCATCGACTGGGGTCAATACCTAGGTCTCAATTGATGTTGTGACAGGTTCTGGTGGCCGCCACTCGTTCTGAATCTATGCGTTCTACTGCATTCTACTGCACGCCAACACCGAATGGTGCTGAATCGAAGCCGGACGGATCTCTTCCCCCAAATCCCGGTCCTATCAGCCTGGGTTTGTGTTTGGCTGCACCATCTGCACGTTACGAGTTGCATTTTTTTTCTCCACTCTCCACGCGAGAGTTGGTATTGTTACACACAACAGCCTCAGAACAGCCTCAGGGTCCGTTACGCCAAAAAGTGCGGTGGGCTGGCTTTGCATACTACCCGTTGAGTCTTGCACATGGTGCTCAATCTCTCGCATAGGTCCAGCCAGAGGAACTCTTCCGGGGCACGCTTCAGAGAGCCAGTACTAGCAAACAAAATGCGGTCACTCGTCCAAATTAAAGCCCTCTTCAATCATCCATAGGCCCAAGCTTCACTCGAGGAGAGATGAACTTGTCTCACCTATCTGCCTTTGGCATCATTATCATGGTTCGCAAGTCGCCTTCAGTCAGATCGCCTTCTACCTTGATATCGTAACCTGTATAATAAGGTGTCTGCTCTCTTTGCTGCTTCCTCCTCCGTGAATAATGCTCCCAAGACCCAACTGCTTCTCATCTTCCAGGAATTTGAGCGCGGAATTTTTACCCAAAGCTTTTAGTTTTGTAACATCCATTCATCCATCATGAAGTCATCACAAGGACAGACTGCCTCGGCTAGTCACATGACTAGGTATGTTGTTGGCAAAAGACAGTCTTCTATCGTGTGCTGTTTTGTATATGATAAAGATCCTAATGTTCCCTTCATAGGACATCGTCTACTGCATCAGGCATCTCATCAATCTTCGTCTCTCACCATGACTCCACATCCGATCTCACGGCTCTCATCGAGGCCTCGAATGTCTCTCAGGCAATTGCTTCCACATATCATGCCCTCACTGTGGAAGCTCTCCTCACGCATAACCGCCGCCAGGGTTCTGCCACCCACCACTCGACCCGAGACAGGCATGCCAATCAGGTCTCGTCCAGTCTTGAATACCTCGACATTGATCTTCCCTCGCACCTCTTCCATGCCCAAGATGTTCAGAGCATTGCCGGCACCACACCGATGGAGCGATACGAGGCTCAGATATCTTTCCCATATCAGCAGCACAGCACATATCAACCGCTTCTGATATCCCTGCACAACGACATATCAAAAGAAATCCATGAACAGCTGTCGCTGGGCTATACCTTCTCCGTAGAAGCCGAGTTTGGTGCTAGTGACTATCACTACGCTCAGGAAGGCATTGCAGATATCGATATGAGGTGCTGGGCACCACAGGACAGCCACGACTACATGTATGCAATGAGAAACAACAAGGATATGACAGAATGGGGAGAAAGCCTTGGTGGCATTGGTGCCCAATTCGAGGACTACGCAGGAGATATTGACGCTAATTGTATGTGATCGGTATATCGTATCATGAGGCTTGAGCCATCATGAGAACCGAATCGACCGATCTCAGCTAAGGCCATATCGAAATTTGGGTGGTTGAACAAGAGAAAACAATGAAGGATCTCTGAGATTTGTTTCGGTGCTGAGACCTCAAAGGAGTACATATGACTTCCTAGGAATAAATAATAATAAAAAAAGGCTGTAATAATGACCTATTTCTCTCCTCATAGACAGGGGATGGCCTCGGCGCCTAATCTCATGTCGGGGTACAGTAGTTGTACGGGACGGACACTAGGCTAGACCTCCCATGCATCTGAAACCTTCGAAAGTTCGCTACTAATGTACGAAGTACTATCGGCCTATCTTTCATGGGTCGGGTTTTCGGGAGTTTATTATTGAGATGCGTGTGTCGCCTGAGGACAGAGGCACCTGGCCGCGTGGGATGTTTTTTTATAGGGGGGGGGGGGAGAGAGAGGGACGAAGCGAAAGGAAGGAATTATATTATGTCTGATTGCAATTGAATGTTGACTAAACCAAAAGTCTAAAAATAAGTTAGGCGAATTCTTGTTAATTCGCTAGATTAACTCATACGAAGTAAAGTACTGTATAGTACAACAATGTAACGATCCCATCTACTGTAACCCCCCATCCCCCCATCCCCCCTCCCCCTTTCTTATCGCATCATGCATGCTCCCCGCTACAGTAGGAGCAAGGATACTGTACAGTACGCAGTTGATTCCTGGGTTCACTGGTAATCGTCACTATTTACATTACATATTTTATTCATCCTCTTATTTTTTCCTACACATTTACCTCTGCACACAAAGGTTGATCCTATTCAGTCTCTTGACTGAAGTTCTGATTTGAAACCAGGTCGGTCATCATCGTACGACTCGGATCGGGATCGAGAGTTGATTCTATCTGTCACTTTTTTTCCTGCCTTTTTCTATCACTTACGAAGTACTATTGTGGTATCATGACCATGACTACATGGAATGCACATATCGCTAGGAATAATGTTCATCTTCCCCGGTTGTGCAAGCGACATGGAAGGGGGGGAAGGCAGAGGCGAATTAATGTGCAATTAAGAGCCAATTGGGGAAATTCTGTTTCGCGTCAGCCCGGCACTTTTTGTGTCCGGTTCTAACAGCTCCGGGTTCGAGATCGAAGATCTCGGGATAGACCTCGAATTGGGAAGGAGGGGGAGGAGGAGGAGGAGGGGCGTAACTTGTTTTCTTTTTTTTTTCCTTTTCCTATTCGGAGTTGAGAAGAAAGACTTTATTTTGTTGTTATTTTTGTCGACCACCTACCACTTCGTATGAACATATCTAGGTAAAAAGGCTCAAGCGAGACACAGCCAGGACTCTACCATCACAGCCAGCGCTTCTTCTTAGCTTTACCGCGTAATGCATCTGTACAGTATGTAATCCACAGGATCAACCGGATACATAGCCGCTCTGTTTCGCATTGGATTTTGCAAGGGAGTCACGAGGCTTAACAACGATTAATACGAAAGGAAAAGGAAAAGGAAAAGGAAAATCAGATGTTTATGTTGTGTTTTGATTGATTGGGAACCGAGAATTCCAGAATTCAACCGAAGATACTGTACAGGGGGCCACCCGCTACCTGGCACCCGCATCCGCACCCCGCGGTGCCGCACTCACCAACTCCAGGTCCGGCTTCTTTTACAAACTTTCCGTGACAGGGCATCTTCTCATCTTTTTGTCAGGTAGCGCTCGTGGCGATCTCCGCCCCCTTCAACTTCGATCTCTTTTTCCACACGGAAGCTTACTTCGTACACACTACTACGAAGTACTACTACACTACTACACTCCTGCAGGACGCAGACTAAGTATGAAATTGGTGGCGGAGCTGATTGTGGGATAGCTTGACTGGGATGTGGCCCGAAGCATCCACGTCGGCATGCATGAGAACGAGCATGAGAGACCATGAGAGAGACCATGAGAGCACGAGAGCCCTCCGCGGAAGCGCTGCCGAAATCCAGCTGGGCTCACTATTCGCTTCGTTACATGCTTGACCCGGACAGTGTGCATTTCTGGGTCAAGGAGAACCTGTCTGTACTCTACTACTGTACATGTACATGTACAGTAGAGTAGCACTCTAGCATGCAGTCAAAACTAAGAAGGGTTAGGCAAGGCTGAACGCCCTCCCATGGATATCCTCCGCATGGTGGCGGCTTGCATTTTAAAACCCTCTCGCTCTTTTGCACTTCGTAGATATCAGTCGGCTCGAGCATGGACTGATGGCTTCTATACTTTTTGTGAGCTACTTGGCTGGTGTTTTCGAACGAAAGAAAGAAATATGCCGAAAGATTGGAAATGTTATAGGGCTGAGCTAGAACGGTTGTACATCAAGGAAGGGAAACCGCTACAGCAAGTTCGGGATATCCTCCGCGAGGAGCATGGCTTCACTGCGTCGTAAGGAACTTGGTCGTCACCGCACAGCGTATTGTATCTGACATATAGCACAGCACTCGTGCATATCGGATGAGAATTGAGTCTTGGGGCCTGAGAAAGAACAAATCTACGAGAGGACATCCGCAGTCACAGCAAAAATCTCAAGATATTGATTCAAGCGTCAGTCAAGCTGCATCCCAATCCGCTTCGGATGGAAATGAAACGTCAGAAGCGGAACGGAGCACATCACCAGACCACCAGAATCCCGGACATCTCTTTCCATCAACGCGAGGGCCATTCGAGGTGATATCAGCATTTGAATCTCTATTAATCAAATGGCAGCCCGATGCCAAATCTGCGCTCTTGTGCTTCCGGCATCCGGATTTCAACGAGTGGGTACAGCGTTCCAATCCCGATCATGGACCGATTCTATTCAAATTGATCGAAGCACTTGTTCCACCGGATGAACAATTCGCTCTCAACAAGGCTTTCCTCGAGACTGATCTACTCAGTCATGGTGATGACGACTATCCGTACAAAGCTTGGCGCTACGCATGGAATGAACTTTTACGTTGCGATCATCCGGAAGAGGAAGATGCTGATGAGTTTGAAACCACGTACTGTTCAGAAGACTGGGAGCATACGAAGGAGTTGCTAAAAGAGGATGAAGTGGTATCACAGGTTGCTGGAGACAAGTTTCTCGAGTGTGCTCTCGTTGTTCTAGCCGAACGGCGGCTTACAGCTTGCAAGAATGATCCTCATCACTGGAACCGGCGAAGGTACCTCGATATTTTAAAGGACTTCCGCCACCTGGAAGCGGATGTGGACCAATCATTTTACAAAGACTCGTTACATATCATCGAGCTGGAGGAAACGGAGAATGCTCAGCAATCGAAGCAAAAACGAGCCGATCTTGCGGATGAGTATCGCCACAAATATCTTCAACTCGTAAATCGATACGCACACGTGAAGAGAAGTGACAGTCAAGGCACGGCTTCTACCGGTAACAATAGTACGAGATGCCAGCAAGGAAATATCGAGAATTTCTGCTAACAACCATCCAGCCTCCATCTCGTCGCCAATCTTAGCAATCGACCAATACTCCAGCCCCGAAACAACAACCAGTGCGACCTGTACCAGCGAGCCGCCCGAGTTGCTTCCCTCAACTAGCCTCGATGTCCCGGTCTCATCATGTCCTACAACACAAGTCGTCTTCGAGAATCTTGTCCACAAATGGAAGACCCTCAACGACTTCACCGAGTACGCACACACCATCCTTCCCAACGACGGCTGGGCGATTTCCATCTTCGAGCCTTGCCCGGCCGGCGCTAGCAACCTCTTCGACATCATCTCCACCGACCTCCCACCCCTCGACCGCATCCCCCTAATCTCCGCCCTCCTCGTAGCATTCTCCTCCCTCAACCCAACAGCTTTTAACTCGCCATGGTCTCTACACTGGTGGACATCTGTCTACTCCTCTCCAACCTGGGATAAATTCCTCTCACGTCTCGACATTCCCCATACGACCTCTTACCTCGAACGAATCATGACTCCCGCTGCGGCGAAACTGTTTGTTGATGCAGCGATGCTGTTGATCGGGGAGAGATTGCTGTTAGGCATTAAAACGCGGCTGGTCAATGCGAAGCGGAAGAGGAATGGCTTGGGCGATCCCGAGGAGAGGGCGAGAGGGAAGAGGTTGGAGTTGCAGTACATGGCGATCCTGAGGGAATTTTACGCCAGGGAGATGAAGGTTGATCAGACGTGGACTTACTACCTGATGAATATCTTGTGATGGGAAAAGGTTGCCTATCAGCGGATGATACAAAGCTTTCGAATCACCTGCCCTGCTTCGTTACTACGAAGCCAACTTTACTTATTCATCAGATATCCTTGACCACCCGAGGACTGATTGAGCAGTTCATCATCCCACCAGCTACGAAAAGTTCTACTCAACATACAACCGATCATAAACCGAGAACAAAGGCACAAACCAGACAGAAAGAAATCCAGATCTACCAGCAGATCCACCGAAACGAAGATGATCACGACTCCCTTTACCCATTCATTCTTTGTATTTTTGGTCATACTTCATCATGAGGCGTTCCGGCTAGATTCTTTCTCTCTCTGGAAAAAAAAATGGGAAACTTGAATTTTCTTTTTTTTTATATATAGGATACCATAGGTGTGCAGTGCAGCGCAATGGAATGGAATGGAATGGAATGGAACGCATTGGGAGAGTTTCACTACTTCATATAAATGTATCTTGACTACTGGATTGGCTTTACTTCAGCATCTTTTTTTCTCCATTCACTATCTTGAATATGTGATGGAAAGATTTAACGCAATAGCGGCAACACCCTCTGAGCCTCTCCCTTGTTTACATTATTGGTACTGTGACGTTGGTTGATTGGTTGATATATATAGATTGAGCTGCACTGCATGCGCAAGGAAGGCAGAGCCGGATCATGCTGACGTTAGAGAAAGTAGCTAGCTTCTTTGTAGTAGAGATGGGTATTATTGGATTTATCTGCCGAGGGTGTGGTATTTGAGGTGAATGGTAGGGCGGTTGGTGAGAATGGGAAGTGGGGTATATGAGGTGTGAAGTATTAGGGGATCAATGCTGACGAAGATGATGTACTACTGGGGATGAAGAGCAGTAGTAAAGAAGGGTTTAGGGGGCGTAGAGGTTTTGTTATATATGCTTCAGTGAGATTTGGATTATCTTTAATGTATAGAGGTGGTATTTGTGTGGATGTGGAATAGTGGATATATGGCAAGAGAGTAGAAGTGGTTGTCTGGTTGGGGGCTTCAAACAGTGGTCGGATTGGAAGGACTTTGTGATATTATGAAAGTGATTACATGTGACAGCTCATTATCAGTCGGCACAATTGACTAAAGTAACCAAGATAACGGTATTTCTCTCTCCGGACTACTACGGGAAAGCGGGTTGACAAGATGAGAGATGGAGGTCGATAGATTACAGTCACGTGATAAGCACATAACAGGAATGATCAGGTCACAGTTCGTGAGCGAAAGAACCTTTTTAACTTATTATGCAGATAAAGAGGAGCTTATCTTCCTAAGTAACATATAATTACTTTTCAGCAGGTCAATATTCTGCTGAATATAAGATACTGTATACAATGGTACTGTAGAGGTCGTTCAGAACTCTACATGACGCTAGTACGTACATCCCGACTCGGCAAAATTATTTCGAGCTCTGCACTGAGCAATTGACGACAACGACAACGACCACCTATTGACCCACGGAATACCACTCGATTGCGCTTACTCTCCAGTAAGGAAATCCGCGCCTGACATATATCCACTACCCCTAGCTAACCTCGAGAACAGAAGCAATCCCCAACCATCTCCCCCAAATCACTGGCGCCCAGTTAGGGCCCTCGTCCTCATCCTCATCCTCACCACACCACACCATACACCACACCATACACCACCAACCTGCCAAAATGTCCCTCGTACACCTCTCCAACGTCTGCTCGCACCTCCAAAACGCCTCGAAAGCCCGCCTGGGCCTAACCTCCGTCCCCTCGACGAACATGATCCTCACACTCACCCTCGCCCTGCAAGCCTCCGGCTTCCTCTCCTCAGTAACACGCGGCGGCCTACAAGCACCGCGCATGGACGACCTAAGCTCACACATCCCGGAGCCGGTGACGCAGGAGAACATCAGTACGCGCCGGCTCTGGTTGGGCTTGAAGTATTGGAATAATGAGCCGGTGTTGGGGAAGATGGCGATGGTGAGTAAGCCGACGAAGAGGGTGTGGATGGATGTGGAGGGCTTGGGGAGGATTGTTAGGGGGAGGGAGGCCGGCTTTGTTAAGGGGTTGGTGAGGCCTGGGGAGTGCTTGTTTGTTAGTACTGATAAGGGGGTGTTGGAGGCGAGGGAGTGTGTTGAGAGGAGGATTGGCGGTATGTTGTTGTGTAGGGTGTATTGAGAGTGTGTGGTGGATTGGGTGTATTTTAAGGAAGCATGGATGGCGTCGATACTCTGCTTTGTGTGTGCGGAAGGCATGTCATGAGTGTATAAAATAGAGAGGAGCGCCACGACGTTTGTATGATCATGTCATTTTGGATTTCGATGTATGGTCCTGCAAGTTTGCATTTCACACAAGCGGCAAGTGACATAAAGATTTTGTTACATTCTATCCCTTTTTTTTATTTTTGGTATCCTATGCATACATCACATCTATAGTCGTCTCAAGATATCCTCCACCACCTCAGTCGTCAGAGCCTTTCCTCCCAAATCTGGACTCAAGAACTTGCCCTCCTCCAAATTGGCATCGACAGCAGCATAAATCATAGCAGCCGCAGTCTCCTCGTTCATGAAATCCAGCATCAATGCCACACTTCGCAGGGTAGCAATCGGGTTGGCGATGTTCTGGCCCATGATGTCTGGGGCACTTCCGTGGCATGGCTCACCAATAGCAAATCCCTCTCCAACATTCGCACTTGGTACCAGACCCAAGGATCCTACCAAGGCAGCAGCTCCATCCGACAGGATATCTCCGTACAAGTTTGGTGCAACGATAACATCGTAGGTTTCTGGTTGGCGGAACAGCTTGTAGACCATTGAATCGACGATTTGCTCTTCCACTCCAACGCTTGGGAACTTGGCCAGAGCCTCTCGCGCAGTAGAGCGGAACAGCCCATCGGTTTGGCTCAGAACATTCGACTTGTGTGTAATTGTGACCAGAGGAGCCTTGTGTATGCTAGCAACACCACTGTCTCTAAGCTTCTGTCTCCGCTGTGCAATTTCTCCTGCCATCGCAGCAATGCGGTACGAAGCTCTCTCGGAGATCCTCTTGATAGCCTCCGCAACCTTTCCACTGCCATCTGGCGCATCGAAAGTCCTCTCCTCTTTGATATACAGATCCTCGGTGTTCTCCCGCACAATCACCATATCAATTGGGGTCTTGGCTGTCATGACGCTCTTGACCGGTCGCACATTGGCATAGAGGTCTAGGCGTTTACGAAGTGCGACGATTGGCGATGAGTAGCCTTTGACGGCCTGGGAGGGCGAACTGACAGCACCGAAGAGCGCACCATCGCATTCTTTCTTGAGGATCTCGACAGTCTTATCTGGGAGAGCTACTCCGGTCTTCTCGAATGTCTCGAATCCGGCTTCAAGGTCGACGAATTCGAATTTCAGCTTGAGGGATGCGGGCAGAGCTTCGAGGATGCGGCGGCCTGCAGGAATGACTTCCTTGCCAATCCCGTCGCCAGGAATAAGGCCTAGAGTGTGTTAGTTGTTTAATTGATACTCATTGAAGGGGATTGTAGGCAATTGTACCTATGCGAAGAGTTCGTGCAGCCATTGTGATTGTTTGTTTCTGGTTGAATCGTTCAGAATGAGCGATGTCGGTCGTGAGATTTTTCTTTCTCAGGTCATGTCATGCCTCCTCCTGCTCCTCCTGCAAGTCCAAGCTTACCGAGGGGGGTCCCCTGTTCTAACCCGAACCCCCTTTTCTTCTCCTTCAAGGAGCTCCCCCACCACCAAATTGACCAGATGCAGTTTTAAACCCACAGCACCCCCTGCATAATAAAAGGGTTCATATATATAAAGTCGAGACGTGGAGAGTACGATCTACGCTCAAAACTACTAGAATCCTGTCCTCACCAAGACCAACCCAACCTACCGAACTCCTTCTCTTCTTCTGCCCTTCACCGCGTTGTTTATGAAGACCGTGTCGCGTATCACCTGGGCTTGTTTGAACAGCGTGTTTTCCCCCCTTCGGTTCACCTTCCAACCCGAACCCGAACCCGAACCAGCCCTTACTCTCACACAGCACAACCCGTCGCAATCAGGACACTTTGTATATATTTACATCAACTTGCAGACTCGGCACTTAAAGCTTGGAAGGAGCGAATGCGTGACCTTCAGCTTTGGCAAACCTCCGCTTCTGTAAAGGAAAGGGCAACCACTCTCTATACTCATACTCATAGTCCTGGTTGTTTCCCATAACCTACACCATGTCAGGCGGTGTCCGTAACCTGCGCGCCATGTTCGAAAACAAAGACTCTAGTCCACCAGACAGAGGACGATCTCCGGGGGAATCTCTAGGTGAGCTCTGCATACTGCTACTGCTTAGGGCATCTACTAAGAATAATAGGGGTTGCTAGTACAGGAACATCACCTCGGCCACTTTCGAAGATTCGAACTAGCTTTGTTACGGTAGAGAAGAACGGAGGCCAGCTAGGGCTGAGGAGGGACACAAGCGGTGAACCGAGTATGCAAAAACGGAGAGGGAGTTTCAGTATGGACGACGTAGATAACCCCTTGGTGACACCCGAGAGGAAACAATTCCTTACTACGGAGATGGAGGAAAAGATACCCGAGGCTGCACTTCACGAGTCGAATAAAAAGGTTGCAAGTGGCAGTGGTCAGAGAAAGGAGCCTGTAAAGGTGGACAAACCAAAGGCGGAGGTCAAGAGGTCCACGGCAACATCGAATGGACATAGCAACGGAAGCAAGCCACCCACAAAACCCGCAGAGAAGAGTGCGACGAGTAAGCCAATCTCAAAACCTCCTCCCATATCGACCGCAAAGTCCACTACAGCAGCGAAATTATCTCCCAAGAAGATGGGGGACCCGGCTCCCAAGACACCGACCACACCCGGCATGCGCTCGAAGGAGCTGCCCACGAAGACACCAGACAAGAAACCAGAGAAAAAGATTGAAAAGAAGCCTAGTAGGGCATCTCTGGCTCCAAGTCATACCTCCAAACCTGCGCCCAAGCCAACGACAACTACTGTACAGGGCGCAGCTCCAAAGACGAGGATTCCAGCCTCCCCACCGCAGACTGGATTCGTTAAGCCGAGACCGAGATCGCCAACAAGGCCAGTCAAGCTTCCGGCGTCCTTGACCGCACATACGGCTTCTTCGGGCTCGAAAACCGCAGCTGGAGGACCGCCGCCGTCCAGCAGACAATCACTCAGTCGTGCCTCTGGAAATATTCAGGCTACTAATTCTCTACAGGCACATCATGCTGCGAATCGCTCTCCAAGTCGAGCAAGCACCACTACTACAATGTCTACGCTCACACGCAAGCCTTCCACAATGAGGAGCAGCAGCAGACCATCACTTGGCCCTCCACCAGGAAAGACGTTGAAGAAGCAAACTTCACGGCAAAGTCTCCCTTCAAGTGCGCCAGCGGACGAGTCCTTCCTAGCTCGGATGATGCGTCCGACAACTGCCTCGGCATCCAAGACGGCAGAAAAGCCTGCAACACCACCGAAACTATCACAATCTGTGAAGAGACCTGTAACAAGAGATGGTCCCCCGAACCACACTGCATCGCTAGGAAGTCCTGCTGCCCGCAAAGCCCATAAGGATGTCTCCCCAGCAAGAGTTGCAAAGCGTTCTGTTAAATTGGCGACGGTCAAGGCGACGGAATCAAAGTTGGTACCAAGCGAGTCGGTTGAAATCACATCGGAGGAGCCGACGGAGAGCAAGTCCAAGGCTCAGGAAGTTCCAGTTGAGGTTCAAGTTCCAGCAGCTGAGGTTCTGATTACTGAAGCTGCCAAGCTGGAGACTGAGGAATCTAAGCCCGAAGAGATTCAGATTGTTGAGGTCGAAGAAGTGATCCCGGAGACAATTGTAGAGGAACCAATTGCCGAGGAACAAGCTGCTATCGAGAAGAGCGGGACTCCAATTGAGGAGAAGACTCCTATGCTTGAGCCGGCAAAGGAGGAAACCCCAGCTGTTCTGGAAGATGATGTCGAGAAGGATGAGGTCGCACCCATTGCTGAGAAGCTCACAGCAGCCATTGGGGAGCCAGCACCAGCAGCTTCCCCAGAGGCAGAACCCGTCAAAGAAGAGTCAATAATTCCAGAAGCTGCCCCAGCACCAGAAGCTGAGGCAGAAATTGAGGTTGAAGAGCCGGTTAATATCTCTTTACCATCGCCAAAGATGGATAAGCCGACTCCAGTCGAAGATCCATCCGATGTAGCGGCAAGAGAGGAGATGGCCAGGATGAATGCTGAATTTATGAAAGCTGCCGGACTTCAGATGAAGTAGAGGTGTACGGACTGAGCGAGCCATTGAGGATACCCTACGTTTGCACGGTGGATTTGGGTGGACGGGCAAGAAGTAGCAAGAGAGAAGAGAAATTTGTACCTGAGTATTAGCTAGCGAGATAGTGGAGTAGCAATTTTAGTGATATCCTGGGCAGCGCCTCTCAATTATTCTCATCAATGCCTTGTCTCCTTGCGACGAACGCCTTGGTGAATTGTGTAAGTCACTGTATCCTCGCTTTAAAATGCTTCAAATTTCAGTTGGTAATGAGGAGAAGAAAAATCAAGCTTTCTCTTAGCACCCTTACTTGAGACGAGGCACATGCCCACTTAGCTGTGCCTCCTGTGAGAGCTGTTAGCCTCAGATCCGCTCAACCAAGCAATAGATCCAGCATATTATTTTACTCAGGGGAGCCCGGTGAGGATATCAAAAAAGATAGTTTATTGACTACCTCAGCTCAGGTACATACATATATCGTCCTCGCTTACCATATGTATCTGTTGCTCCTGCTACAACTTACATATCCGAGCTATCCCATCCCGTCCCAGCTCTCTGAATTTATATCCTATGCGATCACTTAAGTGCCGACACAGGAATCTGGAAGTGAAAGAAAGGGGATGCGGGTCACTTGAAGTATGATATCTTACTATAGTGTATGTAGGAAAAGTCAAACTGCTTACTTGTTATGGGTAGATTTTTGGGGGGTTGAAGGCGGATTAGATCACAGATCAAGTAGCAGCATGCAGGAGTCAGGACGAATACCTGACCTCGAAGTGTCTTTATTGAACAAGGGGTGTGAAATTTTCTTGTCACTTTATACGAATTGCCTCGAAAAATGTCGAAAAGCCAAATCCTGGGGCCACGGGAATTTTCGGTCATAGGTACTTACTGTACCTTCGTACAAGGCGTAAAGCACAAGGCGTAGAGCGCAAGGCGCTATCAGATGTGGAAGCGAGTCCCGACTCCCGAGCAACCAACCATGTCGACGATTTTCAAATGTCGGAGCAATTGTAACCACCCGCAAGAAATTGACAGGTAAGACAGCAGCATTGCTTGGGCTTGAGAGGAGGGCTTGGTCAGCTCTTACTTACCTCCCTCATCCAGACTCCGAACCAGGCTCGGAATACTTGGTGGGGTACAGACAGAACCAAACCTCACTTCTTCTTTCACATCCACGTTTATCTCCTCTTCTATCATTTTTCTCTTCTCAAATTCCATTCCCATTTCATTGAACAGGAAAGACACAAACCTCTCCAGACCTCTTCCTTTCCTATCCAAAAGCATCCATCCTCATGTCATTCCCACCAACCCCCCTCCCCCGAATCGCCTGTTTCCACGGCGGCGGCAGCACCGCCTCAATCTTCACCGTCCAATGCGCACAGCTACAAGCCCTCCTGGGAAACACCTTTGAATTCGTATTCTTCGACGCGCCCTACGAACGAGATGCTGGGCCCGGAGTGCTCCCGATCTTCGGCTACGCGCAGTACGGGCCGTATCGCACCTGGTTTCAAAAGGAGAGGGGGGACGGAAGGGATGGAGAGGGGAATGGGGAAGGGGGTGTTGAGAGGGTATGGAGGTTGATTCGGGAGAGGGGAGGGGAGGGGGAGTGGGTTGGTGCGATGGGGTTTAGTCAGGGGACGAGGGTTGTGGGTGGGTTATTGGCGGATCAGCAGAGGAGGAGGGAGATGGGGATTGAGAGGTTGGAGGGGGAGGTTGAGTTTCGATTTGGAGTGTTGTGTATGGGGTCTTTTGCGCCGATGGTGAGCGATGTTATGCATGGTAAGTGGTTTCTACATTCTTCCTTTCATTCCTCCTCCGCTTGATTTCCGGGACGCTGGGTTGATTTGCTGGTGGAATTGATAGCGTCGTTGTCGGATAGTCTGATTCGTATTCCAACGCTGCATCTTCATGGTACGAAGGATGTTAACTATGAGAATGGCAAGAAGCAGTGGAAGACGTTTTATGAGGAGAGCTCGACGACAGTGTGGGATATTGAGTATCATCATGCTATGCCGTGGTATCGAGCAGATGTTTTGAAGTTTGTGGAGTTGATTCGGAAGTTGGATAAGGATAGCCAATTGAAGCCGTGATTTTTTGGGCGTTTGAATGGGTTAAGTGCTTTGGCTCTGAAGGCATCTATAGACGGAACTTGGGAAGATACATGGGTGTGGAGTTACTGGAGTGGAGAAGAGAATATACTTGTTTTGATGGTTCTAAAGTTTTGGGAGGTAAGAGAAGTTCTCAATGACTGATCCATGTGAAAGCTGGGAAATTTGGGGAGTTCTTATAATGCTAGGGTTTTAAGGTCTAGGACATTGAATACTATTGAGCTTTGTACTTCCTCACTCTCCGTACCATCTTAAAATTGCGGAATAATAGTTACCAGTAGTTATGCTAGCTCTGCAGATGCTAACATGAAGATGCTCTCATTCAGATGAAGAAATTTTCAACCAAAAGAGAACTTCTGAACTTGCAATGACAAAATAGTGAAGAAGTTAGCGGAGCATTTCCTCAGAAGATACTCATTAGCTGTAATGGCTACTTTGTACTGTTATATCTACAAGATCCATCCCCGTTTCCAACGAACAACATTCGAAGCACTCGCCTTCCTAATATGTCATCGTTTGCAGGTGTTTTCATACGGGTCTGGATCCTAGAAGTACATCAAGAAAAAGGAGCTATAACTATTAACTTCCAACTTCTTCTTCTTCAAGCAAAGAACAGACGAAAGGATACTGAGAGATCGCTGGAAGGACTAAGCCACCTGATGGGCTGATGTTTTGATTCTTGTCTTGATGATAATAGTGAAGAGTAACCGCATTCTCGGCAATGTTCATGTCCTTGGTTGGAAGTCGGGGATTTTTGTTTTAATTATATATATCATACATGTGAATTATGAAAGAGTTCTCGGATCTGCCTAAGTATGAAGGTAGATACAACCAACATCGCGACGTCAATAACCCCAATCAAGGCGCGCAAGACAGGCAATAGTCCTAGAAAGAGACCCATTAATGAACCAGAAATTCATCATCAGTTGAGTTAACTAAGCGACGGTGAAATCCTCGGAAGCTGGCGGAAATAATGCGCATATCGCACCTCTAGTCTTTATAAATCGAAATACGCCGTTTGGTTTCCATCGAGGGGCGGGTTGGCTTGGTTGGCAAGTTGATCTCAGGTCAAACTCGACGGGAATTGGAATTGGAATTGGTTGGTGGATTGGGAAACGGAATAACGGGTTAAGTCCTGTTTGTATTCTAGAACCTCATACTTCTGGTATGGGCTTCTAGTTGAGTTTTTGCAATTTTTTTTCTTTTGTATAAGTTCATTTTTTTTGTTTGTTTATTTTGGTGGAGGGGGTGATTTTTTTAAGCGAGGCTTTGGTTCGCATGTATCGTCAGTTTCGTTTTGTATATTGTTATTAATTATTGGATATTCTTTTCAATGCTTCGGAA
This sequence comes from Ploettnerulaceae sp. D365, assembly GCA_003988805.1. Lineage (NCBI taxonomy): Eukaryota > Fungi > Ascomycota > Leotiomycetes > Helotiales > Ploettnerulaceae > Ploettnerulaceae sp. D365. The sequence goes on from QYAL01000053.1 coordinate 80,985, forward strand.
ATAATGAAATTGTTTTAAAAGTATGGTTTAATTTTCATATCAGAGTGTGGTCCTATTCAGCGCCCAAAAAAAGTCGTCTATTACATCAACGACACGGATTCCATGAATTTCAACCAGCACCGCGTATATATTCTATCAGCACCGTGTGTTCTATTAATGCCGCTAATAATAGTACTATTTAAGATAAATTTTACATCGGATAAATAACGATTACAAAGTACCTAAGTTTCTTAGCGAATAAGAGGAGTATAGAAAAAGGAAAGAGATACGAGACGAAATTAGCAAGAAAGCGTGCGGGCAAATTGCTATAACTCGCATAACAGAAGAACTCAAAGGTGTCTTACGTATCGAGAGTCTTGATATTTGTCTTTTATTATTATGACCTTCTCGAATCTCCGAATTAATTCAAATATATTACCGTACTTACTTAGTGTTGATAGAGTTCGCATTTCTTTAGAGTGCATCGCGCCGTCGCATGCAGCGGTACTCTAATTTTGATGTTAACCCATGCCAGAGACGGTTCCACTATTTTCGAGGCATTGGAAAGAATCGGCCTATCATTATTTGAGACTTTAGAGTTGACGAAGTTGTCTCGTAAAATACAGTTCAGATGAGTTTCATGCTAATTTTACAGTACAGTACTCCATCGCCGTGGCGCCGGATCGAGCCGAAGATCCACCCAGGCAGCTGTACGGTATTGTAAGCTATGATCCACGATACAACGGCCATCCTCTCCTTTCTTGTTACCCTTGCAGCAATTGCTTATTTTCTGCAAAATAGCAGCAGCTATCAGCTCCAACGGTCCATACAGTACACGATATGTGAGAAATAAAAATGACCGCAGACGTGACAATGGCGGCAGGTAGCCGTTCGGATGGCCGAGAGTCATCAACGATCAAAATCGAGTTGATGATCCACGACGAGAAATCGTGGGTTATATGTACAAAGATGAGCTCCGGTCTTGCCGCGATCCTATTTCTGAGTCATTTAAAATTTGTTACTGGAAATATTAGGCGTCAACTTAAATCCAAGGTCCCACTGGATAGAATTGACCTTGCTTATTATGATGCTGCATATGATGACGAGTATTACTGCATCGTTAGACTATGGTGAGTCAAGGATTTCTGGAGGGCTTACATTCGCCTCCTGTGAGCGGGTCATGGAGCACTGAGGTTACTCTGCTATTAGAATACTTTCATGTTCAATTCACAGATACATATTTTAAAAGTTAGCGACTGATAATTTCTGCATGATTACCAAAGAGCTCTATTCACTAGCTAGAATAATAATGACACATGAGCATCGAGCCTTCAAGGAAACGGGGTATTTATTGGTCAGGCCTGTCTTGTTGATTGCATTTACATATCTCAGGGCCAATTTTCGGAGAGTGTTTCATGTCAGCTGAATTTGTATGGCAAAAATAACTTGTAGTAATTACTCTACTCCATTTACTTCAACAAACAATATAATGTCAACATTCCTAGAAAAGGGGGAGGGGTAGATAAGCGAAACCTATGACGAAGGACCCCCGCTGCAGTCGCAGCCGCCTACGTTGCTGTGGGGAGAGGAGCTCCAGGGGGTCACAAGCTCAAATAAACCTGTCCATATCCAAACAACTCCACCTCATTCCATCCCTCCCATTCACACAATCTTTTCTCACCTGCTACAATTCCAGTCCAAATCGTCTACAACCAGAACATCCAAGAATCCACAGAAGAAGAAAAGTACAAACATGGCCGATTCCTCCGACCGCAGCGCCGTAATCGACGAGACTCCCATCTCTCCCGTCCGTCCCAGCAGCCACGTCCGACAGAACTCGCTCGAGAAGCACTTACAGCACCGACCGGATCCGCAGGAGCTGAAGGATAGACATATCTTGCTTGATACGACTGCTGCTCCGTACGTGTTTACCTTTCTTTCCTTCCATTCCTTGTACAAATGATACATCCATACAGAGGTTCAGACGGAATGCAAGACGACGCGGGAACTCATGACTGACTGCGGGGTAAATAATATACACAGAGCTCTCCAATCCGCAGCACATGAACTCGAGCGTCAGCGTGCGACGGATAGTCTCAAGAAAGGTTTGGAGAAGCGTCCACATAGAGAAGATCTCGTTGAACGTATGTTAATTCTTTCCTTCCTTTACACCACATACTTCTTGATTACATCCCCCTTCCTCAATTTCATACACGTTCCCAATGATGATGTCCTTCACTCACCTCCAATATCAAACAGGTAATATCCTCCCCGACTCGACCGCAGCCCCGGCTATCGTCGGCCACCAGCGCGATCTGGAGAAACACATGCGCGCCGATAGTTTGAATGAGAAGATCATGCATCGGCCCACGCCGGCGGATCTTGTGAAGGAGGGGATTCTCACGGAGGATCCGACGGAGATTGATTCTGAGCAGGCGGCGAAGGATAAGCTGTATGAGGAGAGGATGGAGGAGGAGTATGCTAAGAGGGAGGGAGGGGCTTGAGTGGTCTGTTTGAGGTGCTTGGCTTGGGAGGAGGGAATTGAGCTTGATATTGCTGGCGTATGAAAAGGATTGGTTTGGTTGGTTGAAGCATATTGCTTGATGATGGAATGATTGGTGTTACGATATCTTGAGGCAGTACGCATGGGTTATGGGAAAGAGCAAAATCGAAAACCGATTCTTGATTTCTCCATGCTTTCTACGAATGACGCTATTCAATAATATATGCCACGTACGGCAATGCTGGATACATTCTAGACTCCCGCTAACCCTTCATATGGCAGTATTATCCGAAATTCAGACGCCGCTGTTTAGGGTCTCCCAGCAAGCCTGCCTTCCCCTTCTCGTTCCCGATTTTTGCTTTTTTTGCCACAGGCGTATGGTCTCGCGGTCGCGTGTCTGAAGTTTCCTGGACAGCATCTCGAATAGTTTGCCTCGAGAGACAAAGATCTATATGATCGTTGAAGTCCTTCTCGCTGGCAGCTTGCGGTCTCATGCATATAGGGCAGTCCCACCACTCATCCTCGGGAGAAGCCTCCTTTTTAGGATTTGGAACAATTTCCTTTCCGTGATGCCGCCGCTTGTCGATCTCCTGGCTGAGGCTCTCCAGTTCTTGCATTTCGTCTTCGCGCTCCTGGCGCTCTGCATCTTCGAACAAGATTTCTGCGGGCCAAGCTTCCCATTCTTCGGTGTCATCCTCAATGGCTCCCGCTTTTCTCTTCGCTGTACTGGATGGACTATCTTCTGTGTCGCTTGATACGGGTCGCCTCTTGAATCCAAAGAACGCCATTGTATCCGGTTTCTTCATACTTACCAAATGTGTGCACCGGAGACCTAGTAGCCGTAACTTCATGCTCGGAAAATCTTGCTCAAGCTTGGTCAACATAGGAACTCCGTACTTGTAGAGATCGTCCGCCAAGTAAACAGCTTTTGGAGGCACCACTTGCCTAGTGAACACTTCATAGGTGTGTAGTTTGACTTTGAGACATAAGGTACGCCCTTTGAACTGTGTTCGTATCATGTCTTTCTCTAACTCCTCTGCAGTCGCTCGAAGTTTATTTCGAAGGTCGACAGGGCTTGACATCTCGCCAAATGTACTCTCTGTACCAACGCTTTTCCTTTCATATTCTTCAGCGGGCTGTATTGCTGTCCTTCCCAATCCTAAATAGCACTGCATCAAAAAAGCAAAAGCTTTGTCACCGAAAAGCTTAGAAAGATACTGTCGATACGAGTATATATCGCCGCAAGTCTTGACACCGATAGCCAGTAACTCTCGCTCAAACACTCGGCCAATCCCATTGACCTTTCGGGTTGGAAGATCACGCATGAATGCCATGATTGAGTTTCGGTCTATAGGCAGCTGATACTGCCCGTTCGGCTTGTTCATGTTAGAACAGATTTTAGCCAGTTTCGCATTTGCTGCAATACCCGCAGATATCGTGATTTTGGTCTTTTGGTGGACCTCCCGCCGCAGTTGTTGGACTGCTTCCTCGGGACTAATGTCATTTTTCTGGCAATATTCGGTAATGTTGAGATAGGCCTCGTCGATACTTGCACTCTCGAACCGGGGATCGTAATCGACGATGATCTCGCGGACTTCCTGCGCCTTCGCCGTATATTTATCGAAGTTAAGAGGGATTTGAATGAGCTGCGGACAAAGCTTCTTCGCCACAAACCCGGCCATTCCACTCCGGCACCCAAACTTTCTGGCATGGTAATTACACGTTGTAAGGACACCTCCACCCACAGAAAAGGGGACGTCTTTCAGTTCTGGACGATCGAGTTCCTCAACAGCAGCATAGAATGCATCACAGTCGATATGAACTACCACCTGCGACAAATCCCTTGAGAGTTCCAACTCTGCGATATAGTCATCTGCCTTCCTTAGGTCGGATGCTAAGTCTAGCTTCTCTAGCTGTTTCTTCTTCTCTAGGATTCGCGCGATCTTCTGGGTGAGATTCTTATCCCGAGCTTCTTCATTGTTAAAATATTTCGATCCTTTCGATGCGTTGTAGATGACTTCCGAGACCTGTCAACTCGGTTAGAATAAGCAGATAGTTACGACGAGATTAGAAATGCCTTTTGCTGATCTACATTGTCCTGGCCGGACTTTGTGAGTGACGGGCCGAGAAGGGAATACTTCAAGGTGTCATGCTCTTGGTCGAGTTTCGGCTCAACGGGTGCTTCCGTCGTCATCTCGAAATCTTGAAGGGAGAGGGGTAGCCTTCTTGCAGATATTGAATAGGTGATCTAGCCATCTGCGCTGTGTTGCCACGAGTTTGGGCTTGCTGTGGCAAGAGACTCCCAAAATAATCGAAATCGAGATACGCGATTCTGTTAGACACGTAATCATGTGACTAGAATCGATCCCGATAAAAACAACTTTGGGTGCAGTATTATTACTCTTCTAATGAAGACTTATTTTAAAAGAACCTGTAAGAGTACTGTGTGATAAAGGTCATGGGTACCTACTGTACTTCGCTGGTCTATTTCACATCGATCAGTTGATTAGGTAAACAGACTACTTGTCGCTCTAAGTAGATTAGCGTGTTATGATATGGGGAAAAGTTATTCCGGAATCCAAAAAGTTGGGCGGCATCACGAAAAGTGTTGATGCATGATCCGATTATTCAAATCCACCAATTGATCCAGCATAATGAGGGCGCATAGAGCTGTCCGGGCAGTGGCTTCGGCGGGTTCGTCCACTCCCTCTCTATCTCTACGAAGTTGTGCATCGAGGCCAAGATTTCTCTGTTTGAATGCATCGAGTCGATGCTTGGGTGTTCGGACGACTGTTGGAAATGGACATAGGCTTTTTTCAGAATCTAGAGTTTCTCGGGCTGGAGCAGCAGAGGCAGTGTAAGTTATGGCGCTGGATGTAAACTCCTACTTCTAGGCAAGAGGCAGGGGATTTGATCTAGATAAATGGAGTTCGAAAGAAAGAATTGTTGCTGACCTTAAAATTAGATTAAAGCAAGCCGCTGCAGACCCGTCTGCACTTACTCAAGAGACCATCATAGATAATTTGGATGTAGTGGAAAGAGGGCGGCTTTCTAGAATTCGGAATATTGGAATTGCGGTATGTTTAGAAGGAGTTGTCGTAACGTACGCAACTGACATCCTCACATAGGCACATATCGACAGTGGCAAGACGACAGCTACAGAAAGAGTGCTCTTTTACACCGGTCGAATCAATGCCATTCACGAAGTCCGAGGGAAAGATGCCGTTGGCGCGAAGATGGACTCTATGGAGCTGGAAAGAGAAAAGGGAATCACAATTCAATCTGCTGCCACTTTCTGTGATTGGTTAAAGGTCGAAGACGGGAAGGAGGAGAAATACCACATCAATTTGATCGACACTCCTGGGCATATTGATTTCACGATCGAGGTGGAACGAGCCTTGCGAGTTTTGGACGGCGCAGTTATGATCCTCTGTGCTGTGAGTGGTGTCCAGAGTCAAACTATCACGGTCGACAGACAAATGCGACGATATAACGTTCCCCGAGTTAGTTTCATCAACAAAATGGATCGTATGGGTGCGAACCCTTTCAAGGCCGTAGAGCAAATCAATCAGAAACTTCGAATACCAGCTGCCGCGCTACAAGTTCCCATCGGATCAGAAGATAGCTTCCAGGGCGTGGTGGATTTGATCAGAATGAAGGCGATCTACAATGACGGACCCAAGGGAGAAATTATTAGAGAAACAGACGAGATACCCGAGAGCGTTCAGGAACTGGCCAAAGAGAAGCGATTGGTACTCATCGAGACTCTAGCGGATGTTGATGACGAGATTGCCGAGATATTTCTTGATGAGAAAACTCCAACTCAAGAGCAAATGAAGGCCGCGATTCGAAGAGCGACCATTGCCTTAAAGTTTACTCCAGTATTGATGGGAAGTGCTCTTGCAGACAAATCAGTCCAGCCCATGCTAGACGCTGTCTGCGATTACCTGCCTAATCCAGCTGAAGTGGAGAACTTGGCTCTGGACAAACGAAGAGCCGAGGCACCAGTTAAGCTGGTTTCTTATAACTCGTTACCATTCGTTGGCTTGGCTTTCAAGCTTGAAGAGAGCAACTATGGGCAGTTAACTTATATTCGAGTTTACCAAGGGTCCATGAAGAAGGGAATGAACGTCTTCAATGCGCGGACAGACAAACGAGTAAAAATCCCTAGAATCGTGCGAATGCACTCCAACGACATGGAGGAAGTCCCTGAGATTGGGGCTGGAGAAATTTGTGCTGTGTTTGGCGTGGACTGTGCTTCAGGAGATACTTTCACTGATGGCTCGCTCCCATACTCAATGTCCTCCATGTTCGTGCCCGATCCTGTCATCTCCCTTTCTATCAAACCAAAGACGACGAAAGATGGCAGCAATTTTAGCAAAGCCATGAACCGTTTCCAGCGGGAAGACCCAACTTTCAGAGTGCATGTCGATGCGGAGAGTCAAGAAACGATCATATCAGGAATGGGAGAATTGCATCTTGATATCTACGTGGAGCGTATGCGTCGAGAATACAAGGTCGAGGTCGAGACCGGAAAGCCCCAAGTCGCATATCGAGAAACTATCACCGAGGCAGTGAAGTTTGACCACACCCTCAAGAAACAGACCGGTGGTGCCGGTGACTTTGCTCGTGTTGTTGGATTCATGGAGCCCATCGCCGCCGGCGAGAATGGCTACACGCCATCAAAGTTCAAGCAAGAAGTCACTGGTGGTTCCATCTCCGAGAAGTTCTTATTCGCATGCGAGAAAGGTTTCCTCGCTTCCTGCGATAAGGGCCCCTTGATCGGTCATCCTGTTCTTGGAACATCAATGGTAATTAATGACGGAGCAACGCACATGACCGATTCTTCCGAAATGGCCTTCAAGACCGCGACCCAACAAGCTTTCCGTAAAGCCTTTAAAGAAGCTCGCCCCCAAGTCCTCGAACCCCTCATGAAAACTACCATCACAGCGCCCAACGAGTTCCAAGGTAACATCGTGGGGTTGTTGAATAAGCGTAATGCGATTATTAGTGATACGGAAATTGGGCCGGAGGACTTCACATTGATAGCGGACTGTAGCTTAAATGCTATGTTTGGGTTTAGTTCACAGTTGAGGGCTGCAACGCAGGGCAAAGGAGAATTTGGCATGGAGTTTAGCCATTACGCTCCTGCTCCTGGCCAATTACAGTAAGTCATACCACCTCCTTCACATCCTTCCACCCTATCCTCTTACTCATAAACTTTTAGGAAAGAATTGGTCGCCGCACACGAGAAGGCGCAAGCAGATAGACATAAGAAGTAAACTAGGTCGTTGTTCTTGGCTTTTTGTTTATATTCATGGCTTATATAATATTAGAGGGCATAGATGTACACTTGGGTATTGCATGGTATGGGAAGGGGGAAAATTGGAGTCCATGTAGCATATGTAAGAAAGAAGTGTATAATACAGGAGAAGGATCTCAACTCGTGCATGCTAGGAGCGGAGTTCCTCATACATCGTTTATGCTCTACCATCCCGAGGTGTAGCTCTTTCTATTTCCTTTTGCAAGTCTCGTGATGTGCAGTAATTAACAACTTATGTTTCATTGGTGGGGGCATCAGTGAGATGTTCTCAGCTGAAAGTTTCAATGCCCAGTCGCCTTTTACGTACCCCATACGAGCACGGCTTTAATCACTCCTCCACTCAACACATCCTTTGCCGCTTCATTCATATCTCTTGCCGCATACTTGACAACAAAATCTGTAAACGGAAAGTCTTCTTTTTGCCAAGCATCGACCAGTCTTGGAATGAATTCCTGAGGATAACAGTTCCCCATGGCACATCCTAGATACACCCGCCCAGTGTTTACCGTATCAAAGATGCATGTAGATACTTCAGCCGTGAGCTATATATGATGACATCGTTAGATGATTTATAGAAGAGATGAAAACCCTACTCACCTGTCCAACACCAACCTGCACAACCATTCCTTTCTTCGCGGTGGCTTTCAAGAGATCTCCTACTATCTCAGGTCTGCCGGTAGTATCAATAGTCCCATCGATACCTTTGCCATCTGTGGCCTCCAGCAAAGTAGTCTTTAAATCCGCTGCTTCCCGCGAGTTGATTACGTGAGTTGCTCCGTACTTCCTGGCAAGCTCAAGTCTCTCTGGCACAATGTCTACAGCGATAACCTTCCGTGGTGGCGAGGGACTGAGTTTCAATGCCATCAACGCCGCGAGTCCGACTGCTCCGACGCCGACTACACATACAATATCGTCTGACTTTGGCTTCACAACATTCAATATCGCTATCTTATAATGAGCAATAAACTTGGGTCGCGAGTAAAAGGACACTTACCTCCAGCACCAGTCATTACTCCACACCCAAGCGGTGCCAGATCTTCAAGCGGCAAGCTCTTATCTATTGGTATCACACTTGTTGCCATTACCACTGCATACCTCGAGAACGAGCTCTGTCCAAAGAAGTGAGACGTGATAGAACCTCCATCTTTGTCTGAGTAGGCTTTCGACCCATCACCTCTGCCAACACCAAAATTGCCCTTTTCGAAATCGTAGCAAAAGGAACTTTCATGGTTGTTACAATACTTGCAGTTACCGCAGCAAGTGTATGTCAAAATTACGTGATCCCCCGGAGAGGTGTTCTTAACAGATGATCCTATCTTGACGACAATTCCAGCTCCTGGCTACCTGTCAACATTGACTTACAGTATCGCTAAAGCAGCCGGGTGATACGGTAATGACAGAGATGGGTATCCTACCTTCATGGCCAAAAACGCCGGGAAAGAGACTTGGGATCGTCTTTTCTTTCGCAAAGTTGAGATCGGTATGACATACTCCCGTAGCCTTGATTTCGACGAGAACTTCGTCATCTCGAAGATTATCTTCGACGTTGATTTGCTGGAAATCGAACGGAGCCCCTGGCGCGGAAACAACTAGAGCCTCGGTAATCATTGCGATAACAACAGCTTTGATAATGCGCTCAGTATTAACTCTTGAGAATAAATGCAGAGTAAACGTGCGACATGCAACGGTGCCGGCTACAGTTCATGGACCTTGGAGTAACCGGAATATGTATCTGTGGCCCGTATTTGCAAGCAACTTGTAGGGAATATCCGGATGAGCAACTTTGTATCATTGAAGGGAACCCAGTTGCTGTTAATACGAAAATATTGTTTCTAAGAGCAAATCGAACGACGTGGTCCAGATAGTGATGGTAACACCCATATGAGGGAAGTTTCAATTCGGGGGTTTTCCGTGCGGGGCAATGGAGGCTTTAAGCAACTGCACCATTGTTAAAGTTTTGAAGATTCAAGAGGTTGCTTGCAATGAAGCCTGTGTATAATTGAAACATTCGTTCCACATTGACTTTCAATGTCCTGCATGTATACTTCATTTCCCCTTGGTAACATGAAGAAGTTAAAAGAACCCAGCTAGGCCCATGTCGAAGGGAGGCAATTTTTGCATCTTTTGAACGATATAGAATGAAATATCATTCAATTTTTTTTTCCAGTTCTGTACTGTAAGATTTCCAAGAGTCCACTTCTGAAATTATTACAGTACCTGCTGACAATGATAACGGGAAGTGGAATACGAAACAGTATGTAAATATATTTCTCAAAAGTAAATGTTTTATGTACTGTATATGCCACAGCCGCGTCAAACATGATTTCTAGTTCTCATGGGCGTTGATGTCAAGAGTGGGGGGCTTCGAAGCACATTACAGTAGCCGATTGGGATCCCGATACGGGCCTGAGGAGCGTCGAGTCGGCATCCCTTTTCTTTCCAATCCTCATAACATCACTTGATATCCGTTCCTTTCATTCTTTGACAGCAGCAAAGTACTCGGGATCGAGAGTGATACTTCCGAACCACGTCTAAGACGATCTCACCCCACTTTTTACGCCCACCATGATCCTCGAAATCTGCCAGCTAAAAGTGAAACCCGCGCTCTCTCCATCCGACTCATCCCTCCTCACAGCTCTAGTCAAAGCTCGTACAGAGCTCCGAGAGAAAGTCTACGACACAAAATCTCGCCTTTATCAATGTATCGAAGATCCCACTCTTATCTACATCCTCGGAATCTGGCCGTCGCTTGCGCGGCATCACGAGTTCCTCAAATCACCGCAGAAATCAGAGATACTTGATTCGCAAGAAGATCTATTTGATTTTGGATGGGTTTTACACTTGGAGGTTGGAGATGGTGGGATGGATGAGTTACCATTAGGTGCCCCAGTTCTCGCGATTACGAGACTGTTTATCAAGGACGGAGAGGAGCACGTGAATGCGTATGATGAGGCGCTGCAGATGTATAGGCCTGTGGTTGTGGAAGGTTCCAAACCGTGGAAAGTGGTCACTGGGTGGAGGATCGACTGCGAGGAAGGGAAGAGGGAAGCGCTTATGCTTTCCGGATGGGATGAAGTCGAGACGCACAAGGCTTTCGCGGCTGTGATGATGCAGAAGTATCCAGAGTATCCAGGGATAAAGGAGGGCTACGAAGGGGTGGATGCTGTCAATGCTAGAGATATGGAATGCTGAATATGGTAATTTGAGCAGAAAGCAGCATTGGGGAGGGGTAGGAGACTTGGATAAGTAAGTGTTTTCATTTGCATGATGCATCCAAGAGGCGAGAACGATTTCTACTATTCTCAATCCTAATTTTCTAATGAAATATATTTCAATTGTAAGAGATATTATGTGTACAAAGTATCATTTGATCAAACTTTTCATGAATTGGGAGTACCAAGTGTTATTTACGAGCATTGGGCTGGGAACTTTCAAGTGTTACAGAAGAATTGAGCTTTTGATGCTCTGAAAGATTCCTCGCTTACACAGTCGACAAACTGAAGACTCACATATGGTAGATACGATGATACTGTTATAGGCTCTGCAAATAGAGAAAGTAGACAGATGTCCCAAAAGTCCAGAAGATTCCTAGGAACACCTCGCAAGAAAGCTCTTCATCATGAGTCTTTTCATGACCATAGTCCGATGATTTCAAAGTGCTGTTTTGTGACAAATAGGTCAGCATGAAAAAATAAGCCACGATTTAGATGCTTCATCCTAAATTATGACTTGCGGAGGTTGCAAGAGGACTTGTGATTACGATTAAAAGAATAATAATGAATATGCACGTCGTATGATGTGTTGGGAAGTATACGATGAAGGCAATGCCACAAATATCTAGTTAGTGGAAAGAAAAGGGGTATTTGTGCCCAAGATCTCCTCAAACGAGCGACTATGAGGGTCTTGATAAATCTGCACGTCGTCTGGTACATTTGGAACCATCCTCGGCCTTTAATAGAATGAAGCCTGAAACATCGCTGGTAAAATTCGAGCGCTTAAAATATATGGCCACGAGGGTGTCGATCTATGCACATCGTCTGATTAACTGATCAGGAACAATGAATGACAGACTTGAAGGGATTTAGAGAACGACAAAATTTAAAAGTGAGCAATCACTGACAGGTCGTCGGGCTTTTCAGGACTCTGTATGTCGTATGATGAAAACTGTATGCGACAAGGACATTTTCTGGGTCTGTACCTGTCACCATGTAACATGTTGATAGTGGGGAATAATTGAACAGCCCATATGTGGCTGCATCGTCTGATCTTACAATACCATGTCAGTTTGACATGATCATGCTAATGAACTGGGCTATACGACCTCCTTTAGATCCTTCTTATCAAAATCGTGCCCGAGACAATTCCATTTGCATATTTCAGGTCGTGTACAATATGGGATTGAAAATAGCCCTCTATCGCCAAATCATTTGGATTTATAAATGTCGCAAAGCCTGACTGAATATACATATTTGTTTGATTGGCGAGATTTCTTTCATACGGAGACTTGATCAACTGAACCGACTCGTATGTATCTTTTGGGTTAATCACGAATCCGGCGGACCTCGGCAAAAGATATTTGTTGATGATCGATCCACATAAAAATTGGTAAAATGAGGATCCATACGACCGTCGCGAACGGTAACCTGGGGTGATTGGGGTGGATTGGGGTGGATTGGGGGGCCCCTCATGGAGAAAGTGGAGTTTCCAACCTCCAACGAAATAATAATAAGGATCCTCTATGGCGCGACAGGTTTCTCGTTCCCCTCGTGGCGATTAATAAGGCAATTTCTACCCGTGTCTTTGATGCCAATGCATTTATCCCTGGCACTATCCCTTCAGGCTAAATTGATGGACTCACATTGTCAGCGGAATGGAACCTTAGTCCGTGTCTAGAATATGGAGTAATGGGGATAGTGCTGATCTCAGCTGGGGAAGGTTTGTCCCAGAATATAAAAATTTCGTCCTCAAGCTTCGCAAAGGCTGATGAACTTTCAGACTGGATGAAATGTACTCGCATATTATCCGGATCGTGGCGCCGTCTTGGCCGAGAAAGCCTCGATCGTCACACCTAAGCTCATCGCTAAACAGTCTCTGGATGAATCCGGCTAATGTTGTCCACGATGCTGGGTACAGTCTGGTGACAGACATAAAGTGGGTGAGCTATGGGCAGGGGGACGAAAATAAGTACTGCACAGCAAAGTCTTGTGTTGAAGATAAACATATATTCAGACCAAATCCTCGTTCCCCTCGTTCCATCTGCTCCCAAGGCATCTATTATCTTCATGGTAACGCCAACTTCTTAAGCAATTCGCTCATCATGCCTTTCTATACAGCGACAAAGTCCACCTTCGAGGTCGGTGGCCGAGAGTTCCCTCGAATAACATGGTGGAAGGAACCTGGTATGAGAGGTCTTTACGTCTGCTTGATGTTTGCTGTCCTCACGTCCGCTACGAACGGTTACGATGGATCTATGATGAATGGTCTACAAACTCTTCCCCAATGGCAAGATTGTGAGTTTTAATCCAAGAAATGCACCTCCAATTAAGCTCACATATTTTAGCATTCAATAATCCAGGCCCCTCTACAAGAGGATTGTTAAATGCCATCATGTCTGTCGGATCTATTGTTGCACTTCCAATCACCCCGTATATCGCAGATATTGCGGGTCGACGTGCAGGTATTATCACAGGCTGTTTGATCATGATCTTAGGAGTCATTTTGCAATCTATTGGGTCCAATATTTCAATGTTCATTGCAGCCCGTTTCCTCATTGGCTTCGGTGTTGCCATTGCCCACGGATCCGCCCCTCTATTGATCACGGAGTTGGTTCACCCACAACATCGAGCGATCTTCACAACTATATACAATAGTACATGGTATCTTGGATCAATTGTTGCAGCATGGCTCACATATGGTATGTTTTGCCATGAAAATGTTCTACACACTGGGGACCCGACTCACATGATCTAGGAACCTTCACAATCAACAATCACTGGGCGTGGAGAATTCCCTCGATTGGCCAAGCTCTTCCTTCCGTTATCCAACTCATTGCTATATGGCTCGTACCAGAGTCCCCACGCTATCTCATTGCCCGTGGGCATAATGAGAAGGCTCTACACGTCCTTGCCAACGTTCACGCACGAGGTAATACTGAGGATGAGCTAGTTCAGATTGAATACAAAGAGATCCGTGAAACCATCAATCTCGAAAAAGAATTTGAGGGCAATGGATGGATTGAACTTTTCAAGACTCCTGGTAATCGCCACCGTCTAATCATTCTCGTCTCACTTGGCTTTTTCTCTCAGTGGTCTGGTAACGGTCTCGTATCATACTACATCAATGATGTCCTCAAGGGAGCAGGTGTTACCTCCGATAAACTGGTTCTCGAGATCAACGGTATCCTAATGATTATCAACTTCGTTACCGCACTGGGAATGTGTTTCGTCATCGATAAGTTCGGTCGTCGACCTCTGTTCATTTTCGCCACCGGAGGCATGTGTGCTTCGTTTGTCTTCTGGACCATCTGTGCTGCTCGATATGTTCAAAGCAAAGTCACAGCAGCTGCAAATGCCGAGATTGCTTTCATCTTCATCTACTACATCTTCTACAATTGTGCCTGGTCTGGCCTCCTGGTCGGGTACGCTGTCGAAATTCTACCTTACAAGCTCCGTGCCAAGGTAAGCATACATATATGCTCTGCGCATCTTCCACCTAACAGAAACCAACTAATGCACTATTTAGGGACTAACTATCATGTTCCTAGCGGTCGACCTAGCCCTCTTCTTCAACTCCTACGTTAATCCTGTTGCTCTGCACGCCCTTGGCTGGAAATACTATATTGTCTACGATGTCTGGCTCGCGTTCGAATTTTGCATCGTCTGGTTCTTCTACATCGAGACTCAAAACACTCCCCTTGAGGAAATTGTCAAGTACTTTGACGGCGAGAATGCGCTGCTGGGTGGTCATTTGGCTACGGAGAAAGCAAGGGTGTTGCTTGTCGAGGAGGGGCTTGATGCAAAGGTTCCGGTCACCACGAGCCATCATGAGGCTGAACCTGTAGTTCATGAGGAGAACAAGATTTGATGCTATACACGTACAGATTTAGGGGGACTAGTAGTGTTCGGGTGGGATAGATAACTGGTGGTGCTCGTACTGAAGTAAGATTCGGGCATACATAATTAAGCATGATGCTTTTATTACTTCAGAAATTTTCACCGATCGTATTAACATACAATATCCTTTTTGAGGCGGTAGACTTCACTCCTGTAGGTCATTCTTTGTCTTCCTACCGCGCCTCATGAGTGGCTGTTAAGGTGATCACAGTACTCGAATATTATCATTGCTAAACTTAATCGCTATGCTCTCTTTGCGTGTTTGTTTTGTTGACAGATGCTAGCAGTAGCAGCTAATTAGCATCATTTTGAACTTGATACCAGCTTTATATTTTATGTTAGATCCTTGGAGAACTTGAAAAAGCTCAGGCGAAGCTTTCGGTCTGCATCGTTTGGGGCGATGTGTTTATTTCTGGATTCAACCAATGAGTCCAACTTGGCAGTTCTCTTATTACGTTGGAAGTGGTAAGTAGACTGACTTTTCATCAAGTATACCTGAATCCAAAAAGTGATCTGTTACGAAAATCTGCGAGTGAAGTGAGTAAGTATATTACCCTGCAGCTAGGTCTCATGCATATGGAACAGCTATCTCAAAGCGAAGCCTGAACTCATAAACCTTAGAGAAAATAATAGAACAAGCTAACATAGATGAAAGAGCTCGAGCCAATGCCAGCCTGTAAACTCAGGTACAATAATGTAGTTGAGGCAGAAACTATCGACGCGAACCGCACTAGTACGCTTTACGCGTCCGGCTACGTCCCCGTTTGTCAATAAATAAACAGTCTCTTACTTTCTGAGCTTCAGCAAGACCAAGAGAAGACAACACTGATCCACAACAATCGACAAACGCAACCGTAATCATGAAGTCAGTCAGCTTCAGCATGATTCTAGTCCTCCTTCTGGCCTTCAGCGGTCTCGGTTTCACCCACCATATTGAAAGCATCTCCAGCTCGGCGACTATCTCAGACATGGAGCCTAACACGTCTGTTCTCACTCGCACCGCAGATGGCGAAACTATGACGGTCACCGTGTACAAAATAACCAGCTACACTCCCTCCGGCACCACCGTTACCTTGGCTTCACTCAGTGGTTCGGCTGCAGGTGTCGTTGTCCTCCCTGACACAACCTACCTCACTACCTTCTCCGCCGAGCCAACCAGCCAGACCATTCCAACCATCTCCGGCAGCTCGTCAATCTCCACCAATACCGGAACTGGTCTTCCTGCTCTCAGCACCTCGACTGCGACTGTTGTCTCGAGAACCACCTCTACGATCTTGCCAGGCACTACTGTCTCGTCGGTCACAACAGTCGAAGGAAGTACCACTACTAGTGCCGCTGCTGCTTATCCAAGCGTGGATGTTAGCTTTGGCGCTTTCATGGCTTTTGCTGCTGGTGGAGCCTTAGCTGTCTTGTAAAGTCCTGTATGTACGCGTTCTCCTTTCATATCCTCTCGCCTGAATATTATTTGCTAACTAAGATCTAGGCGCCTTAGGATTCACCTTTCATTGACTCATTCTGGTAGATGGCAACTTTCAGAGGAAACATTTCGTATTCGTACGCTCATAATAAGGTCAAAAACATGAGTGGGTTTGGGCATTGGTTCCCTTGTTCATGGCTTTCTTGCAGGGATGGGGATTTGGTTGGAGGATTGAGCATCTGCTGGGTTTTTACTATAGCTGAGCGTATTATGGATCGAAAGGACTATGAAATGAGAGTCTATGACTGTGGAAAATAGACAACTGGCTTAATTTCAATGGAATAGCTACTTGACCAAAAACAATGTGCACAGTTGTCTCTAGCACTTGGACAATACGTCACCCGAAAGTAAACTTTGAGGGTGACAATCGTGAATTCACTTTCTAAAATAGCAGATATTTCTGTTAACCCTGAAATAGTAAGGCTGCCTTGGATTGTTCTCACAAGGCTACCTGAAACCAAATAAGCGTTCCTGGGCCGACTGTTGGGAAGGTTAAGTTGTCACCAGGCTAGAAGTGGATAGTAATCCAACTTTCTAGAACAAAGCGTCTTGTGGAAATCATTGACACAAAGGTAGGGAAATTGAAGTCTTTCCTCTCAAAGAACGAACAGACAAGGACCTATTGACCATCCATTCATCGAAAGGAACCTTTTCTTTATCATCTGGACTACCAACCCCCAATTACCACCTAGGTGCAATAATATTACAGCAATATATGATATACTTAAACCAACAAGTTTTCCAACGCGATGTCCGGCAACTGCTATATGAGCCGAGAACAAAGAACCTCGACTCTAATGTTTACTCGTACGACCCCGCCAACAGCGCCAAGCTTTTAGCCGATGCAGCCCCTTTCTTCCATCAACCCCACACTACCCCGCTATTGCTATTTCAGTATGATTCCTTCGTAATCGAGCAGTTGTTCCTGACGGAGTAATGACTTGAGATATATCGAAAGACTTTAATGAACGTTTTCTCACTTTTACTTGATGGAGAGACATGCGATGAATGAAAGCATGTAGTGCAACCAATTGAAATCGTTCCACGCTATTGCATACAGATGAGTTGTGCGCTTTGAAGCCTGTATAAGTGGAAATGGAAACGATTGAGCGTCTTCGAAAGGAAACAAAATCATGGTCTAGTATCGGTTTCTAGGTTATTTGGGAGCTTGTTCAATATCTCAGAAAAGTTGAACCTCCCTTATATTCCCATCCTCTTTATAAACTCAATACTTTTTGGACTACTAAACTTTGTCTGATTCTTCTTCCTCGTTTGGGTCCTCGTTGCTCTTGATGAAGACGTCAGGTCAAATTGAGTCTGCATACAATTCTAGATTAGTACGCAGTGATGGTCGTTTCCTCTTCTAGAGCACGAGCCCAGCTATTACTCTCCTTATCTATTAAGTAGAAGCATATTTTCGATGGCATTTGTTACTTGGGCCTTTAGTCATACGAGCGACCTGAAGTAGGCAATGATGCATGCATACATAGAAAATTTCAGTTGACAAAGATGCTTGATTGAAGTATGGGCTATATGAGTTCTGAACAGCAATACTCCTATTCCAAATTGCCGAAGTTCCCCGATCTAAGTGAGTTCTTCTGTTACGTTATTCAGGATTAATGTCCTTGAAAGCGGAAGGTCCTCAGCCCAGTATCAACTATCAGGTGGCTACCCTTAAGTCCGGAGATGAGTCATCCTCGAGAGTGGGGTAGGACTTAAAAGTTTGCTCGCACATATGGGTCTGGAGTCTACGCTTGTTTAACATTGTGATGTGGCGTATCTTCAAGTCCCATTGATCATTGATATATAGATAATAACAAGAGATCATGTCTTCCCAAGCAAAGCCGGTATTGGGATGGATAGGTACTTTTCAAAGCACAAGAAAGAAAAGTATACCAACTAATAGGCAATTCAGGGCTCGGTGCAATGGGTCTTAACATGGCCAAGAACCTACAGAAGCATCTCGCATCTAGCGGTGCTCCGGCACTAAACTTCACTAACCGCACCCTGTCTCGAGGGGTGCCTTTGGTAGAACTCGGAGGAACACCTTGTGCCACGATCGCAGAAGTTATCTCTAAATCCGACATCATCTTCTCATCAGTACGAGAATATAATATCAACGAGCGTCAAAAATTGGCTAATTAGCTTGGAATAGATAAGTGATGACTCTGCTCTAGATAGCATTGTTGCCGAAATTCTCGCATCTGGCAGCTTGAAGGGCAAGATCATCATCGACACATCAACAGTGCACCCAGATAGCTCAGTCAAAGCTTCAAAGAAGTTAATTGAAGCAGGAGCGCTGTTCGCTTCAGGTAGACCCTCACCCCCCTTTCTCAAACACGACTTCGAGACTAAACAATCGCAGCTCCTGTCTTCGGCGCATCTCCAGTTGCAGAAGCAGGAAAATTATTGTTTATTGTCGCAGGGCCTACTGCTGCAACTGAGGCAATCGCTCCGTATCTGAAAGGGGTAATGGGACGCGGAGTGATCAGCCTTGGAGAAGATGTTGCTAAAGCAAGCTTAATGAAGACTTCAGGGTAAGCGAAAACTATACTGCCAAACAAAGTGATTTCTGACTGTAAAAGGAACTTCATCACAGCAGCGATGATGGAAATGATATCAGAAGCTCATGTCTTTGCTGAGAAGACTGGACTTGGAAGCGAGGCAATGGAAATGCTTATCCAAGAAAACTATGGGCCACTCGCTTACACCATGTCGAAGAGGTTGACAACAGGTGCTTATGAGCCACCAAGAGGTAAGCCAAGCATTTTTTTCGTATAAATTCCCTCGGAGGAAAATCGTGCTGATGGTAGCAGGTTCAAAACCTTGGTCTGATCTGAACCTTGCCATTAAAGATGTTGGACATGGCATCACTTGTGCCGAGAATGCAGGTACACGACTGAAGATTGCTGAAATAGCCCTTGAGCATCTGAAAGAAGCAAAAGTATATTCAGATACCCAGGGAGGCCGAGCTCTGGATTCGTCCTCGATGTATGGGATTATTCGTCGAGATGCTGGGCTGGACTTCGAAACACATTTCGTGAAAGAAAGAGATGCGGGAAGATAAAAAGCATTTTTAAAGAGTTACTAGTAGATTTGTGCTTACCGCCATTAATTCAAATAATATTGATGAATTGTCATATTTTGATGAGAGTTTAGACATCGATTGCGAGGCTGGTGAGAAAACTAAAGAGCAGAGAAGAGCTAAATGTAAGCTAGGCCAGAGGCGGCGATTTCCAGTGCTCACCGCCTAGGCACGGACCAGTTTTGCCGCTGGACCTCGAAAACTTCAGCAAAATTATATTTTTATTGATGAAGAAAGCAGCGCAGCTCCCCACCAGCACCATGGATATCCACCGCTGTAGATTCGTGACTTTTCCGCCATCCTCAATTAATGCGCTGGCATTCTCGCATACGCATATATTTAAAGATCAGAAAACCGCGCCCCCAAGACTCGCAGTTGGTCGCGCAAACGGCGATATCGAAATATGGAACCCGCTAAGAGGATCATGGTTGCAGGAAATGATAATACGAGGAGGAAAGGACAGGAGTATAGACGGCTTGGTATGGACCCAGGACCCGAATGAGGAGGTTAATGGCAAGACAATCATTGGAAAATCGAGGCTTTACAGTGTTGGATATACGACAACGGTAACAGAATGGGATTTGCGAACAGGCAAGCCGTTGCGCCATGCGAGCGGGAATCATGGCGAGATTTGGTGTATAGCTGCTCAGCCAGCACTTGCGCCGGGGACAACTGGGTTGAATGGCGTATCTACAGCGCAATGGGAAGGACAGAATTTGATCGCGGGCTGCACAGATGGAGCGTTAGTGCTTTACTCGACGAAGGATGACGATCTCCAATTGCAGCGAGTGTTGGTTCGACCTTCTGCAAAGAAAGCCAAGATCATCAGTGTCACTTTCCAAGACCGCAACATTGTTGTGGCAGGGTGCACGGATGGTATCATCCGAATCTACGATATTCGTACTGGAACACTACTGAGGAGCATGACAACCGGCTCAGGCCCAAAAGGAGGACCAAAGGAGATCATTATTTGGTCTGTGAAAGTTCTGAAGGACGGCACAATTGTTTCCGGAGATTCAACTGGGGAGTTGAAGATCTGGGATGGGAAAACTTACACGTTGAGACAGAGGATAAAGTCCCATGAGCAGGATGTATTAAGTCTTGCTACCAGTGCAGACGGTTCTACAATCTTCAGTGGTGGGATGGACAGGCGGACTGTGACGTACAAACCTGATGGCAAAGGGAAACCAAGATGGGCAGAAGTCACACATCGAAGATTTCACAATCATGATGTAAAGGCAATGGCGAGTTTCGAAGGCTGCGGAATGAGCGTCGTGGTGTCTGGAGGTAAGCTTCCCAGTCTTGTGGTGTGGCCTGGCTCACATTTATAGGACCCGATGCATCTCCTATCGTAACTCCACTAGGACAATTTGGATATGAGAACCAGCGCTCATTACCTTTCCTCCCTCAAGAGCTCACAATCGGAAGTTCTCCGAAACAGAGACTGATACTAAGTTGGTGGGATAGAGAGATCCATATATGGCGGGTAAATAAAACTTCAGTGCCTTCTAGTGACGAGGATGAGGGGGACAAAATGGCTATCAAAGGACGAAAACTTGTCGCCAAAATATTGATCAAAGGAGAAGCAAACATCACATCAGCCTCTCTAAGCTCAGATGGTACTCTACTCGCAGTCTCAACCACATCTGAGATCAAAGCCTTCCAGCTACGACCCAGAAACACGGACGAAGCCGACAGTCTTCGTATCTCAAGGATCACCCTCTCAGAAAAATTCTCAACAGGAGCCCGACTGATCCAATTCTCACCCGACGGAAAATGGCTTGCCATAGTCCGCCCTGACAGCCATCTCCTCCTCGCTCGCATCTCCCTCGATCCCTCCGCGTCATCAACCATCATCATCCACTCCATCCTCTCCAAAGTCTCCCGTCTCGACCGCAAGATTGACAAGCTCACACTCCTTGGCGGCCTTGGCACTTACGACAGAACTGTCACTCAGATAGCATGGTCCTCAGACAGCAAAATTTTCGCAGTCAGCGATCTGTCCGGCTATATCGATAGCTTTGTGCTCTCCGGCATCGAAGACCTGACTATGTCACTTCCAACCGACTCCGACGCCGCGTCATTGTCCGGATCAGACTCTGACTCGGATTCAGAAAGCGAGGAGGGCGAGAAATCCAAATCGAAGTTGATCTTTGGTCAGCACTGGACACGCAACCTTTCTGCCTCTCTGCTCCCCAAGCTTCCATCCACGCCTGTCATACTCTCCTTCCGCCCTTCCACTCAAGAGCCCCTCACAAGCAACGCCACACCCCGCCCCACGCGAAATAACCCACACCCAGTGTCTCACGACCTTCCAACTGGCGAAGCTCGCCTTCTCGTCATAACAGCCACATCCGACGTCTTCGAATTCGACGTCCTGAAAGGTGGACTTAGTCCCTGGTCGCGCCGAAACCCGCCCAGTGCCTTCCCTAAGAGCTACAGAAAGCAATTAGATGTGGCGAAAGGCGCTATCTGGGATGTTAGTACCGAGAAAGAAAGGGTCTGGGTCTGGGGTGTTGGCTGGCTCTGGATGTTTGATCTATCACGAGACTTCGAACAGGGGATGAGAAGCGAGGAGGAGGACAGCGAAGACGAGGCTCATGTGGAAGGAAGCAGGAAACGCAGAAGAATCAGACACGGCAAGGAAAATCCTTCTGGTGCCGGTGGTATGATTCTGGATGAGACTCTGAGCACGGGTATTTCGCGAAAAGTGCGCAAAATCGTTTTACAGGATGACGATGACAAGATACGAGAGGAGGGGGATTTAGATCTCTTTTCTGCTTTCTCGGAAGAAGAGGGTGCTGATAGGGAGGTGAAGGAGAATCCGAACTACTGGCATACGTTCAAGTATCGCCCTATTCTGGGCGTGGTGGTTGTTGGTGAGGGGCAAGAGGATAGTGCTGGGCCAGAGGTTGCGGTCGTCGAGAGGCCGATCTGGGAGGCAAGTTTGCCGCCGAGGTTTTACGGCGAGCAAGAATGGAGGGATAAGAATTTTGTAGAATAGACAAAGGGCATAGGAGTTGCGGATCAATAGGAAAGAGAAAGATATGGTTTCTTGAGTTATCATTTCGAGCTGCTTGGATACTTGTACCATGTGCTGTGAAATATTTTGATCCTCTGCTATATCTTTCATATAATTTTTCTCGTGTCATGCACGCCCTCTTGAAAACATTTTTTCTGCTTCTCCCCTCTCCCTCCTCTCTCCTTACAAACTTCTTCCCCCTCCTTCTCTCTCCTCCCACGATCCATCCCCATCATCCAACATAAACCCAACAACCTAACCTCACTTAAAACCCTCATCGGGGTTATCCCAGCACCTCCGTACCAGGCAACAGCTCTCTCTCTTCCTCCCCCTCTTCCCAAGCACGACGCGACTACGCCAAGCCCATATTCGCCAGCATGTTGATCATGACACATCCAGTACATAATATACCGTAAATGATCACGGCTATACTATACATTCAGCTGTGAAAGGGACATATTAGACGCGCGTCAAATGCGAATTCTTTCTGGTTTTTCTTCGGTTCTACATTACCCACCCACTTGTAATTTTTAATACGAAGCTGTCTCTCCGTATGTCTTCGACTCTCCGTGGCGCTTGGTGGAAAGAGGAAGAATACGAGGGAGAGGACGTGGATGTTTATTTCATTCATTCAGTCATTCATGGATTTTGGTTCGTTTTTCTTTTGGGAGAGAAGAAGGTGATGTGATAGTGGGTTTTCAGTCTGATGTCGTAATGAAGAAGATTCTGTCTTGCGTTAATGCTTCATGAAGGTGTTAAGTGGTATGGATCTATTAGTGCAGGTAATCAGGTAGGCATATAGCTTTACAGTACTAGTAGCTAAAAGGGCAAGTGAGATAGTAACGAGGTGGAATCTGCGCCGGGTGCGCCTAGTTGAAGAGATTGTGGCATATGCTATGCGTGCGCGGTGAATGCCATCTTTTGCAACGTCGGCTTTGTGATTATCGCACTGCGATATGTCCATACACCGTCCTGCGATTCTTCTCACTTAATCACCATTTCCGTCCTTGTTCGTTCTATATCCCTACAATATTCCTCTCCCTCAATCTCTACCAGACGATTCTAAAACCCTACCCGCAAACAGACAGACAATCAATTCAATGTTCCAATACAAGCATGTTTTTGACAACAAACAGAGTGAGCACTGTCTCTATGATCATTATCATTCGCCTCGCGTGACGTGACGCATCATTTATCACATCACACATCACTACCCCGCCGCTTTCCCCACGATACATATCCATTTTCTAGCTGATCGATCTTCTCACACATCCCGCTTCTACGAACCGTACTTCGTACTTTATTCTTTCGTGGTACAGTAGTATACAGCTGGGAGATGTTGATGGGTCTGTTACGCGCGTCTCGGGAGGGAAAAAAAGAAAGGGGCGAGACACGTGATGATTTAAGCGAGGGGTAGGGGGGCGAAGAGTAAGTATATCTTCACATTTTTCTTTCTCTTTCGCGATTATTATCGGGATCTGACGGGCGGCCTGAGTTACTACAGTAGAGGATCTCTTAGCTGTATTTGGAGAGAGTCACGGAGCAGAGCGAAAGTAGTAGTACTGTAATGGGAATTATTATTGGAGTGGTGGAGCCTAAAGTGGTATAGGTGGCAGCTGATGGGAGGATATTTTCCTTTTTACTTTTCTTTTTCTTAGCGGGGAGAGGGAACGGGTAGGTGGGGCGCCGATGAGGTGGAGAACGGGAACGCGCGTTCGGTGTGGAATTATTAGGGTTTTCCCCCCTTCCCTTTTGAAGCTTTTCTATTCGATGTTGTGGAGGAGAGGGGGAGAGGTCAGGTCGGATGGGTGCTACTATGATATGATAGCTTGGGTTTTCTTCATGGGGTTTGAGCGAGAGTTGTGGCTCAGTAGTAGTAGTAGTCGCAGTTATATCATACTCGGTACGTTTTTAGGTAGGACGGGCGTGTGCGGTGTGAGAGAGATGGGATGAGGCTCAAATAGTGGAGGTAAGGAGGGTCTTGCTGGAGATGTCACTTACTCGCTTGGCAGCGTAAAGGGGATAATTTTCAGCATACTGAAGAGAATATAGGACTGAGATCGTGTGGATAGATAATTTGGAACGGTAACTACATGCCGTGTCCAGCTGGTGACCACTGATATACACGAATCTTCAGCTCTAGCTAGATATTGTTGGAAAGACGAGCAGGAAGCTGACGATAGTACTATAAGAGATAAGCGAATTGAAGATTCAAACGTGTCAACAAGAGAAGAGAGGAAGGAGTAAGGGAGCACAAGCTCGTAATAATGCGTGTGAGACAGAGTATTATTCCACACGCGCGGTTGAGAATACCAACCACAGATATTAGCGGGATCCGCACCGGGCCGGGCATTTTTACCGGAAATCACTTACAACACTTGTTCTGGGCTCCTCCTCCTCGAGCATTTTAGCCGGCGCACATACATGCTCACTACTGAAGTGGTACGCTCTCCCCAATAAACTAGCAAATATCAAAATCTTTGTCAGCACAAAAATCATACTCATCCATACCAAGTCCAGCTTGGATCCTAGAAGATAAACTCGATTTTATATAAATCAAGATGATACATGTATCGGTCCGCCCGTCTTTCTTTTCAAGCCGCTCATCTCTCTAAAGTAATCCACTACTTCGCTCCACTTGAGTTAATGGCTATCGAAAAGACATAGACGTGTGAGTATTAGGGTTAGTTTATACTATACCACTTGTAGTTACAATAATATATACAATATATGTATACATATATGTGAGGTGAACTTATCTAATAAATTAATATAAACGATACATGATGGAGAACAGTGATTTACCCCTGTTTTTTATAGTTATTTTTCAAAGAACCCCATTCCCAGAACGTACTATCATATATCTTTTGGCCAATTCTTTCCAATGCCTCGGAAATAGTGGAACCGTCTGTAGCATGGCTCAACCCCCAAATTAGAATGCCGCTCTATGCAACGCACTCTAGAGAAGTGCGAATTGCCTTAACACCAAATAGTATATTTGAAGCAGTTCGGAGGTTCGGGAGGGCGAAAGATAAATACTAAGAGTTCCTGATACGCAAGTATATTTTAGTTCTTCTACTTTGCCTTAGTTTGCCCGCAATGCTATTTTCTAGCTTTGCATATTAATAACGTTGATAATATTATCAAAGTTGATAGAATACGCGCTGCTGATAGAATCTATAGTATTCAAGATCCGTGGTGTTGATAGCCTTCTTAGTGTTGATGCAGCGGGCAGTATATTTTGGTGCGCTGCATAGGACGGCACTCTAATTTGGGGGTTGAGCCATGCTACAGACGGTTCCACTATTTCCGAGGCATTGGAAAGAATTGGCCTATATCTTTTCCCGAAGAAATCAACCTGTTTAAGAGAAGCGGGCTAAGGGATTGGATTCGCTTGTTTGCCTGAAGTTTTCTTTGGGCGAGAGTGGTCCGTGAGTATATGTAATGGTTAGTAAGTGGTACGGTAGATGGGAGAGGAGGGGCTTTCGGAGATTGATTGTACGAGATAGAGACGGGAGAGAGGAGAGGTTGTTATTGTAATTTGTGGTTTATTTTAGGCCTGCTTTTAATATATACTAGATTAGATGATGGAAGGGAGGGGTGTTAAGGGGGGTAGAGAGGTGGGTGGTATATAATTATGGTTATATGATGTTGGAGGGGAGTGGGCAGTGTTGAAAATAATAGGAATTGCTCATTTTTCATGTTTGGTTGTCGTTGCTTTGGTTGGGTTGGGGTTTTTTTAGCTGACGTAATCAAAAGAATTCAAGTCGCCTATTTATCCGTCCGCCATATTGGTATATAGAGCAATAATATGTGTTGGAACAACAAAAATCTTTGAAAGGAAACAAATGAAGCTATTCAGCATCATTTACATCTTGTCCAATTTCCTTTTACTCGCTTGTCATGCGGCTCTCATATTTTTTCCTTTCAGGGTATGGTACTGTATATTCTTTCAAGGGGGGGAGTGGTTTTTAGTTTGATCGGCCAACCCGCCGCGCAAGCTGACCCTTAGCGAGATCTGCCAAGACTCGACGCGTCACCAAGCAACTTGGGTGAGAGCTTGTGTGAGGGAAGGGATGGGTTGAAGATGATACGAAGGAGAGAAAAGAATGTCTTGAATTGTTGGTGAATTGTTCAGAGGGGGTATTTTTTGCCCGTAATCGAGAGGGTCTGGCCGGCTTGGTATGGTCCGTTTGGCTTGGGAGGCTTGAGGAGGACAAGATTGATGATATGGGTTGTCTGGTTTTGAGGTTTTGCGGTTATGATGGGGATGGCCCGTTATCTCGACGGAGGCGAATTGACTTTCACGTAAATATTGGTCAGGAGGGAGACAAGCACGAATAAGCAGATATTAGGCGAGAATGAGATTGGATTGCGCGGTATGGCTGATCATCGTCGGATCTACAGTACTGTAGCCATAATAATAATGCCAGTGGTTTGCTTGCGTACCAAACTTCAGCCTTGTACTCTTGTACGAAGAAGCACTTGAACATTTCACGGCTCTGGCGGGATCCGTAGATCTGGGACCTACAGTTATTCCCACAGCATTCGTGGCTCAGCTCGCCCCAAGGAAGTAAGGCGAGTCTCATAATATTCTTCTGCGCCCCAAACACCTCTGGTTGCAGACCATCCCTTTCCCCCGCGTTTCGCCATCGGATTCGCCTCTTTGAATGATGTAGCGGATCACGTGAGGTCAAAATCGAACCTTCAGACGCCGAGTGGTGGTTTGGCAGTACTTTTTATCCTTTCCATCCATGCTTGCAAACAAGGTTGAGAGGCAATATATAGTTGTCAAGGTATTTTCTGAGTTTGTAGGTAGGTTTGCGTTCATCTATTGTCACACGCTGAGGGAAATATCTTTTGGTAGGGGACAAAGGATGGGATCAGGTAGCAGAAAGTATAAGAAAAGGGAAGATTTGAAGAGGAAGAGTAAGAGTAGATAAGACAAAGGACAAAGAAAGACTCGACGACGAGGCGCCAGATACTTTATGATACAGACAGAAATCAACACTTGAGGGCTTCTAGAAGGAAAAGGGAAGACGTTTCTTTCAATCTTTATTTTTGCTCGTTCCCTCGAACAGGCCGCCCACTACTTCATCCAGTAGTAACATTATATTACTTCGTACTGGTACACTAACATAGAATCCACCTTAGTCAGAGAAAGAGGGACGGGCTGTGAATGGGTGGATGAGGTAGATGAGGTGGACAAATGCCCTCCGGAGTACCCCATTTATATATCACGCGTCAGGCACACACTGGATACGTCAGACAGGGGCCGATAGGAGAGCTGACGACGACGAACACGCCAACGCTGCAAGAAATTTGAGGATTCTAAAGATTCAACCAATCAACATCCACCATTTCTTTGGTTGCCTGCACCGAGCCACAGGGCAGCGAGACCAGCAAAAAAAGAACCAGAGAATGCCCACACGCGCGTACTGATTGCCATCGGTGATTCCCATTCATACTGAGACTGAAAGACTCAATGGGGACTGGACTGGACTGAACTTGAACTGAAGAGGACTGAAGAGCCACGCAGCTCCCTCACTACCCAGACCACGCAACTCCAATCTCCAGACCTCGTCGCCGCCTCACGCACTGCCATTACTCTTCCTCTTCGCCCTCGCCCTCCGCCCTCGTCTTTCTTCCATCTTCAACACCACCACGAATGCAGACTCGCTCACCACTTACTCGTCTCACCTTTCAGTAACAACTACAACAACTACTGTTCCCTCCTCCTTCATCGATATGGTATTATATCTTACTCTACAGTCCTGAAAAAGCATCAGCCACTCTTTGTGCATTCTATTCTTGCGCCGGTCTAGCCTAGAACACTAAGCGAAGTGGCATTGCGACAACTGGGCTGTGCTAAGAGGGTACCCCCCCCCCATCACACTCGTTCATCCATCCAAACCTCGACTCGACCTTCTCTTCTTCTACATTCAGGCACTCCCGTCCGGAGTATCGACAACGACCATCTTTAACATAGGACAGATACAAGTAGGGGAGAGGTGCGAACAGAGGGCGGCAGACGATAACTTCACTACCCTGCACATCTGCCTCGAGTACGAAATCATGGCCGACTCATCAGGCTATGGAGCGCAGAGCGGGAATGGAGACTATGATGATCAATGGGCCCGGGGATTGACCGCACAATTCGAAGGTTTATTACGGACGAAGCGACTGAATGAGCTGGATCGCTCGGGGGCTTCCTCGCCGTCGCCGCGGGAGCGGGCATCTTCCAGCAACCTGCGAGCTGCCGCATCTTCTTCCTCTCCACAACCAGACCAATCCCAAGGATACAGACCATCGACCTCATCGATGAACTCGCAATTTGGCGCAACTCCACCATCATATGCGTCGTTACGGAACCAACCAAAGGTCCCTTCGCCACCTGCAGATGCCCTGTCGCAAAAATTCAGGAATCTCCTCATCTCTTTGTCATTAACACCTACGAAGTACGAAAACCCGGGATTGTTGGATGAGGCGCTACAGGTGATTCCACTGGACCGGATATATGGCGAAGCAGAGGAGGAGAGCCAAGTGCTTCAAGCACAGGCCGAGAGCATGGGCGATGGACGAAAGCCAGAATGGGGATATCAAGATTGTGTCATTCGCGCACTCCTGAGGTAAGCTCTATTTACTCGGAATTGATTGATACGGTTCTAATTTTTTACTAGATGGTTCAAGCGGACATTCTTTTCATGGGTCAACAACCCTCCATGTTCAGTCTGTCTCTCGCCAACAATTGCCCAAGGTATGACACCACCAACACCCGAAGAGTCAGCATACGGTGCACTTCGAGTCGAATTATATAGATGCTCTGCCGGTGACTGTGGATCGTATGAACGATTCCCAAGATATGGCGATGTTTGGCGATTGTTGCAAACCCGAAAAGGACGATGTGGCGAATGGGCCAATGTTTTCAGCATGTTGTGCAGAGCAGTCGGAGGCCGCGTGAGATGGGTATGGAATGCCGAGGACCATGTATGGACGGAGGTCTACTCGGAAATGCAAAAACGATGGATCCATGTCGATGCATGTGAGGAGGCCTGGGATAATCCACGGCTGTATGCCGAAGGATGGGGAAAGAAGATGTCTTATTGCGTCGCCTTTTCGATGGATGGTGCGACGGACGTCACCCGACGATATGTCCGCAAACCCGAGCAAGCCCTCGAGCGTAACCGGTGTCCAGAGGAGGTAATGCTATATATCCAAAACGAGATTCGTAACCTTCGTCGATCCAATATGGCAAAAGACGAAAGGTTCAGACTTGAGAAGGAGGACGCCAGAGAGGACAAGGAACTCCGAGGATACGTCGTTGCTTCGATTGCGCAGTCCGTCGTATCCAACCTTCGACCAGGTGAACCATCTATGATGAACTCCCGTCCCCGAACACCTGAAGACCAGAAATTGCCTGCTGAGCAGCCTGCTGGTAGACAGAGCGGAGCTCAAGAATGGGTCAATGCCAGAGGAGAGAATGGTCAACGACGAAACCAGCCACCAAGAGATCCATCACAACGCGGGTTCTGATCGATCCGTGGAGCACTTTTGTCGAATCACACAACACTCCGACCCAGAGTTGAGGGCAAGCCAAGCCAGTCGATCCTCGAGCTGATGACACGGTAAGCCATTGAGCTACTAAGAGCCGAGACGAGTCACCAGCGCCCTGTATACAACTCTACGATGGACGATACAACTACTTGTACAGATGCACGAACGCATATCATCTTCTCCAAAAGACAATAATTATATCGACATTCGTCAAAATTACAAAATCAACACTATATACTATTTATTCATATGCCTGCTATTCCAGGCTTGTACGCTATATTTATTACGCGGGCTGCATTCATTGGAATTTTACTTTGTCACATGGGCGTTTCTTGGGCAGGATTTATCACAGCATCATAATTTTATTTGTCATTGAGAAATGGGTTGAACATTATAGGTGGGCCGTGGCGGCACCACCTGGCGTTTTAGGGAGGGTTCAAATGACCCGTGTCAAGCAAACAGCTTTTATTATCTAGTCTTGGAAGGGAGGATGGACGGATGCATTGTCGGTGTTCCGGGATTCATTGCATGAATAGCTGGGGGCTCATTTATTTGAGATGACGAGACGGGAAATGCCACGAATGGCTTGATGCTGGACAAGATGGGATGAAAAGTCACCACAGTGACGACGAGATAGATATGAGAGCAATAGAGAGCAGATTCGCTCCTTCAAACAAATCATTTTTCATCCACTACTATCTCTGAATGTGATATCCTCGAAGTATTGCCCTCAAGATTTCCTCCTTTTAACGGGTTAAAGAACGCTTTGTTAGCTACCTGTAACTGCAAATCCCTTGCCCCTCCAAACACAGCGAGAACAATTCTGCCATCACAGACTTTATCGAACATAGGAATTTCAAACTATCAGTTGTCGATGTTGTAAATGTCAAGCTTGGATAGATGATGATTCCCTTAATACTCTACTCACAGAACATCAGTCTGTTCTGTAGCCTTCCCATCACTTTCAAGTCCCTCGCGGTTTTCTCAAACCTAGATTAGTAGAGAATCTGCTTTGCTACACTAGACCAAGTAGATAGCTGTGTCTTGCGCCCTCGTCTTATCTCAACCATAGCCACAGCAAGTAGATTGCCTTTTTCTTCCCTTATCATTCCTAGCTTACCTTTTAATCTGGTAACGATCTTCTCAGCCTTGTTTCCGCCGGGAGAAAAAGGAATCCCGGCAATACGAAGTACTTCTGCGCCGAGTAATAAAGCTCGGGCCGACCCGCACTAAGCTTTTCCAATCCAAGGAGGTCTAGCCTGAATTTTGTTTGCACCTAACTTTGGAAGCGAAAGCGAACAGCTTACCGGTGAAGAAGTCAAAGCAAAGATAACCAATTCACAACTCTTCATCTTTCATTCCAACATCAAAGCTCTTACTTTGTCGGACGAACTTTTGACGAAAGAGAGGAAATCAAACAAGAGGCAAAAACAAAAGAAGAAAAAGGAGACATTCGCGATCATGACGCGCACACGCTCTCCCGCGCAGCTCTATCACGCTTTCAAATCCCACCATGCCGTCCTAAACCTGAAGACCTACCTCCCACCGCTCAACTTCATCACGATCCACTATGCCTACTTTATCTTCACCTGTCTCCTCTTCTCCCTCGTCTTCTGGGGCTCGTCGCGTCCCGAGAAGTCAATTGGGTACACAGACTCCCTATTCCTGGTCGTCTCAGCCATGACGGAGGCCGGGCTCAACACGGTGAACCTCAGCCAAATGACGACGTTCCAACAGGTGCTGCTCTGGCTGCTGATCATCATGGGTAGCGCCATTTGGGTTAGCATTGGCACGGTGTGGACCCGCAAGCGGGTGTTTGAGAAGCGGTTTAAGGGGGTTGTGAGGGGGTTGAAGGAGAGGAAGAGTTGGAGTCGGATGCGAAGTGGGAGAGAGGTCTCGGTTGATGTCAGATTGCAGGATCAGCGCAAGGAGAATGAGCCTGTTGATAGACATGAGTTTGAGAGCAGGCACTCGGGGCCACGTGATCCGACAAACGGTCAGCCCGATGCGGGCGTGGTGGCTGCTGTCGATGGACAGTCACTGCATCTCGCTGGGGAGGAGGGAGAGGGAGCTGAGGGGATGGTGGGATTGGAGAGAGGCCGAACAGATGGAACAGCTAGCACAGCGCGGGAAAGTGTCCCTGTTCTCCAGCGTGTGTACTCCAGAGGACAAGGCACGGATCCAGATCGTATCTCCATCATGCAATATGCTCCATCGCCATCACGAGATGCCGCTACACCTCCTCACCGCATACTAAACTTCGTCGGTGTAGGCGCGCATCCGAACTCCACAGCATATAAACTGCCTCACTCAAATGGCCTGCTCAATCGTCTTGAGAACAAAGCTGGGAAGGTTGAGCAGAAGATTCAGGATGAACTTGATCAGTCGAGCTTCCCGCATTATCTGACGAGACATACTACGGGTCGTAATGGGCAGTTTTACGGCTTGAGTAGGGCTGAGAGGGAGCATCTGGGAGGCGTGGAGTATAGGGCTATTACACTGTTGGGCTGGGTGGTGCCCATCTATTTCGTAGCGTGGCAGCTGCTGGGTTGTCTTGGATTGGCGGCGTATATGGCGCATAATAAGGCGGATCTCATCAGGGAGAATGGAATTAGTCCTTGGTGAGTTCAAAGGGAGAGTGGTGGGCGGAGGAGAGAGTTGCTGACGAAAATAGGTGGTTGGGCATCTTCAATGGCGTCTCGGCATTTAATAATTCGGGTATGAGCTTGCTGGATGCAAACTTGGTGAGTCTTGCTGTTCTTCAGTTACGAGACTGAGACTTTGCTGACGAGCTAGATCCCGTTTCAAACTTCTGTCTACACGCTCATCACAATGGGAATGATGATCCTCGCTGGAAATACAGCGTAAGCCCTCCCCTCTCCCCTATCTTATCCTCTCTAACAGATACCTTAGCTATCCCTTAATTCTCCGCCTCATCCTCTGGGCTATGCTGAAAACTCTCTGTCTCATCTATCCCGACACCTCGGTCCACAGCTCCCTTAAATCCACCCTGCGCTTCATCCTCCTCTACCCGCGCCGTGTTTACACCAACCTTTTTCCCAGTGCCTCAACCTGGTGGCTATTCTTCATGGTCGTCAGCCTTAACGGAATCGATTGGGTCGCCTTCGAGCTCCTCAACATCGGCAACACAGCCGTCGACGCCATCCCCGCCCACTTCCGAGTCCTCGATGGCCTCTTCCAAGCACTCGCCGTCCGCTCGGGAGGTTTTTATATCATCAGCATTTCGAGCTTGCGCATCGGGCTGCAGGTCCTATATGTCATCATGATGTACATCTCCGTGTACCCTGTTGTGATCACCATGCGACATTCCAACGTCTACGAAGAGCGCAGTCTGGGAATCTACGCCGACGACGACGACGATGATACCTCGGATGATGACAACGGCGGCAATGGTAATAACCCCGGCCCCGTGCCTGGATCCGGTTTCCTCGACAAATTCCGCCAGACGCTCACCACCGTCACACAGCTGAGCACCTCCGCCCGCGCGCAATTCGTCCGGCAGCAAATCCGAGGACAACTCGCACACGACCTCTGGCTCCTCGTCCTCGCCGTACTCTTGATCTCCTGCATCGAAGTATCGAACTTCGAGCGAGACCCGGTAACGTACTCGATCTTCAACATCATGTTTGAGGTCATGAGCGGGTACGGGTGCGTCGGGATCTCAACGGGCTTGCCGAACGAGGCCTATAGCTTCAGCGGTGGCTGGAAAAAGAGTAGCAAGCTCATCCTCTGCGCGGTCATGCTGCGGGGTCGTCATAGGGGCTTGCCGGTTGCGCTTGATCGCGCGGTGAGGTTGCCGGTGCAGAGTGAGGGGGTGGGGGAGATGGAGGAGGGGGATAGAGTGTTGAAGAGGGCGAGGAGTTTGAGTTTTCTTGGGCCTGGGGTGGATGGAAAGATTATGAGTGTTTGAGAGGAGGGAGGGGGAGAGGTGGCTTGTTTTTTTTTGTTTTTTTTTGTTTTTTTTTTCAAGTCGGGGAAGATGGGGTAATGGTACTTGTATAGCTTTAGAGGTTCGAAAATGTTTGTTAATGTAGAACACTGGATACAAGAATAAATAAGACATCGATGTAAATACTCCAATGCCCCCTCCTGAAATTCGTTTAATATAGACAAAATCTTTCCAGTAACAAAACATGAACTCCGTACACCCCCCCCCTTCGCCATCTTCACTCCACCAAATCCAACATTACATATAAAACATACCTTTTCTTCTATTGATAGTCTATAGATAAGTTTTATCTTATATTATCATCTTATCTTATATATACATGAATCTAAGCGTCCATTCATTTTCTTTATCGTTTTCAAGAATTTTCTCTTTACGAAACACGTAGCTGCTTCATATAAGTAGAAATGTTGGAGTGATGAATGCCAAGGGAAAGGGATGAAGTGCTTAGAGAAAGGTGACTTGGCTTGTCTTTTATCGAAATTATATATTTTTATATCATATTAAGAGTACCTATATGTTAGGTCTTGATATTGAACACGAAGTTTCTATGCCCTGCAGCCCTGGAAATTTTACACAACGTGGTGACGTGGGCAAACTCTGCATCTGAAACAACTGAAATAGCTCTATTTAAGTTTGAAAAACACCTTTTCGAGACACTCGGGAATCGAGATTTGTAGAAATTCTAGAGGAAAAACGTCGAGTCAGGTTGGCCGGACACGAGCAAATTCCCATGGAGTAGAGGAATCAGCTGTTTATATATATATCACCACTCATGATAAATTCTGTATTTACAGGGAAGATTAATCTTATAGTTTGAAAGTCTTCTTGCGCATTCTAACTACTGCTACTTTGGTAAATCAATACTATTTGCCTTTCGAAGATGAATATCCATGCTCTCAAAATGAAGATCACTGCTCGCAAAGCCTTCGAATAAGAGACCTGCAGACACTAGTACTGAAAATCGCAGCGCTCCCTAATATATACATCCAGTCATCGCCTCAAAAGACTCTCTACAACACGGCAACGAACAATAAACCAAGCATCCCAAGCAGACCCATAACATCACCAATCATCTTCGACGCATCTCCACTCTTAGGCGTCGGTGAAGATGTTGTACTAGTCTTGATGGAACTCGCAACAGTTGAAGAAGAATGGATAGCCGTTCCCGTCCCTTTCCCCAGTTCCGAACTCAGTTTACTACTAACATCTCCCGTAACAGAAGAGCTGATATGATCCTGTTGTGAACTCAACAAACTGCTGAGAAGTCCAGTGACCTGTCTCTTCTTCTCGATAACCTTGAGCACCTCGACGTGTGATACATGCTTCTTATTCTCTTCCGGTAGATCTAGATCTAGATCTGGAGTATTCTGGAGGATCTCGCTCGGATTGAAATTATTATTCGTTGTTGGAGGAGCTATGTAATGGAACTTGCAGTAGCAGTAACGAGGAGAGTTGGGTGTATCTCGCATTCTGCAGTCTGCTCCGTTGGGAGCTGGGTTAAGGAGGTGGCCGCTGGCATCGCAGTTTGTGCCGTGCAGGTCTTTGCAATTTTGCACATTTTGGTCTATATGGTTTTAGTATGTGTAACTATGCAGGAGGGAAAGACTTTGGGTTTGTTCGCGTACCTTGCGTGCACTCTAGGCTGTATTGAAGAGCGGTGATGCCGGCCGAGAAGGTGAGTAGGGCTATGAAGAGAAGAGAAATTGTATTGGAGAACATGATTATTGTATTTGAAGGTTTGATTTGATGAAGTAGTACGTTATGGCTGAGAGATATCGGAGTTAGCCTGAGAAAAATGTATGGGTTTGACGAGTGTAACAGTGAAAGCTGGTTGAGGTCTTATTTTTTTATATCAAGCTATATGTAGATGCGGGGACTGATCAGTCTGTTAGTCAGGTGTACATTCACTTGATTAGGCAACTAGGATTCTAGGAAAGTGAAGTTTAGATTAAGCTCTATTTAAATATGTCCGTGAGTCAAAGAGTCGAAAAAATGTAGGAAAGTGAATAACTAAAGTTGATCTAGCCTACCAAGGCCAGTTTTCTCCCCGGGATAGTTCCCCAACACAATCAATATTGTAGCACTGCTAACGAATCTCAGTCCACCTTGAAAGCTCGCAGTCTTCCATCAGATTTATTGCTTTGACAGAATTCTAGACTTTTTTTAATATTGGTTGCATGTACTGTAGACAGTGTAGAGAGAGTAGAGAACTTATAATTAGAAAAAATGCCCGTGGAGACAGTGCAGCACTAGTCAGCTGATTTTCTTCATGAAAATTCAAGAACATTCAGTGCAATCTCGATTCACTATTTCAGCTAGTCAAAGTGGTGAGGGGTCAGCGCCGTATCCGGAAGCGTGCGTGTTGTTTGCATTGTAGATGTGTCGCACGTCGTACATTTAAAGGTGGAAGAGTCAAAACAGCTGCTCGCTATACGCTATAGCTATGGGTGAGAGTCGACTGGTCCCGTCCATTCAGGCTTGTAGAGCCAGAGTGCGTGGTTGGGTAACTTGAGTTCGAGTGTGAGGCTAGAGTTAATGGTACTGGGTCACCTGCCTCAGGATCATTAGTATGACTAGGTATAGGTGCAGCAGTTTCCCATGGTGGTTGGACTGCTGTCAAATGACAGGGCATCATGTGCGTCAAGTAGCCAGTACCGTCCATGCTGTGTGTGTGGAGGCACATCGCACCTGATGATACTTCTGGTGTAGCTTGCAAACTGCCTTGATGGGGAACTGTGCCAGTCACTGGCATGAAGATAGTACGGGCTACTGTACGGGTGACTTGAATGGTAGTATTTACTCTGGCTTTCTCATGTGTAGTCTTACTAGTCAAACTCGATGGGAAGAGAGTGACAAGATCTGACGAGGGGATTTTTTCTGGAGACAGACTCGGTTTTGGCAACTCATGTCGTCCCTGGAGATCGTAGGCTGACATGGCGTCGGTCGGAAGACAGGAGCAGATGGTAGAGAGTGCAAGCACAATGCTCAGGTAGGTGTTGGTAGTGAACAGCATGTTGACTTATAGGAAGGTGGTTTGATGACGAAGTTTTCGCAGCTCTGTGTTGTAAATAAATATTCTCAGGCTTGGGGAGAGAACGTGGATGGTATCGGCAGTGGAAGCTGAACATACCAAGAGAACAATCTCAAACGTATAGTCTTATAGTCATTCCACATATCCTGTTTAAGCGAGAAGTTACTGTTCTTAGATAGATCTATAAGCAGCATCTGGAGAAGCAAGACAAAAGCATTGTACTACTCGACAACAAAGAAAACAAGCCAGGATATCTCAAAACCTGTACCCAAGAAAATAATCTCATTATTCGAATTTCGAGCTCCCTCAAAAAGAGGAACATCCCGATAAGTTCTGCCGGTCGGTGAAGGCGGCAGATAAGTAACGAAATAACCATTTTCACGTCAATCAACTCAAACAATGTTTGAGTCGCGTAATGAGCACTCGAGAGAATTGAGTTTAACACAGGTTGCTATAAATGCCATGATCCCGATGTAATCCGTAGCGCAAAGCGCTGATTCACGGGTGGCCCCTGTAGTTATAGTCCGTAGCGACGGGCTTTTTGTATTTCTTATGCTTTTTTTTATACAGTAATTTGTTTTGAAAATTTCGTGTTATGCCGTGAAGCGAAAATATCTCGGCTATGAAGAAACCGTCATCAACTCCAATAAGTTGATTTGTGGCAAGCCCTGCTTTTGCCATCCATAAGACTATCTCAGCAGTATCATTGCAGAAATCAAGTGGCCTGACAAGGATCTCTCTGTGTACAAACCGAATTTTCAGTCCGCGGCGAAACAAGACCACTTCAAGCTGCCTAATTATTGTTTCCTTTCTCAAAACCATGGTAGGCTGAAACGGGCTGGTAATAAGCGGATGATCAATAAGCACTTGTTATCTTTGGCTACTATGTTATTTGACTATTAGAGTTGAAGAGTTGAGATTTGGATGGTGTGGTGTTTTGTATGTCAAGACCAGCACACAAGCGAGCCCAGGCCACGTAGTGCTATATTTACTTGCATATTCGTTTCGGAGAGGCAATACAACGAGTCTATTTGAATAAGAGATAGCAGTTCATCCGTGCCCAGTGCTTCGTGAGTTTTCTGAACCATCCCCGTCGAAATCCAACGGCTTTTACAGGCTGATAACTGCTGCAGTGATGGAACAGATAAAGAAGTATTTGATATAGCAAGCCTTGTTACAATGCTAGTTAGGGATCTCAGACGGTCAAACCCTGCTGTGACCTAGAAAGTGAAAATAATTTTTAGTTCAATTTACAAATAGGTTGAAGTAACGAAAAATTAAATTTCTTGCTCTCAACTTCTCTCGGCAATCGGAAGAAAGTTGATGGCTGGTGAGGGTCACTGAGGGACAAGATAGGTGTTTGCCGATTTGCTAGTGGTGGAAGGATGACTGAACGAGACAAAAGAAACAAGAGCAGCAAACATGTATATGAGATGATGCAAGGTAAGCCGTGTGTGTAATGTCGGCTTAAAATTTCCAGGGATTACTGCTGTGCGACAGGATAGAAGGATGTCATGTCGATGTACACACAGAACATGATAGCAAATAAAGAATACAACAGATCTTCCACTTGAAGTGTGGCCCCGGGGAAACCGTGAGACAATTGTACGATACAGCGGGCCGGCTCAAAAAATGAGGGAATATTGCAAAAGTAGCATTATACCATGTATTGAAATGAGAGTACAAATATAATACCGTGCAACACGGACACAATCCACCAGTAAGGCTGGCGAAAGTTTCATCCAATGGAAAAGCCATAAATCGTATGCAACTAATCGAACAATAATGCCTCAAGATGTCCAACATGCCGAGAATCCTAGGCCAAGTAGTGGCGGCGTCTAATGTCCCAACACCTCAATCCCAATTCAAAGCATTCCCAAAGACACCAATGCGGCGTCTCGCGAGACCCACCAGAAAGTATCGCGCTTGTAACAGCCAATGACCATATCCAAACGCTTGTCTGCCCTGAAGATAAACCTTTCCATATCGACCCTTACTACCTTCATCGATGTGCTATTCTTTGTTGCTTCTTGCGCTCTTTCTCTTGCTGTCTGTAATCTTCTGATGTAGCTTGAGAGAAAAGAGGTGCACCAGATGTATATATTCGTTTGTGTTCTTGGTGGACGACGGCTTTGCCGCTCGAGGAGGTAGTTGTAGTTACATAGTGGCTGGCTGGAAGACATGTGTAAGCATACTAATATATATTTAGAGGCTTTGCATACGATTATCTGGGACTCTGTGATACCTCACTCTCGCGTCAGAGCCTCCATGCGCCATTGTGGTTCTGGTTGGTGGGTAATGTTCTTCTGTATTAGGGCGGCTGGAGGATATGCGAGAATCAGTGGACGATTCACGAGGTCGCTGGGTATAGTATCGGTGAGAGTCTGCGTACGACATGTTTCAGAAGAGACTCGAATGGTTCTTGAATGAGATCTGCGGTTGCGATGGTTGATCACTTTCTTGTTCTAAGGGGAAGTGAAGTAAGGCGTGGCAGAACTTATCGGAATGGCGAAAACTAGAGTTTATACTTTTTCTGTGAAGGAGAGAGGCAAAGAGAAGTTTATACTTATGGAACGGATACGGGAGATATCGGTAAATCCAAATGGGGGTATACACTCAGAAGGTTGGGCAATTTTGGGCTGTATGACACGGGTATCTACTCTCTTTGTCTTTACAAAAGAGCGTCGCGTCACTCTCGGTCTGCTACTATCAGATGCTGCGCCAGTTTGCCTCTCCTGACCGACACGTCTTCCGTGAGCTATGCTGAGGGAGACATTCGGTGAGAGCTTTCAACTTAAAAGCAGGGTCTGGCTGGCCCAAGGCAATTTCGAGGGAAAATCCCGCAGGCAAAATCAAGTGGCAGAGGCAGGTATGTATTGTTTGCAGAAACCCACATCGTCCTTGTGCGGCAACAAAAGACCTTGAGAAACAGTTCATGGAGCAGTATGAGAAGAAATGGCAGATTTCCTTGAGGCTGTGCGGATGTGGCAGGGCATGGGCAGAGCGGCCGGCGAACTCGATGACTCCTCGAGGCATGCGCAGGGCTGACTTGAAGTCCTCTCTAGAAATCGTAAGGACCACACCGGTTCAAGCTGGAAGGTAGCAATTATTAAAGCGTAAAGAACATAGACACCGCGAGACAGCATTTCTGCTATAGAATATGGAACGAGTAGACTGTTGGGGCGTTGGAAAGAAGGGAATCAACTTGAGTAGGCTGACCGGTTCATGATGAGTCCACGCGGCGGCCAGGGGCCATAAATAGAAAGACATCATATCATTGTCCTAAATAAGAGTAGATAGGTTGATTTGTGACTCCAGTAATGACTTAGACTAGCAACTCGGTGAGGATAGCTCTCTGACGAGGGCGGTGAGGATTGAATCGTAGAAATGGAGGTGTTAGGTGGAGGTGGAGGTGATGTCCATACTGTATTGTTA
The DNA here is from genome assembly GCA_003988805.1 of Ploettnerulaceae sp. D365. NCBI lineage: Eukaryota > Fungi > Ascomycota > Leotiomycetes > Helotiales > Ploettnerulaceae > Ploettnerulaceae sp. D365. The sequence goes on from QYAL01000053.1 coordinate 121,476, forward strand.
TTTCGGCCCAACTTCAGTACAGTAACCGCTAAGCCCCTTTTCCGCTTCCCCACGCCAACGAGCCTCAATTCATCCAATCGAGTGTATTCTTAGCCGCCGCTTCTAATCAGGGTTCTCTGTCCAATTCACTCGCTCCAATCCAACGTGTCCAGAACCATATTGAAAAGGAACAAGGTATGCATCACCAGCCTTGTCTTTGTTCTTCTGTCCCCAAAAATATCCTCTCCGTCTATCCAATCCATCATCATCAATCAACTCACACATCACAGCCTCCCACCAACTAATTGGCCATGCGTTTCCTCACTCTCGCCGCCCTGGCTACAGCAGCCTCCAGCGTCCTCGCTGCCGAAGTCAAAGTCGATGTTACCCGAGCCGTAGAATGTGAACGCAAGACCAAGGCGGGCGACAAGATCTCTGTCCACTACAGAGGCACTCTACAGTCTGATGGTTCGGAATTTGATGCCTCATACAATCGCGGTCAACCATTAGACTTTACTGTTGGCAAGGGACAGGTTATCAAAGGGTAGCTATCCAGGAAGGGGTGTGTGAAGGATATCAGCTAATATGTGTAGATGGGATGACAACCTTCTAGACATGTGCATTGGCGAAAAGAGAACTCTTACTATCCCTCCCGAGTTTGGATATGGAGATAGAGGCATGGGTCCTATTCCCGCTCGCAGCACATTGAGTACGGCCCTACCCCAATCAGTGAGACAATTATGATGTTACAAATCTGACATTCCTTGCGCAGTTTTCGAGACCGAATTGGTTGCCATTGCAGGCGTCAAGGCTCCCGAGAAAATCGTGGAGAAAGTCGAGAAAGTCGAGAAGACCGCAGAGAGTGTGGCGGACAAGGTTACTGAAGGTGTGAAGGCCGCTGTGAAGAGCAAAGTCGCTGAGGCGGCGGAGGCTATTAAAGTTGTTGTGGCTGACACGGATGGTGATGGGCAGGAGCACAACGAGTTATAAATAACCATGAGGAGCTGTGGGGGATGTAAATTACGAACTTAGGACACTACTGGTGGACGATTCGATTGATTGGGCACAATGGTTTCGAAAATACTGAACATGATAAATTATTAAGAAGAAATGATGTGCCCGCTGGCAAACTATGTTGCTTCCATGATTGATAGCCCAGCCCAGTACGCTTTTGGTCCGTTCTTAGCTTTTGAAGATTTGACATCTGCTATTAAGGCTTCCAATTCACTAACCAGTTAGTATATAAGGACATGCTGTTCCTCTTCTCTTCATAACGATTGGCTCTAAGTATTCATCGATTAACAACTTCCAGATGAGACCTTGCACTCAGTGGTACAAAAATCTAGCATATGCATGATGATTTAATGTATGGATCAGCCTAATCAAATTGAGAGGATTCCCCCTCCAGCACGTTGCAAGTCCAATATCCAGCCCTTTCCTTGTGATGTTAATATTGGCCATCTTTCCAGCAGATATCAACGCAACTTTCTATTTCACTGCCTAGTCTTCAGACTCCTTCCCTTGGTCTTAGTGCTTGTGATCTCAGCTGACATCAACAAACAGCAACACAACCACGATGCACACACCTAGTAGAGAACAATTGTTGAATATTAGGACGTTGCAGCTAATGGCATTACTTAATGTAACAACCTCCGTCCTGAAATATTTCAAGACCCTGAGACCCAGGGGTGCGAGAACGCCTCGTAGGAGTTGAGTCGCTCTTCTGGAAGCCAGCGAAGCAATCCTCGAACAAGATCGAGAAACTGGTCCCTCTTTTTCCCTTCTTCCAATGATGTTGCGAGGGAGTCTAGATTCCTCCCCAAAGGCAAGGGAACGATGCCTGTCCAATTTCCTAAAAGAGAAGTAAGTTATCAGCATTATTTATAGAAACAGATAGGTTATCAGTCTTACCATTCTCGTCCCAGTATTCGTGTGATTTTGAGCTTCTCTTCAGGAATTCTAATGGCGGGGGACCAAGGAGGGCGGTCATATTGGCCAGATGATACGCCCCGTTCAGTGCCGGATCACTAGCCTCATAGATATGGAACAAGCTTTCCCGTTCGAGGAGATCCCAGGCCTGGAAGGTAAAATAATACGTCAGATATTAAAATGTAAAGACAAAGGACAAAGGAAGGAGTCTTACTAAGAGTCCGACACTCCACATATCTACCGGATGACCCCAGGGCATGCCGAGAATGATTTCTGGTGCTCGATACTGAATCGGCATGGCAATACCCTTGTGCTGGGTACCGACACGAGCCTCACCAAGGTCGCAGAGAAAAAGTGGGCCGAAGCTTTCCAATAAGAATTGAGAAACATGAATCGTGATACCGTCGATTGTTTTCCTCGACGATGGTCTAACGAGCTCAGCCTCTTCAAATTCTGCAAACCGCGACTCATCATCGATGCTGATGAGGAGGTTGCCTGCATGGACATCTTTGAACCAAGCTTAGATACAAGACAGATATAGAAAACATAATTTAATAAGAGTTGTCTTACCAGTGTGGGCAAGATTTGCAGGACCGTGAAGGAAGTCGAGAGCAGCAAGGACTCGCTGAAGAGCTATCACTACGATTGGCTGAGCGAATATATGGCCTGGCATCATGTCTTGAAAAGCCCCCAGACTCAGGCCAAGTGGAGGTAAGATGAAAATTTCATGTGTACCATGTGGTCCTTGCTGCTTGAAAGAATCCTCAAGTATTCGAATCATCCCACGACCTGGGTGATCTGACTCGACGCCCTTTAGATAGTGATAGATCTCCAACTCTCGGTTCAAAGTCAGAGCATTGATGTGCACCTTCAAGGTTACATATCGGTGATCCCTTGAGAAAGAATTCTCAGCATGACTCTTCAGGTGGTGGTGGAAGCCTACAAGAGATCATGACAAAGCCACGTCGTCGAGGTCGTGCCATAGCCAAGCTTGGCAACGACCTGATATCGGTCGCGGAAGACCTCGCCAATCCGTACGGGGTAGAATAGCCTCGGATTATAGAATGGCAGCAGTTCCTCTTCGATCTTGACTGATGCGTCAATGATCTCAAAGCCGGCGGGTGGAAATGTACGCGGCACTAGTCGCTGTCTGGGTGCTGAGGAGGCAGCGCGGTTCTGGGAGGCCGATGCAGCTGGTGTAGTGATGCGAAGAAAAGATGCTCGATAGATTGAAGGAAGCCGAAGAAGTCGCTTCGCAAACATGACTCTGGGCGATAAGGAGAGGTCACGACTGATCTTCAGTTCGAATTTCGAAAAACTACACCAACAGCGAATTAACGCTGTGTAAATAATTACAGTCTACCCGTACCTTTACTATTTATAACACTTTAAAGTAACTTTATAACAACTCAAATAGCTTATAGTCCAATCAGAAGTAATTGATCAGGATATACCCTCCATATACAACTTTAAGCTTTTGGCGCCTTAAAATATTAGAAGAAGAAAGGCAAAAGAGTGCGCACGCTTATAAATTCTTCAAGCGAAAGCGCAAAGCACAAAACAACAAAAACATCATTTACTGTCCCAATTTTCAGAACTCTAAGTAGCTTCCAATACCCGTCCCGCCGCCTCATAATTATTTGTAGCATATACCCCTTGTAAAATAGAGGACGATTAGTCACGTTATTACATATGTTCATTGTCTGGGGACTCCGAGGTAACATAGTAGCTATATAGTGGGTCAAGGACTTGAATCTGGACTTTCACTTTCAAGCCTTGTGGAAGTCTGAAGTCCTCGACCAACTATTGACAAGTCAATAGAAAGAAATGACCGAGACTATCTTAGGGCCGTTCATATTGAAAGCGATAATTGCTTTGGAGTCAAATTAGTTAACAGGGGCTCTTCAACCGCGATTGTTTGAAACTGGGAATCGAACGTCGTTGGAGAAGTGTAGCATGGTGATAAAGAGTGACTCCGCGTTCGAAATTAGCTGCTCATCAGAATCGATATGATCTCTTTCAAGGACTCTTTTAATAGTAGTAAGTGTACAATGCCAACGAGTCGTACTCGTTTACAGCTAGATTAAACATAGAATAGTCCATTGCTAACGGGTAAGAAGGCTAAGAGCTCGGACTTAGATACATATTATCTACTCCACACGTTCTAGCCAAGGAAATATAGGAAACTGTACTTCTCCGGGAATGTTTGAAAGTCCTTTCAAACTTCCCACCCAGCATTACATCCACCCAAATCCCCCACCACCCCCTCTTCTTTTCCACCCCCATCTACCTGACGCTCCAGTTGCCCCGGTCTTCTGAATTAAGTCCCCGTTGGGCTGGACTACCCCATTTTTCATCACACTTGCTCGTCCCCGCTCAGTCAGTTCGTCACAAGCCAGGCACTTGATGTGGGAGCACGGCCGATACTGTTGCTGTGGTTTTGGAAGGCCAGTGGCACGAACCTTGAGGCACTTAAAGTGGTTTGCCGAGGTCCATTTCTTGCACTATACATATCATTAGCTGTATATCTAGGGGGCGGGGAATAGGTGATGACTTGTGTGGTGTAGGGAATGGGGTAATCAAGTGAAAGAAAGGGGAAGACATACATGACAGCAGATCCAAATGCCGTTCGTTTGGCCTGCGGTGGCTACTTTAACGGGTGGTTTTTGGTTCATTCCTAATTCCTGGCTCGAAGAGTAAAATTTTGGTTGTGGTTTATGTCTCTAAAGCTTTGAAGAAATATATTTTGCTGGTTGATCACATTAATACTGTCTCAAGCTGGACTCAAATCTTTTTCATGGCTGAGTGCGTAGATTTTATACTTGACCAGGTAATCATATCATGATTCTACATGAGATAGTTATTATTCATAGGCTGACTTGAAGTATCTATCAACACCCCTAATTTGAAGAAAGTTTTTGATGCTGGCATCGTGAATCACATCAATTCCTGAACACCGACTCAAGTCAGCTATGGACTACGCGAGATGTCTGCTAGAGAGCAAACATATATGTGCTTCTCTACTTTTCAGATATGGTTGTACATTCATGTTCGTATTCTTATTGTAGAGCGAAGAAGCCAATGATTCATTGTTAATTTGTTATGCTTGCAAGCAAACATATAAGTTACTTAATTTTATCCGAGAATGTCCAGCATTCCCATTTCATGCAGCTAACTGATATCTAGTATTCGCCTGGCTTATGATAAATCCATCGAGTCTCTGTCCAGCAAAACCCTATTTGTGTTTCTCACAAATCCTCTCTTCGTATTCCCACCAGCGACATATGTCCACCTTCGCCCCATCCAGCAGTGCCTCTTTAATCCAAGACTTTAACATCATATGGAAACCGCTCCAACCATCTTTTCAAAGTAATGCGAATACATTCGTCACACTTCTCATGTTGGCAGGCGTCCCATGAATAGTCAATCAACACAAGGCCCGAGAGGAGGCGACGGCAAGTGTCGGTGGGATGGTTCGTCCATTTTTGACACTACGAACTGTTAGCAATAATTCTTCCTTTTGAAGGCGGAAGGCGGGGCAAGTTACCTGGCAGCACACCCAGTTCATATGATAGGTTGTGGAAGACGCCGGCATCTTGCTTGGTGGGAGTACAAGATCGAAACGTCGACGAGAGGCTTTCGAAATAGCCAAGTTTCTTAGAAGATCGGAATGTAGAAAGAGACGACTTAACCGCTTTGAGATGCGTTCGTATTTATTGAGATAGCCTTTCCTTTGAAGTGTTCGTGTTGTGCTAGTCGGTGGTGCTAGTTTCCAAAGGGATCTGTGGGCAAGCTCAAGGAATTTATACTTCTTTCGTGTCGATGATTCCATTGCTCTATTACTGTTCAACGTAACGGAAACAATCGGAAGGTGCTCGCTTCTCCGGAACATAATATTTTCTATTTGTTCGTTCTTACCAAATATAAACACCCTTTGTTCTACAGACTCGCTTAATTTTCGGCCCGTGCAGCCTCTTTCAAAACAAGAACATTGTTGGTGACACTGACTGTTCACACTTCACTAGTGGTGCACAAACAAACAACGCATGTTTGACGCCCACATGCGACTTTGAATATCCGATAATGACTGCTCACATTGTTCTATTTGGTGGAAGAACTTTCGGCGAGTATCGGGGTCAACCATGGCAGTGGCACGGATATTTTCCAGCCTATTTGTATTCTCTTTATGGTTATCCATGACTAAACAGCGCACCTGTCACCTGGCAGGGTCCTGGCTTGTTCCTCACTTCATAGTCATTGTCTGTGAGCAATATCGAGCTTGCAGTACTTTTCTCATAACCGGTCATTCCCTATTGGATGATTTGGATCATCCAAAGCCAAAGGATGCTTGAACATAAAAAGAGGCTTACATATCATCTCTCAGCTTCTCGGTCATGCTTCATGTTTGAGGTGACACGTGCGATTGGGTGTTTTCTCGATCAAGTGTCTGACACAGCTGACAAGATTGACTGCAGGCGCCTCCGAAGTGGTCCGTACCGTACAGCCTATGAAATCGAAGCCAAAGATAACGATATCAAGATCAGAATATGCGCGTGCAGCACGTCTAATAATTGTTAACAGAATATAAAGTTTATAAACTCATTTATTGAAAGAGTCAAATTTCCTGTCTTGTCCGGCCTCTCCTCTCATATACGACTAAATTCCACGCACAATCCTTGGCATTTTTTTTCAACGTGTCAAAATCTGCACCAGTTGCCATACCTCACCCTGCCTTGTCGACAACCTTTCAAGCTGGAGAAGAGCTTTTTGATACAGATAGACATACATATGTATTTTTAGTACCTCGGGGGTATTAGATACGAAACCTTGGCTGCCTGTTTCTAACAAGCTGTGGTGAATGAACCATTCTAGACATCTTGTCAACGACGCACCTACTATCCTTGCAACCATGGCTGTGACTGACACTTCAAGTTCCCCTGAATATATGTTTTCTCCCCATGGACATAGTATGGCCCAAGAGACATCTCTAAACAGTGCCAAAGTGCCTCAGACTAAACCTGCCAGGATACAATGCCGATAGCAGACAAGGACTCAGTCTTTGTCTACATCAACAATTCAACCAGCCCAATCCAAGACACAAACAAAAGGCGTAGAGTCCGAGCATATGTGATGCGAGACTTCCAGCGAAAAGAGCACAACTTGACGAGATATAACAATGCAAACAAGAAATCAGCTATGCCTACTCCAGTGGCCACCAGCCCAATTTGGTAGAACTTGCTAGACGGGAAAAAGTATCATCTAGGAAGGACTCTAAGACGCACCATTTTGTGGTTGAGGAGATGATAGCACTTCATAATGTCACGTTTGCCCAATCCTGAAATCATAGGAATCCTTGAGCCTGTCAATAGACTCAACACATTGCCATCTCTAGATCTCCTCGATTGCAATTTGCAGCTCTTGATACATTGTAAATATTATTTGTAGTGTGAACTGTATCATACGACTGACGAGAAAATTGAAGATAATACAGTTCTTGTAGTACCCTGATTCCCGTAAATCCAAAATTCAACGATAAGTGATTTAATTATGCCATCGCAGATCCAGCGCTCTTGCTTGAAACCATGTCGCATGCTGCTATGCGCTATCAACTAGTCTACAGAGAAAATGATGAGGTAGAGTAGTTAAACTTGAAGCGCGATGCTATCATTGTAGTTACCGGACGACTTAAGGAGCCTATACTCAGTTGTACTGATGTCACAATTAGCGTGATTATATATTTGGCACCACCAAATTACCATATGAGAGGGCTTTGAAGAATAGTGGCCCTTCAAGGACTCAGGAGGAGTAGATAATCTTACCATAGCGGGTGTACTTCGAAGAAAAGTCCTATGGCAAGCGCTTCTTCGCGCATCACGTTGACCATATTTGACTATATACAGGCCCGACCCTTTTAATGCAGCCAAATCCGGTGATGAACCTTGTTCAAGATGACCCCTATACCACAGAGTTGTTGAAGAGAGTTCGCGGCCTTTCCGAACTTTGGGACCAACTCAATGAAAAGACTGTGCCTGCTGGTCACAAATTCACAAATTGATATCAGACAGAACTCTTTCATCGTATCATTTCAACTTTCAAGCAAAATGCATCCTGAAGCAGACATCAATCGCACATTAAGCGATAACATCTATCTCGCCGAGCGACACCTATTGATCTACTTACTCAAGAACGTCCACACGTTCTCCAACCTTGCCAACACACACTTCTCAATGTGTACTACGTTAGATCTAGCAATTTTTCTTGCTGGGTAAGTGTATCTCTACCACACGCTCCGCGACTTTCCATTCGAAGTCCCTCTCATTGACATCTTCATGCAGTGGTTTAACACAGCACTACAGTACTGCACCATCATGCATTGCCGACACTAGAGAATAAAATGAAGCTTGTCAAGTCAAAAAATAGACTCTGATCTGGGTTCCGAATTTCGGAGCACTTGCAAGTGTAGGAGAGGGAGCGATGAGAGATAAATATATATTAGCACTGAAGGATGCATGTGGAAAATTGGAATTGCGAGTATACTGAGATTTATTGAGATGCAGGATAGTGGTGTTTGGAGGAATGCTGAGAGGGATTTGAATGTAGTCGAGTTGTGGAATGAGTTACAGTGGGGGTGGCCTCCGAGAGCTTCGGATTGGAGGAGTTGAATATGAAGATGAGTGTGAATACTATATGGGAGAGAATTTCGATGTGCGATTTTGATGTAACCGTATGGTGTCTTCCGAAATATTTAGCGTTGCAACTGTGCTGCACTAATCCGATTATCTGAGTTGGTGACTGGACTTCATGCAGTTTGGTGGTAGGCAGTATTTCCAGCAAGAAGAATATCACGTCGCGTGGATCAAATGACTCGAAAGATGGGATTACTATTGGACAGTGGTGGTTTCGTTTTATTCTGATTATAAATCAAAGTGCTCAGTCGCGTCTGCAATGAAGGGTGTGTTGTGACTTGAGTCAGCTCACGAAGCCACCCAAATTCTGTCATGCATATATTTTTCTTAACTTGCCAATCTTCGATGAAAAAGCTCTAGAATTCTCGCAGTCTCGCAGATGTATCTTCTTGCGTACTAGGCAGTCCCATCAGCCTCTGAATCAGGTCCCAATCTAGTTGCAGATCGACAATCCTGTCTCCATACAGGTAGGTTTACTAGGTCGTGCCATTGCCGAGTTTTATGGGGCGAGTGGATCTGTATGATTTGCTTCTCTTAAAGTTGTAAACTTGTTGAGGCTGAAGGTCTTGTTGCTTCCATAATTGTTACGTCTGGATAATGGTCAGAGTACGCGGATTAACAGTGCTTAATTGATTGTTACAACTCAACATGGGAGAGATTTATCGACAAGAATTAGATAATGAAACACCCATAGTACTTCATAATTGCCCTCCCGGATGGAACTGTGTTCTTAATATGGTCATGGAGTTCAAAATGATGCTTGATTGCGACAAGTATTGCATCGCCGATGGGAAGGTGCTGCGATATTAACACATAGATCGATCACGATACTATCAATCGAAATATATCGATCGAGATGCCCTCAAAATTATACTGGGTACCTGTTTTGATGCCCCTTTCCGTCGCTTGAATGAGTGTTAGTAATTGGCTGGACTGCCGAAGCGGAGCAGCATATTTGGATGACTAAAGTATTTAGCGCTATTCTCACTTCATCCCTTTCCTCCTCGAAATTATTAAACCGATTGAACTTACACCGCGTCATAATTTTGCGTCATATATTTCCGTAATTTAACATACTCGGAGGCTCCTAATGAAGCCCAAGCGCGTGCTTCATTCCGGCGCGCGCCCTCTCCCCCGCGATTTTAAACGCGCCACCAGGTCTTTTGAATTAAAATGACGACTGCATTCTCTCCGGGATTATCTCATAGTGGGGTATATACTTTCTACCTTATCTCGGCCTCAAAACTGACAGCCATAAAATTTTAACTTCCTTTAGCGATTTCAATCATGTTTTTCTACCTCAGTATATGAACTTTACATCAATTTATCATCATTTGATCTCAACAGTAAATCAAATATATCATCATTTGATCTCAACAGTAAATCAAATATAATCAAGTGACTAGAAACCAGTATCGTCTGAAGAATTTTCCTTCATATCAAGGAAGATAGGGTGTCTTACAATACATTCCAACGAACCCAGTGGGGCGGTAATTAAGTCAGATTCCATCAAAATGACGGAAATATCTTACGTTTCTCGCTTCTTCAAGGCTGGACTATTCGATGTTCTAGGATGATAAGCCTACATCTAGAAATCTCCGCTACATAATGACTTCAATGGCGCACCAATGTCTTCAAAATTTTATTCATAACAGGCCTTCAATCCCTCACACTCTTTTTGTTTCCAGTTCAACATTCGCAACTTTCACTCCTTTACAGTCTTTCCTTTACGAATTCTCCAGCTTTTTAATAGCTCCCACATACGGATTACCCCATATCCTTCACACTCATTACAGAAAGGTCGATTGCACCAACACTCAAACACGAGAAAGTAATAAGATCTCAGATCTTCCAGTCATTTCAAATCAGGCATTGAAGTCTAACTCCCCAAGTCTTTGGTGGAAATATTGGCGAATAGGAATCACCAGCTACACCAGTATCATTTCCATATCCCGGAAAGAGAGAGCATAGCTCCTGCCTTGGATCTCACAACTTATTCAGAATAATAAACCGACTAACAACATGCGTTACTCCTTCACTATTAGCGCTATCAGCGCGCTCGCCACTCTCTTTCCAGCTGTGTCTGCTGCATATGATTCAGCTTCTTCAAACAATCTCGCAATTTACTGGGGTAAGCCTGCATATCTCCCTCCCTGCCTTGAATATATACTGAGAATCAGCAGGACAAAACTCTATTGGCTTATCCGAAAGTGCTGGAGGACAGAAGAGACTCTCGTACTATTGCCAAAGTAAGTGCTTACCACACGCTATTCTCAAATGACTTTAAGCTAATTTTCACCAGACACCAACATTGATGTGCGTCTCCCACTTGATCCTATTGCTACTGCTCCATCCGCTCTGGCTTGCTCTTACTAACAGTTGTGAAGGTCATTCCTTTAGCCTTTCTTACAAACATTTTAACACCTTCGCTTAATTTTGCTAACCAGGATACCGCCAACCTTGAGTAAATTAACTCTGTTTCCACTGTATATCGTCCGCTGCTTATTGATATATACAGAGCCGACATCACAGCATGCCAAAACACCTATGGCAAGACAATTCTACTCTCAGTTGGAGGAGCCACATATACTGAGGGAGGATTTTCCACCGAGGCTATTGCTGTTTCGTCCGCCAATACGATATGGAACATGTTTGGCCCTGTCAATGGTTCCTCGGTTACACGTCCCTTTGGCTCTGCAGTGGTCAATGGAATTGACTTCGACAACGAGATTTACATGACGAACGGAGTTTACTTTGCTAAAGAGCTTCGCCGTCTCATGACAGCATCAGGTGTGACGGACGGCAAGAAGTATCTCATGACAGCCGCGCCGCAATGTGTTTTCCCAGACGCAGCCGTAGGCGAGATGCTAAACGCAGTGGAATTCGACGCAGTTTTCATTCAATACTACAACAACGACTGCGGCGTGTCGCATTTCGACGACAAGACCCGGTTCAACTTTGCAACATGGGCCAACTGGGCAACAACCGGCTCCAAGAACACTAACATCAAGCTTCTCATCGGTGCCCCTGGAAACGTCGGTGGTGCGGGCTCAGGCTACGTTTCCGGTGATGTGCTTGTCAATGTCATTGCATACGGAAAGACTTTCTCGAGTTTCGGGGGGCTCATGCTCTGGGATATGACACAGGCATACTCGAACCCTGACTTATTGAGCAAGGTTTACGGCGCTTTGAAAGGATCATCCAGCACCTCCAGCTCGGCCTCAACTCGATCATCTTATACCTTATCACGAGTCGCTTCCACCTCGAAGACGACACTTGTTACTTCGGTGAAGGCAACCACTTCGTCAACACGCGCACAGACCACATTATCCACGGTGAAGAAGACATCCACGACCGCCCTTGCGATCCAAACTACCGCCAAAGCCGTGGCTGCTGGCGCCGTCAAGGCTGTTGTCAGCGTCAGATTTTCAACAACAACGGTTCGCACGACCCTGACAACGACAATGCCTGTCACTAAGACGTCGACCTTGAAGACGGCTAGTACTACTACGCCAGCGGCAGTTGGCACCGTGAACCAGTGGAACCAGTGCGCGGGGAAGGATTGGAATGGAGGAACAGTATGCAAAGCACCATACAAGTGCAAATACTTCAGTGTATGGTACTCGCAATGCGAGTAACCTGCTATTTCTTTGGGAATTTTCAGAATGTGAACGATTTACATGAATTATCGAATTTCTTTTGTCGAGCATTTAGCTTCTTGCATCTTGTTAATCAATATTAGATCATTGTACAGCGCGTCTTTAGAATTAGTGGCTTGTCTTTGAGAATTTGTCCTGTATGTACTGTTGAGGGAGGAAGTCTGTTCTCAGATCATAAGACTTACGGCTACTATTCTTTGAGTAGGTAGCGTAAGCAGTGTAACTTTTTAGATGTTAAATGCATAATGGATAAAAAGTTTAAAAAAGCCGAACAACAAACTATACACAGTTCTCTAAGATAAGAGTGGGTACTGTGTCGACACAAATGCCAAGCGACTCGCGAGGCAACGGACATGATAGCATTCGTTCTGCTGTCAGGTGCACTGCGAGCCGAGGGATTATATCAACAGAAGATGGAAATCTAAGCTCAAGTTTTATTCTGTCATGAGCCTATTGACTGATGCATGATAGCTATTGTGACAATTAAAATTACAGAAGGAGATTTCATTACTCCAAAGCAAGCCATTTTCACCCCCACATAAGATTTCAGAATCCATACTAATTAAGTCAGCAGCATCCTCAGCGCATCCACCAAAACCTTAACACTGTGTTCCCCCATGTAAATATCCTTCGGCTTATGCGTCGTCCCCATAAGCTCATGTACCGCAATCTGCGCACACCTGACACTGTATTCCACCGTGAACACAGTATCCTTCGGAACTTCCACAAACTGACCCATCAACGCCAAGTTCGTACTTCCCTTCGGAATAACATCCGGTCTATCTCCCGCCTTCCGCGTGAGGAACTGCGAAGTGATGTATGGCATCATGCACGGAATCGTTGTCACGCCTTTGGCTAGTTCGGCGGGGAAAGCCAGGTGTCCTAGAAGCTCTTGGAAAATTTCCTCGCCGGAACATTCAGACATAGGTTTCTTGACAAAGTCTCCAACTTTGTCGGGGAAGAGACCATAGCCCCAGAAAACTTCGGTGCCTTGTGTTTGGTTCAGGAAATGAGGTTGGTGCGGAATGACAATGCTCATAAGCCAGGCGCTGTCTTTAAATGTCATCAAAGCTCCCGTTCCAGCTTTGTTTCCGGAGAACTTCTCTACCCGCTCCAAGAAATCTGGGGAGTGTAGAGTGGTGGTGAAAGAGAGCCAATTGCTCTCTGGGACTCTCGAGTAGAAGTTTGAGGGATTGCCGAATTGAGATGCGTGAGGATTTGATTGTGGATTAGCGAGAGATGCCCAAAGCGCCCAGGCACCATCTGGTGCTTGCAAACCGGATTCTGGGGATGGCAGAGGCTTTGGTGGGGTTGTGTTGTTACCGATGGATGAAGCGGCGGTCATTGAGCCGAGAGTGACGAAAACAATGTCATGAGGCTCGACATGTATCAAGCCAGTTGCACCTGTCTTCGAAGATGCGAAGTGTATTTCTTGAACTGTGATCTTTTCACCAGGGGCGAAAGAAAGAGAATTCACTTTTGTTTCTACAAACTATTAGCGCAATTTCACGTCTAATGCAGGTAAAACTTATACCATAGTGGAACTCAACACCCTGAGCTTTCAGATAGGTTTCAATTGGAAGAATGATCGAGTCATATTGGTTGAAGGGCGTCCGATCAACTCCAGCGAGGGAATTGATGCGAGGAAACTCTTGAATGAACCTATGCAAGTACCGCTTGAATTCAACCGCGCTATGCCATGGCTCAAATGCAAACCTTCATCATGTCAATTCTGCAATAGAGCATTTTTTGGGATTGGGAGAAGCATACATCGTATCCCACATATACCAAAATTTCGTGTCGAAGAACTCTTTAGTGAAACACTCGTCGATCCTTTTCGCACCCAACGACTTCTCTGATTCTTCAGCCACCTTGACTAGATCCAGCCTCTCCCTATTGTTCAATCCCATCTTCGTAACATCCATGATCTCTGGTCCATTTTCACCCTTGGCAATTAATCTGGCATGTGCATTCGTCTTGTTGCCTGGGACAGCGTTAAATTCATCGAGCTCTTGCTTTACAGTCTTGTTTGGATCTTTCAAGGAAGGAACTTTGGAAAGCAAGTCGTAGGTGCAGAGATAGCTAAAATTCAGCATTCTTCCACCCCGTAATATATAGCCGGTTTCTGAATTGCCAGCGCCGTCCATGGATCCGCCAGGGATTGGTCCAGATTCGAGAATGTATATCTGGGAGGCGGGGACATGTGCATCCTGAATGAGATGAACTGCGGCGGCGAGGGACGCAATTCCACCTCCGACTAGGTAGGCATTTGTCTCCTTAGGATCTCTGACGGGACCGTGTCCATTGTTCTGGGGAAAAGTAAAAGAAGGAGTTTTGAAGAGCGACTCTTTCATATCTAGGTCTAACTCTGCTGCCATTTTGGTGTAATTGATATTGTTCAAATCTGATTGATGTTTAGTATATCGATACTGAATGTGTAGATGGATACGGACGGGACTCATTATGTTATTATAGTAAATGGAGTTCTGAGGTATGGTGACGAAAGCCGCAGTATCATCACCTGAGGAACGGCGAACGGTGAAGTTGGGCTGCGGGTTGCCGACCAACACGTGTTGTGTGTCTACCTCATACAACGCAATATCTACTGTAAAATGATGATTTTCTGACACACATTATCATATGCTAGTGAAATTATACTAAATAAGTGACAGTGGTTGCGGGTGGCCGATTATCCCGATACGTAGGAAGTATATTTTTCAAAGCGTCGGCTCGTGAAGTCAGGCCACTTTATGTTACAGTATTGGAGAATCGCCTCCACATACCATCTTACCGCGGCTCAACCGCTGGAAGTTTCTCGCTAAATTCGTGTAATTAGTGCCTCTGTCATCGAAGATAAGCATTTGCCAGGTCGTCAATCGGACAATCCTCCAAGTCTTTATTTCAATCAAGTGTTTAAAGGCTCGCAGAATTTGCATTGGTCAACCGGCTATTAGCCAGAGTCCGGAGATAACTGTCAAATAATCTCACTTCTTGATCACAAGATGTTAAGGAATTCTCTTTTATGGGGCTTTTTCAATTGCTTTTCCAGAAGGTCGAGGAAAATCAGCACTCTTGACAAAGCGGAAGGAGTAGGACATCCCATAGATCTCACCCAAACCTCGGTAAGCTCAATTCTAGATCTCTCCGCTTCTCCGCTTCTCCGCTATCCCGTACTAAGAGCATCGGCCTGCCAGAAAGACCCGGACGGAATTCAGATAGACCGGCTCACCGATAAATTAATTCAGGTCTATAATAAAAAGTGGTGCATGTAGAGACGTGCTCCTGATCATAGCAGACATGACAATTTCGGATGGGTTGTCTTAGAGCGGGGGTTCTATTGCTAGTGTTCCTGCAGGCGCCATAATTGGTTTTTGGATAAATTCCGAGCTGAGAAGCGTTGTTACATACAAAGGAAGGCAATTATTTCAACTTATTTCTTCGAGAGGACAGTTACTACTTGGATTCTGGAAGAAGCTCTTGGTTGAAACAGAGTTGAAATCTGATGCTGTGCAATAAGCTTAGCTAAAAAGAACGTATGTTGGGTTGGATGAACTCTTTCTTTTCCACTTGTCTTGATAATAAATATATTGCTCTTCCTCCATCCCAGATCACTAAGTAAACTCTTGGCTTCTACTCGAGATGTTAAATACCCTTAGGTTACTCTATCCTCACAGCTCACCTGAGCAGCTTCAGTAACCTAAGCAATCGCAGAGAAACAATTATATGCTACTCGTTTCTTACTCATTTCATTTATCCTCTGGCTATCCTTATTATAGATCACTGAGATCAGGGCCTTTCAATTATATTGTGTCTGGTTTGGAACAGGATTTTTGAACAGCGTGAACACGCTCCCAAGATTGAACTCGGCATTTTTGATTACAGTTCATCATTGGATTATGAGTAAATCACGACAACTATTGAGTGCCAGTGTTGTTTTAAAGAGAGATTTGCTTCTGTTCTTTATAACCTTTTCCAAAAAAAAATTGGGCCGGTCGCAGTATTAATTCCCAGTGTTGATGGCTCTTCACGATCATTGACTCATGCCAATCATTCTATTACAGATAATAGTCGGCTAGCCACTATAGTTCTTCGCATTCTCGTTCTACTACTCAGAATATTATAAGAAATAGCTCTATTTTTAATGAGGATCAAGTCGATAAACATATCCTCTACTATAGAGTAAGACATACTCGTACTATTCTACTACGCCCTAAGCCACCATCATAGCTTAATGGTGGGGGTTGCACGTTCAAATGTTTCTGTTGGTAAATCGATATGGTGGGTCACGTGACCCTGGTCACGGGTTCGGCCACGGACCGCCGCCGAACCCCTATTTATATAGAACACATCTCCCAT
>QYAL01000053.1:138111-223269 GCA_003988805.1 Ploettnerulaceae sp. D365
ACTCAATCTCTCGTCTCCTACCCAATTGAACCAATTGAACACCAATCAACAACACCAAGGCCAACTCGGAAGTACCATGGAAATAGGTACTACCGACAGTTTCGTTCCGCACCCAAACTTGGCGTTTGAGGCTGCTGTGCCTCCCACGAACATCGATTGGATTTGATTGGTCACATGTATCGCAATGGACCATGGTGTTTCCTCTACGCGCCGGACCGTTCCTTCGGGTCCCCCCCAGTTCTATCAATAAACCAGAAACCAAACCAGGGACTGAGCGACAGAGCCAGTGATATGTCGAGCCGCACACCATCCGTCCTGTAGAAGATGTAGCCCCCATATCTTCGACATAATCTCAGGGATGGGGGGGGGGGTGTCTGCACGGCTGCAGCCTGCATATGAGTGAAACAGGTTTCACTCCGTATCTTTTGATTTATTCACCAAGAGTATCTGGGTGGTAGTTGTTGAGCGAGCCTTGTATATTCTTTCTCTCGTGCAATCAGTTGCCAAAGTTTTTATTTCTTGAGTACTCAATCGTTATTCGGGATTTGAGACTTCGAACTGTACAATGTTTATTTTGCTGTCTTACTTTCATCTTTTACCTATACTTCTCGTACGCTAAAAGTTTTTGTACTGCGTCCCCCGTTCTCTCCTCCAATGCCAGGATTGAGTTTTCCGGTAGAATCTCGAAAAACAAGTGATGATGGCTCTGCTCTGGTGGGCTGGGAGCCAGAGTCAGCAGGACGAGGAACGTTCGACATAATCACCTCTTGTTTCTTCACCATTCTCATTTGCACCTGGACAGTTATCCATCCTCGAATACACACCAGTACTCGCATGGCAAGGCTCCACAAACCCTGCCAGCTTGTGAAGACGATTATGGCTCCAGAAATGGTCTGTCTGGAATCTTTACAAGAATGGGTTCAAGCCCGGAAGATGGTTCGTCGAACAGCGAGCGCTACCGACGGTGGACTGAAAATGATTCATGCATTTTATATTGGGATGCTGGGTATCAGATATCGGACGGAGAGCGGATACCGGGTTTTGTGGCGAGTCAGTACGCTTGGCTTCTGAATAATGGCTTGGTACGATGGATTGATCGTGACTTGTGGGGTCTCTCGGAGGAAATCATCAAGGACAAAAGCAAGGCTGATGGTCTTGTGAAGTTGGCAGCACTCTTTCAGGTCTCATGGTTCACGCTTCAGTGCATAACTCGAGCTGCGCACACTTTGCCGATTGCCCCCCTGGAAGCAATGACCTTAGCGTATGTTTTTGTCGTCATTCTAACCTATATTTTCTGGTGGATCAAACCCAAAGATATCGCGACAGCGTCCTATGTTGATCTTCCAGAGTTGACAAGCGAGCAGTGGAGAATCTTCGAGTCCTTAGCTATGGAAAATACATACGATAACGACGATTCGAGTGGCAAAGCTTCGAATAATATTGCCTGGTATCTTGTCGGTCGAGATTGCAAGGACGATGAGGTCCTTGTCATGGGACAAAGTGTCGAGATAGGTGGGAAGAATGGTGCGCAGGTCCTTCTCTCCAAGCAGGAAGAAATCAACATATCATCAGCACATACCAAAGAGGCTCGACAAGTCCCTATAGCTTCGACCTGGGCTCCCGAAAATAGGCACGTCGAGAGATTCAATCGTGAAATCATAGTGGCAGCAACATGGAGCCCAATGAGGGCTGACAAAAATATCAGTTTGGACAGGTTACAACCCAAGAACACTCCCCTAAAGGTTGTGGACAACGTCGACCCAAGAGACGAAGAAGCAGCCACAACCATAGCCAAAAAGAAGACCTCGGTGATTACTGAATGGGACGAAGCACTATACATGTCAAGATACTGGCCCTTTATTTGCATTCTGGGCTCTGCTTTTGGGGCTCCATCTAATATCTTGGAATTCTGCCTTTCCAACCTATTTTGAGCTCTGGTTATGGCGTGGTAGTGCCTTGGCTTCTGTTGTAACATCAGTGCTCACTATGCATTTCCGAACATTTTCATTTGAATGGGATGGTCTATTATCAATTATTCGGGTTGGAAGTCCATTATTGTATGGAATCAGTCGCTTGATAATGTTGGGGGAAGTGTTCGCTTCGTTGCGAGCAATGGATCCTGCTACTTACGAAACATATGAGATCTGGAATTATTGGCTCCATTTTTTGTAATAAGTATATAGAATCGAACTTAGTATGATTTTCTCTACTTTTACCGCATTCGTGTTGCGTGTAGCGCGAGCCAAGCAAGTTAATCTATTTATGTAATTGACTTGGTTGTTGGGGGCCAAGATAAGCTTTTTGGTAGGGGTGTTGTACACTGTAAGCGCCTGTATGGAGTGCGCGATCTGTGCGACTGGTGTACTGTAGGAGAACCCCAATTTTCAGTACACTATCGATGTCCCTGTTCAAACCTTCAACATCTCACATCGCAAAGCTCATCGCCACCAAATTGGCTCTGTTTATATATATAATTCCCGTGAATTCAGTACCACGATAATTGTCTATATGGCACTCCTCAAGATCGCCTTT
Source organism: Ploettnerulaceae sp. D365 (assembly GCA_003988805.1). Lineage (NCBI taxonomy): Eukaryota > Fungi > Ascomycota > Leotiomycetes > Helotiales > Ploettnerulaceae > Ploettnerulaceae sp. D365. The sequence goes on from QYAL01000053.1 coordinate 140,644, forward strand.
CTTTCCCTCGCCATCCCCGTCGGCATCTATGTCAGCCTCCTCGGCCTCATAGCTACATTTCCAAACCTTCAAACCCACACTTTCTACCTCCACCGCGTTACTCTGACTTGGTTTAAAGATTTGAATATACCCGAGACATTTGGATTTCTTCGCAACCAAGTCACCACATTCTCTATCCTCACTCCAGATGGAGTATCACTACATGCATGGCACGTTCTCCCTATTGGATCATATCGAAAACATGAGAAAGAGCTCTTAGCTCAGCCATCTGGTTTCACACGCGATATCACCTCAAGACTTAATTTCAAAATCTTACGAGACGACCCAGAGGCTCGCCTTGTCATTTATCTACATGGCACCGCCGGTAGTATTGGCTCGGGATGGAGGCCCGACAACTACAGAGCTCTGTACTCTTGCGCGCCTGATAAGATCCACGTAATCACGATGGACTATCGCGGTTATGGACTAAGCAGTGGTACTCCTTCTGAAGAAGGATTGCTTTTAGACGCACTGGCTCTCACTAATTGGGCTATTGATGTTGCTGGCATCCCAGAGTCACGCATCGTTCTCTTTGCACAGTCCTTGGGGACTGCAGTGGGTATGTCACTGAAAGCCATCTTGCAAAGCTGCCTTCTCCCATCAACTTCGCTGGAACTGTATTTGTGGCTTCATTTTCCGACGTCGCTACCTTGACCGCAACATATCGGATTGGCGGTGTCATTCCCGTGCTTTCACCACTCGCAGCCCACACACCCACACACGTACATATACCCACGATGCTGCAGTGCAGCTAATCAGGGTGAAGACCTCCTTCCATTACAAGTACTGATCTACGCATATACATGCACTATGTTACTGTATTGGTGCCTAACATGTTTTCCTAATACCTGTATTACATGTAATATCCACTTGACTTCATTGTGACCGGGTATATACCGAGTACTCGGGATATGTACCTGTGATGGGACGCGCAATGCAGCAGCAACTACTGTATACAGTAGTTACAGTACAGTAGTAGTCGCTTTTTCCCCTCCTTTTTCTCGGATTTGCATTTGCATTTGAATTGATATTTTTTATTTTCGTTTGTGTACAGTGTAGAGATATGAGAGAGATGAGAGAGAGAGAGAGAGAGAGGAGAGACAGACGTTAAAAGGAGGAAGGAGAGAGGGTTAGGATATAGGAAAGCTATGTACTGTAACCATGCTTCTGGGGGTCATCAGCGTGTTGTAGTTACAGTAGCTTTCGAATGGGAATTTGATTCCTTGATAGATACTATAACGCCTATACAAAGAAGGTAAATGCTGGGAGAAGAGATCAGATACAGTAAGCTCACGCCGATAAAGATGATGCAGTCGTCGTCGTCGTCGCTCGGAGTATAGTACTTTAATGAAATAGACGGGATGGCATGGCATGGCTAATGCAAGAGACAACGATAAATTTTTCTTTCTCCGCTGCAAGCAATGCTCATCATCTTCTCCTTCTTCTCCTTCTCTGATAAGGAAACAAAAAAAATATACACAGCAAAGTACATGTACCTATCTCAACCAATGTGCAAAGATTGGTTATCAAGGTTTGGTGGCTGTTCCGGTGGCTGTTTGACGTTTTTCCCTTCGTACTGTAATTTGACTGCAGTACTGTAATTTGAAGTAGTGAGTAGTAGTGTAGTAGTAGTATAGTGTCATAGTAGTAATAGTTGTAATAATACTACTGTAGCGTCGAGACTAATTAAGAGTGGGAAAAAAAAATAGACTTTGGAACTAAAGAGAAATACATACTACTCTGTACTACAGCACAAGTGAGATATATTAGCTTTCCGTACTTTCGAAGGTTAAGGAAGGAAGACCGAAGACTAGCGGAGATGGAATCATGATGGAATGGTTGTTTGGGGTTTCTAGTCTTTTAGTAGTCTTCCTTCTAGTCCCTCTCTCCTAGGAGAAAGGACGGGAGTGGAAGGATTTGAGGTGGTGGAGTGTGGTGAAGGTGGGTGGGCTCTTCTTTAACGAAGCTTGTTACGGTAGGACGGTACGGTACCTGGATGCTAGCTATTGATACATGTACTGTATAATCATAATTATGTAATTTAGAGATTACGACGTACTGTCCTGTACCGTGTGCCGGAGAAGGAAGGTAGAACCTGAGCCTCTGATACGGGCTGTTAAAGTTAGGTAGGTACCTTCCGGGTTGAGACCCTACAGTCTCCGGGCGCTCCCATCCATAGATAGTAGATTACCGTACATTATTATTGTGGCACCAGATTCGCGTCCGAAGTATAAGGATATCTAGGTAGATACTGTACCGCCATTATTGCTGCCCATTATTATTGGATACTTCGTAATATTGTTTATTACCTAGGTACAAATCCCCAAACAATCCAATCCAATCCAATCCTAGAAGAATGATGTTTGCTGGGATATCGTACCTGGGTACGAAGTACACAATCATCGGAACGGGACTTGGATGTAAAATCACTGTGTCGCCATGTGGAAGACATGGTTAGCAGACTGATCCGATGTGACAATTAATTGATTGCATAGGGGTTCCCTTGCAAAGAAAGAGTGATGTGCCCTACTCTTGACCCCCTTTTTTTCCCAAGATACACAAGCGAGTCAGGGTTCAATTATTATTCGGTTCTTTAGTAAAAAAGTGTAAAATCTCTTATCAGTTGTTATCAGGCGGGATATGTACTATATGCATAGATGGCTGGATCCACCCGCCTAATAATACTGTACAGTATTATTATATGCATGCGAGCCCCTCTCTTTTCTCACTATACTAGACTAGCCTGTTTTGTACTAATCTATCCTGTGAACGCCTTACCCAAATTAACTAGGTTCTGCATCTCTTCGCTACCGAGCCACAGAGGTACGTAGGGGGCTGTCACCCCCCGCCCCCCCACTACTGTTCTTGAACTCACTGTTTCTGTACTGCACTTTGAGAAGATGGTGGTTCAGCGGTATGGAAGGATTGCATTTTGGTTGGCTCTACCATACCATACCATATCATACCGGATGTTAATCTCTTAGCTACCGTCCCTCTGGAACGATCCGAGGCAGGCCAAACTGGGAGCGCAGCAGTGGTCTTATGTGCTATGGTCAATCCCAGCAGCCGCAGCAGCGACGAAGTCACCTCTCCTCTTCATGCTACAGTACTAGTGCTGTACCATGCTAACCCCCCGAAGCCCAAATGGACCAGGTAAGCCATTTGGCGTATATAAAATGCTTACTTCTAGGCTGGCCCACAGCGGATCTAAGAACCCAAATGCATTCTAAGTAGCAAATCCTAGTCCTGTACAGTAGTATCATACTACTGTAGCCTGGTGGTCTTGTGCTGCCCTCGATACATACCCTATCCACCCTGGCTTTCCTGCCTGGTGGTGGAGGAAAAAGCACTCTTTCCCCCCATGAAATGTTCTCGGATCAGACCAGATTATATCCTCTCCTTTGCCTCCGGTACGATACACGCCTGTACCAAAATCAAAGTCCCTTCTCTTTAAGTGTACTGTAATGCATACAAGAAAAACTGTCCTTCACTGTTGATCCGAACACTCCTTTCCTTTGGCGAACCGAGGACCAAGACCAAGCCATCCTTCATCCCGCCAATATTCTCTATCCTACCACCACCACCACCACTACCACCTCATCCCACCTCCAGACCGCACATGCGCTTCTTTTGCCAATTAGCATTCTTGGCATAAGCTGTATATTCTTTTCCTTTCCTTGTGGTTCGTACCTCTCCCCATCCATCTTCTGACTTTCTTTCCTGCTCTGAGTGAAAGCGTTATTGTTCTTGTACCTTCGCAGTGGACTTCGTACTGCGCCGCGCTTCTGCTAACTCCACTGTCTCAAAGCCGAAGTCTGATCGACACGGCCTTCTGCAGCCTCGTCAATTAATACACAGCCCTACGATCTGCCCCACGGTCTTTTCCACTTTCAAGATACGAGTACTTCGTACAATACCTGACAGTATCATCTTTCGACTGAGCTGCCTCTCTACAAAAGCACAACTCGGACCCTGTTCCGAAGCAGGATTAATTACCAACAGCCGTGCACAATCAAGACCGAAGCAACATTAGCAGATCAAAGCGCATCTGACAGCTCATTTTTGGTAAGATCAAGGATCTCGCGACAGCGATCAACCTACGAACTATTCTGGGAGTCGATACTTCCTCACGGCGCATGGGCTATCTATCTTGAGCGATAATAAATTACATACCAAGATGTCGGGCAGGAGCGCATATGTGCGCAAGGAGAAGACCAAGATCAAGGATACAAATGCCCTGATTGGCGAAGGGGACTCTGATAAACCAGTTTCTGATAAGGCTCCGTCAATTGGCGACTTTCCCATGCCCGTTGGTAGACAATTACCACAATACGTTACCGATGTTCCTTTCCGCAGTCAGAACAATGAGATCTCTACCATCCGAACCAATGTCTCTGCTGGGTCGGACGACCTTGCGTATGCGCGTGTCCGCAAACCCCAGGTTCCCGTCATTGATGTTTCCGGGATCGAGAAGTCATCTTTCAGGACGGCAATGGACAAGAAGAGCGAGGGCATCAGGAAGGGATTGGTCAAGACATTCGGTGGGCGCAAGAAGAAGAAGGGTGGTGAGGGTGGAGTAGAGGAGCCCAGACCAGCGACTGCTGCAACGTATCGCCCAGAGTCTCACGAGCTGGATACAGGCGAATTTATCCCCCCCACTATCGCTTTCAGAAATCGACCTGCGCACCATCATGAAGATGACTTGATGCGACCTCCTCCTCCAGCTGGCAAGCTCCCTGCAGTTCCCCAAGGTCCGCAGTTGAAGAGATGGATGGGATCTGGGCGAGCTCCTCAGCCTTGGAACAAGCTTCGGAAGGATCCTGAGCTGTGGGATCCCAATGGAGATACCTTGATCTTCTTCGGCCACGAGACTCACCATGCTTCGCGGCCTCCGCCATCTTTCAGATTATCATCGCATGTTCTTGAGCAGACCGAGTCGAGGTTCCTCATCACACTGTTGCGCGAGGGGTCGATTGATGAGGGAAACAATTTCAGCATGCCGCCCTCTCCGATTAGCTCTCCAGGCATGAGACCGGCGCACTTGGGACAAGGCAGACCTCGTCACCCAACTCCGCCCATGTCCGAAGGCAGTATCAGTGGTGGATTCGATGGTCAGATATCGTACGAGATCTACTTTCCTGTGCCCGCAAATCAGTCCAAGACCGACACCATTCGGCATCAAGTGACCACCCGGAACGTCTTTGCGCTTCTGTATCAAGCTTCCTTGGTCGGTTTGAATCTCTACCAGGCTTTGAACGACCTTCACGAACGCCTTGAGGTTTATATGCCAGATGAGATGGATGCAGCGGGGATGATAATTGATTACGTGGTCAACAAAGGCATCGATGACGTTCGAGAGAACCCGGCAGCAGCCGCCGCCATACTTGCCTGGAGTGAAAGCCCATCTGTACGCTGGGAGGAGGGATGGAGAGAGGCATATGTGCACAGTTCTGGCATGTATCACCGCCTCGAGAGCGCGCCTGACTTCCGCTATGTCACTCCAATCACCAGAGCACTTCTCGAGCGAGCTAGCTTGGAGGTTCAGGTCCGGGTGAATGTTTGTGAAGAGCGACTGATGGACTTTGATTTCGGTGACATGTGGCCTATGATGAGTTCTCACCCTCCACCCGCCCGAGCTGCATTTGAACGACTCCGCAAGTTCTTCCAGCATCATTACCAGAGCACCTATGAATCTTGGCCACCAGCACAACTTGAGGGAAATGAACAATGGCTCACTCGACAGTTGGTTGAAAAGCTGCAGAATGATTTTGGCTCACTTTATGACTACTTGGTCAATCGAGAGGTAGCTTGGGATTGTTCTGAAGAGCGCAGTAGTCGGAAGTGGAACATCATCCATCCAGCCAACCGAGCTTTTGAGGCAGACTCACAAGACCTCCCCTTCACAGACGTCCTTGTTGCTTTTGACAATCGTTTCAAATATCCCCATATCCCACATCCATATCCTCTAGTCCCAGATTCAATCTCGATGCGCACAGATTCAAAGGAGAACTTGTTTAAGTCTAGCAAGAAACTCAACAAGCCCGCCGAAGACAAGATGGCAGAGCGAAAGGCTGCGTTGGCATACACCGAGTCCACTAACATCTACTTGCTCGGCTCTGACTTTGTCAACAACGACCTGGTAGATGCATATGTACGATTTGAGAAAGGAGATCGAGCAGGCGATGTTGATCCATACGCAGCCCGTCGTGGCCGCTGGATTTTAATCTACGGCATCCTGCAAACTCTCGCTTCAGTCTCGGTTGACACCCCTAATCTCCGCTACACCTCCAATGTCTCTTACCATCTCAATCCTCGTCTTCGTGGTACACCACCATGGAAGGGCGCCAACCAAAACGTGCAAGAAGCAGGCCATGTCGGCAGCCACTGCTGGACTGTCCGCGACACCTGGCAACCCGAGGCTCCTGTCCTGATGTCCCGCCGAGGCACAGGTCAGCAATCCATGCGCTCCTCCATCCCATCCGTAGCTTCCAGCGATACTGGCTCGTCTATGCGCTCGCCTACTTTCAGCAATGCTTCGATCTCTGCTAGGTCTTCTGGACGCCGCAGCAATTGGCGTAAGGAGGCCGATGGTGCTAGTTACAGTGGGTACGCGCCTGGCATTGAGAAGTTGGATGAGTGGCCGATTCGAGAAGAGAGCAGAGAGTATACGGGGCGAGACGAGAGAGATGAGAGAATGGAGCATAGCCATCGGGTGGGAGGCAAGAAGGACCCTTTCCTAATGCCACCGTCACCGTCGAAGAACTTTACAATCAACGACTTTGATGACCAATCGTTTGCGGGGCGGATGTAGGGACGGGGTTGACAAAGGTTTCTGCTGTGAATGATGATCCTTGGAAATATACCCATTGGCTTGCTTTGTCAGATTTCGACTTGGACGGACTTCGCATTTCAGGTATCAAAGCTACGAAGGTGGATATTGTAGTTGCTCGAGTTGATTTTGAAAAGAACATGGAGTGGATATGGAACGTCGTATTACGACTTTGGCTATACGGAGGGGAGGTCTCCAGGGATTGGTGTTGATGGATGCGACATGTTGGACACAAGAAGCTGGATTTTGTCTTCCAGGATTAATTTTTGGAGCTTTGGTGTGCCAGGGGAGGATTCCAAGGGAGGAGGAGTGGTTTTCCACGATATGTTTCATATTCTTGCACGTCACGCGAGACAAGCGAGCAAAGCGTGCCTTGGTGTACTTTTATGCATAAGTTTCGTTTCCAGGACGTACGAAGTACAGTCAAGACTGAGCTGAGCATACAAGCGATTTTACTACCCAAATTAAAAGAAAGATGAGAGTTGATGAAATAAAGTTATGTAATACATCGCCTTTGTTGTTTGTGAAGAGAATTTATCCTCTCATCCACTTGAGCGACAGGATTGGGATAAGCTCGCTTCAAGCGTCGATCAAACAAAGAAGCCCCTAAATCTGCTGACAAGCCCCTGAAGTAATTCTGCCACCGCCTTTACACCCCTCTTTCCAAAAAAAACCCATTTACCCCGCCAAAACACCAAAAACTTTCCTCACACCTACTACCTACCCATCCTCCCCAACCTCGCACGCCGCGGTCCCAACAACAACAACAATAATAATGGCAGCGCCGCCCGCATCCCAGGCCCCGGTCCTCTCCACCCCAGATCCCTCCCATATATTCGAAGACCCCACTCCTCCTGCCACCACGACCACGAGACGGCGACACAGCGATGATGCAGAGCTCCGGGCGATTTTCGAGGTGGAGAGGACGGTGCGAGAGGTTCGTGGGGGAGGGTATGAGCGCGTGGCGTTGCAGTTTCCTGATGGGATGTTGGGGGATGCGGGGAGGGTTTTTGAGATGCTTGAGGAGGGGGTTAGGGGTTGGGAGGGGAGGGGGAAGGGGGAGGGATGTAGTGGAGGAGGAGGAGGAGGAGGGGATGGGGTTGGGGGACTGGAGACAAGTTTTAATGCGCTCTCGACTGATGACTCTATGGCATTGAATGGAAATTCTAATGGCACGATCACACGAACAAGGAATGGGGGAAATGTGAAGGGGGAGGATAGAGTGAGGTTTTATATCCTGGCAGATACATCCTACGGCTCCTGTTGCGTCGACGAAATCGCCGCCGAGCACGTCGATGCAGACGTTGTGGTGCACTATGGTCGGTCGTGTCTCTCCCCTACGGCGCGACTACCTGTCATATACGTCTTTACTTCGCATCCGCTATCCATACCCTCCGTTGTCGCCTCGTTCGCGCAGACGTTCTCAGAGAAGGACGAGAAGGTCCTGTTGATGGCTGATATCACGTATCACATCCACATCCTAGCCCTGTCGACGACATTGAAAGAAATGGGATACACGAACATAATAGCACCAGATATAATCCACGACCCGGAATCGTTGGTGCCCAATCGGAGGCTTGATGAAGATGTGAAGGAGAATTTGGTGGAGTACAGTTTATTTCATATTTCGGAGCCACCGAATGCGTTACTTCTGACACTGAATTCGAGGGTGAAGGAGATGTATATTTACCCCACTAGTACCTTGCAAGCAAGCAGCACGGAAGCAGGTAAAATGATAGCGCCAGAGGCGTTGAAGAGACAGACGAGCATGGTTTTGAGGAGGCGCTATGCTCTCCTCACACAGATGGCCAGCGCGTCTATCCTGGGCATCTTGATCAACACACTTTCGGTCTCGCACCATTTATCTGCCCTATCCACATTAAAAGCACTGATAGAGAGAGCGGGAAAGAAATCGTATACCTTTGTCGTAGGAAAGGTCAATGCGGCGAAGCTGGCGAATTTCAGCGAGATTGGTGGGTGGGTGGTTGTCGGGTGCTGGGAGAGTAGTCTTGTGGATGCGGAGGGGTTTTATAAGGGGGTTTGTACGCCGTTCGAGATGGCTCTTGCGTTGCAAGGGGAGGGGAGGATTTGGGATGGCGCTTGGAGGGGGGGTTTTGGGGGGTTGAGTGTGGATAGTGTACCGGAAGTAAGCACGGGGCATGAAGGAGTGGAGGGTGAGGAGACGCGAGCAGAGGAAAAGAAGTGGAACGCTGATGTGGATGGGGATGGGGATGGGGAAATTAAAGGAGATTCAGACTCCGAATCCGAATCCGAGCCCCCAGAATTTGACCTCCGAACCGGCCGCTACATCTCCCATTCCCGTCCTATGCGAACCCCGCGCCAGAATACCTCTCAAACTCTTCCCGATTCCAGCAATACAGAATCTTCCAAAACCCTCACGCGTAGAGCGAAAGGAGACCTGGCAACAATCAACGGAGCCTTGAGTCCTGGAGCGGAATATCTGCGGAGTCAGAGGACGTGGACGGGTCTGGGAAGTGATTTTGTTGATGGGGAGGGTGAAGGAGCGAGTATAGAAGAAGGAAGGGGAGGAGTTGCGAGGGGCTATACGGTGGGAGGTGTAGGGGATCGGAGGTGATGCGTTAAGTATGAGGATGAGGAAGAGGAAAAGGAATATAAATGATACCCGATTTAATGTAAATCAAGGCCAAGGTTTTCTTCCAGTAGCTGCGAGAGAAGAATGCAGCCTGGGAGAGTCAAAGAGGAGGAATTGATATCTACTAATCCTATCAATCAATCAATCAACCTAGTCGAACGACAACACAGCCGAAAAGAAACCATAACAAGTCCCAAGACATCATCTCACTATACAGAAAAAAATCTCTCAAAATAAATCATCAACTAAACAACTAAAACACCCTTCTTCTTCCAGTCCTCCTCCTCCTCCTCTCAATCGCCTCTTGCACTTGCTACTTTTTTCCTCCTTTCTCTCTCTCTCTCTCTCTCTCTCTTGGTATCTATCATGTATAGAGAGTTAGGAGAGGGGGAGGGGGAGGGGGAGGGATTGGGATTGGGATTGGGGTTAAAGTAGTTGGCTAGCTGGCTAGCTGGTTGTATATGTATGATATATATCAGACGTGTCGGAACACGAGAGGCGAGAGTGGATAGTGGAGAGTGGAGAGTCGAGGGTCGAGAGTCGAGAGTCGAGATTAAATCTAGTTGTTGTGAATAATAGTGGATGTTTGAGGGGATTTAGAAGATGGGGATCATAGATCTCTGGGTGGAAGGGAGGATTAAGGTGTTTGTGAGTCGATTTGGTTTAGTGTACGAATATGATATATATATAATATATATATCTGAAGCACTAACTCCCTTCCTTCCTTCTTTCCTCAACCTCTCCTAAAAACATCCCCTTGATATTTAATTTTAATTATTCTAACCATTACCCCCTCACTCACTCTCTCTTGCTCATCACCTAAACATCCTCTCTCTCTCTCTCTCTCCCCCCCCCAAAAAAAAACAAGTACACACCAAGACCCAGACCCAGACTAAGCTCTAGATCTGAATCTAACCAAACAGTACATACAATAACAAGCAAGCAGTGCGAGAATCGGAGAGAGAGAGAGAGATTTACGCCTACGCTCGCGCGCTTGTAGTTGTGATCTAGCGGATGGAATATACCCCGTGCTTATTATTGGATACATGCCCCGGCCCCTCCTTTCGGAATCTGACTACGAAGTATAAGTACTTAAGTAGTAGTATATCACATTTTCAGATCTCTACATTCCCCATTTTTTCAATGTTTTAATTTTCCTACGAAATATAAGTATTTCTTTGCGGTTTTTTTTTATTTGGTGGATGGATGGGAGAGGATGCGATGGATAGATGGATAGGATGGATAAAGAGAGGTATGGGATGAGATGGAGGGGATGGGTGAGATGGTGGGAGTGGGATGGATAGAATGGCATGAATGGGATGTGGTGGATGGGATATGAGTAAGTATAAAGATTATTTGATGAGGAGGGTGGAAGGGAAGTGGAAAGGAAGGGGGGAGGGAAGAGGGGATACGCATTGATTGATTGATTGATTGGAAATAGTTGGATGGTGAGATTTTGGGAGTGATGTGCGGAAAGTCCTGGATATGATTCTTTCTTAGGTGAGTGAGGTATTTCCAAATCTGGCTTATTTTTTTTGGGTTGTTTGTTTGTTTTACAATACACTACGTTGCCATGGATGAAAGAGGTTCCGTTTTTTTTCTCTGGAATGGCGAGACATCGTGCTAGAGCACTTCTGTGATGGAGACGATACGAAATGGAAAATGTAGTCTTGGAGAAGGGGGAGAAGTTTGTGTTTTGTTTTGTTTTATTTCGGCTAATATCGCTGCCGACTTACAGTTGAATTCAATGACGAAATTCGACGGTCATGAAGAAGACGTTGGGCGTTTCAAACAGATTCTTATCTGTATCCCAAATATGGGGTTCTTATCTACACGCGAGTACTGTACTGTACAGTAGTGGGATGGTTCCGACCAACTTCTTCTCCAAAACGACGGAGACTTCAAATCGTCAACTTACCCGACACCAGATCATCTACCATACCATTCTATCTACTTTTAGATACAAACAACCTCACGATCCTATCGCCCTATCTATCTTTCCACCTTCTGTTTATGGTTGCCCCAGCAGAGCCAAGTCCTTCTCAGTACCAGGCTCAACGGGACTGAGTTGGTGTTGGATGTGATAGTTTGCATTCATCGGGGATTGTCATTGGTTGGATTACTTCTGTATGGTTACATACTGGTACTATACATGAAGAATATTCTTGGCTGCCAAGGTTTAGAATCTCAAGCCGGTTGTTGGATGTGGCAGCGGCCAGCGCCCGTCTCTACGTATGCTTCAATGTGCTTGGTACGGCTGGGCAAGGACTTGGCGAGGGCTTGGCGAGGAGAGGCAGATAACGAGAGGAGAGTATTCGGGGGACTTTTGTCTAAGATATGCTCCGTTTTTTTCTTCTTTGGAAGATGGATGGATGAATTTCTCGTTTCTCGTTTCCTTATTTTGGAGATCTTCTGCTGTTGGTTGAATCACTTCAGTCTTTCCATCATATGGAGTGGCCGCGGCGCAAGAGAGTAGTTCTTGAAGCCGCGCGTCGGTTGACAGCCAGATAAGCATCTACATGTTGCCGTGTCTATGTTTATGATACGATTTTGATAAGCGGCGCTGTGGATATTCTGTGAACTTTATGAGTGCCTTTGCATGTTCTCCAGACCTTAGCGTTTTGTGCCCTTTCCTTGTTCTCCATGGTGTACACTTACTTGTGAAAGTGGTGATGAGTATCCCTTCGCACATGTTGCTGCTACCCTGTTATATATTTCAATGCAACAACCTATCATGTCCATCTTTTCAGCTGAGGAGTTCAAAATTCCAAGACTTCTTAGCACAAAATAAGAAGGAGAGTTGCATGAGATATACATGACATCTATAGCCCCCTCACTCCCACTCCTCACTCCTCAAATCATGAGGGGTATATACAACATGATAAGAATATAAACTTATCTGCAATGCGGCTATGCATGATCATGGATCCCCAACTCTTCTAATTTTGCCGACGACTTTTTGCTTGGTACAGTACTCCGGATAAGGCAGCCCAAGAGAAAAGATCTCCGACGAAGATCGAGAGAAGGGCTATGTACGATAAGGCGTGAACTGTGATAAGAGAGCAATCTATGTGGAAACATGGTTTTATAAAGCACATGGATATCCCCATATTCGTTCATCAGCGCTACCAGCAGGCCAGAAATTCGAAGCGAGAACGACCAGGATGGCTTCGCCTAACGAATCTGTACAAACAGCTCCTATGGTGGTCAGTTCGGACAACAGCTTCAGCGAGAAGAAGGAAACAAGTGTATGATTGCTTCAGTCTGGGCTTGCCCACTCTGGCTGACACAATCATGTAGCCAGCTGTTCGCCCTATTGATTCCACCGACGACATCTCCATTGAGAGATACGAGAAGTAATTCGCCCAGCTTGTTCCTTAGTGACATGAGATTAACTGTATCATAGTGAGCTCAATGCCACTGGAGAGCACCTGCTCCAAGCCCAGGCCGCTGGAAAGGCACTGGATCTTGAGGAGACTCGTGCTGTAAGTGTCAACCATGCACATACATACCTTTCAAGCATCCGCTTACACTACGAACAGATAATGGTCAACGTCATGAAAATGCACGAAAACGATCCGAACTTCCCAATGACAGTCGTCGATAGAATCCGCGAGTTCCTCGGCAATGAGAATATCTTTGAGAATCCCGAAAAGTATATGGATCTCATTCAAGAGATGAAGACCGAGGCAGCCCTGATCACGGGTAACAGTCCTTACGCGGAAGTTCGTGCTGTCGTCGACAACACCGACGACACAACAATGCCCTCCTCCACCATCCGTGCTTGGGTCATTGGCCTCTCGTTCGTCACTCTCTTAGCTTTCACCAACCAGATGTTCTCCATTCGTCAGCCCAACATCACGGTGATGGCCAATGTAGCCCAACTGCTCTCCTACCCGGTCGGGAAGGCTGCTGAAGCTTGGTTACCTGATGTTGGCTTCACGATGTTTGGTGTGCGACATAGCTTGAACCCGGGCAAGTTCTCTCGCAAAGAACACATGCTGATTACCATCATGGCCAACGTCGGCTGGCATACACCCTACACGGATTATATTATCTGGACTCAAGTGCTCCCTCAGTTCTTCAACCAGCCGTATGCCAGGGGCTTCGGCTACCAGATCTTGATCTCGCTTGGCACGAACTTCATCGGATATGGTATTGCCGGAATGTGCAGAAGATTCCTCGTCTTCCCATCTTACTGCGTCTGGCCGGCATCACTCGTGACAATTGCACTGAACTCGGCTTTTCACACTGATAAGAACGAGCCGGTCCCCAGTCCGTTCAGGAAGATCTTCACGGTGTCCCGGATTAAGTTCTTTACCCTGACATTTGCTGCCATGTTTGTCTGGTTCTGGTTCCCGAACTACATCTTTCAAGCCCTCAGCATATTCAACTGGATGTCCTGGATCGCACCGGAGAATAAGGACTTGAATACTATTGTTGGTATGAATAACGGCTTGGGCATCAACCCCTTTCCTACTTGGGATTGGAATACTTTGCTCTTTGACAACCAGGATCCATTGATGGTGCCGTTCTTCAACACTGTGAACAAATTCGTGGGCATGTTCATCTCTGGGATGGTTATTCTAGGGGTTTATTACACCAATTCTGTGAGTGTTGCCCTGGCGATATCGTTACGTCTCAATATTCAATCATGCACGTCATTCGAGATTCCTACCTGGACACTGAAGTCAATTACTGATTTTCTAAATGATAGTGGAACACCAGCTATCTCCCCATTATCACCAACAAAGTTTGGGATCGATTCGGAAACCGGTATAATGTCTCCAGAGCCATCGATTCAAGAGGTATCTTCGACCCCGTCAAGTATGAGGCATATTCCCCCGCCTATCTTGGAGCTGGAAATCTCATGGTCTACCTATTTTTCTTTGCGATCTACTCGGCCACCATCTCATATTGCTTGCTATACCATCGCCATGAGATCAAGATGGGATTTCGCAACCTCGTCAACAGCTTTAGAAAAAACAAGGAGGAGAATAAGGATCAGTATGAGGATGTGCACAATAAGCTAATGTCTGCATACCCAGAAGGTTAGTCATACTATTATAAAATATGCGTACAGCATACTTGCTAACACTATCCGAATGTTAGTATCGGAATGGTGGTATATGAGCTGTCTCCTTGTAGCAGTCGCCCTTTCCTGTGCCGGGATCGCAGGCTGGGAAACGTATACCTCCGTAGGAGTCGTCTTCTACGGTATCGCTCTCTGCCTCTTCTTCGTCATCCCAGTCGGCATCGTGAACGCCATGACCGGAATCGAGGTGACGCTCAACGTCCTCGCCGAATTTATTGGCGGCGCATGGGTCGCTGGCAACGCCTTGGCCATGAACTACTTCAAGAGCTACGGATACGTGACATGTGCACATGCGGTGCGCTTCTCTAATGACATGAAGCTTGCTCACTACGTCAAGATCCCGCCTCGCCACACCTTCTTCGCGCAGATGATTGCCACGCTTGTTTCGACATTTGTCTGTATTGGTGTCTTGAACTTCCAGATCACGCAGATCCCGGACGTGTGCACCACGGGCCAGAAGAATCGCTTTACGTGTCCTGGCATCAACACTTTCTTTACTGCGGCTGTGCTCTGGGGGACCCTTGGACCGCATAAGATGTTTGGAAAGGGTGGGCAGTACACTGCTTTGCTGGTTGGGTTTCCCATCGGCCTTCTTCTGCCTGTAGTTATCTACTTCGTGCAGAAAAAATTGCCCAAGCAAGCCTGGCTGAGACAGATCCATCCGGTTGTCTTGATGTACGGACCGCTCAACTGGGCGCCGTACAGTTTAGCATACTGTTGGCCAGCAGTCCCGATTGGATGGCTCAGTATGGTGTATTTGAAGAAGCGATATCTCGCTTTCTGGTCTAAGGTTAGTTTATACCCCCTACTCACCCCTCTCAATATCCCGGTACTGTACGTGTACGGTACATGGAGGCAATTGCTTGCTGACACTGGTTTCTAGTATAACTATATTGTATCAGCATCATTCTCCTCCGCTATCGCTATCGCAGCTATCGTTATATTCTTCGGTCTTCAGTGGACGAATAAGGAGATCGTGTGGTGGGGTAATACCGTTAATAATAAGGGCTGTGAGGGTACAGCCTGTACCCGCTTCGAGCTTGCTGAAGGCGAGTACTTTGGTCCGGGCATTGGAGAATTCCACTAGATATATGCAGATGCCGTGTTGGGATTGAATCGAATGAGTTGTTGATCTTCTTGTCTTGTAGCGGATGTGTATGCCCGAATGCAAATCTCTTAGCTGTCAAGCTGTGTGCGTGTGATCGCTGGTCATACGGTTTGGGCTTTTCTCCGGCTTTTGATAGAGGCCACTTGGTTAATTATCATGCCATGATTCCAGACTTCTGAAAATAACATTTCCATTTATTCAATTGTGGGGAAAACATGTCTTTGCAATATGAGCCCAAGGGGATCAATATTGATGTTCCTCCCTTCCCCTCGGCTCGGCTCGCTAAGCGTAAGCGTATCTCCTTTCCTTGTGCTCGAGCTCGGTTAAAAGACGCTGTGCTGACGCTGATTCTCGATGGTTTAAGTTAGGATGGAGGGGCGCAGAAGTTCAAATATGAAACTTGAGCTGCAGAAAGTGGCTTTTTGTATGGACGGATGGATGTGGGATGGGAGGGGGTTTGGACGGAGATATTATGCGAATGTTTGAAAAAGAGACACGTGACGGTGTGAAATTGGAGTGCCAGAGAAAAGTTTTTGGTTGGCGACTATTTCTAGTGGCCTGAGCATACCTCGACGAATTCAGGTAAGTTGTAGCAGAAGAAATTCCATGCCGGTCTCATGGTACATGGAAACCAGGCCTCAAGAGTACATCAGTACCCGCCCTATCACCACAAGCCTGGGACGACCAGAAGATCTACTCTTGACTGACTCGAAATCCGGGGAAGTTCAATGCGAAAGAGTCATGGAAAAGCTCCGAGGAGTGGGTCGTCGAGCCCAGGTTACGTAGATCTAGAATAATGCGGCTGTGTTCTGAAGAGAGAAACTTGTTTCGTAAGTTTTTAGACCTTTTTCATGAATCCACACCCCATTTTCCATGTTCAGAGATGAAGTCCCAGGTTCGTAAGCTAGTTCTTAGAGAGATGCTAATGATATGGATTTAGACCAATGGAATTGGAATGGAATGATGTGTCCTGGGACGAACTATGGAGGGCATGAATCAGAACCCGAGAGGATTTTTCTGAGCCTGGATCAGTGGATCATGATGAGAAGCAGGAAACACAGAATTGGCCCTGGGAGTTACCGCTACTTCAACGGCATTCGACATGCGTGTATGTTTCTGTTACGAGTGCGACATCCGAATCCTGCATAAATCTGCCCTTTTCATAGCGCTATTTTCGCGATAAAGATCGAGGATATACCAAAAGAGGCGAGTAATTAGATATCAAAATTTCGCGGTTCATCCACATGTATTTGAAGCCCCATGTTCATGAAGAGAGAGTGAGAGAGGTTGCGTTTGGAGAATGGGGGGACTCGGCTCATAGTAACACCTCAGCCAAGCTTCCTCTTTATGCCTCAGGCCAACATTCAGGGAGAGATACGCCTCTTTCGGAAAAGCCATCCTCACAACGAACAAACAAAGTATCCACCTCACGCGGGCTGTTAGTACTTGCTACCAAAGTCTCCGAAAAACGTGCCTCTCACGCCACTTGCAATGTTTGCTATCATTGACTAATGGAGCCTATTGCATGCGACTAACTCACGCACAGCTCATTTAGAGTACAAGACCGTAGATCGATCTCAATCAATCCCATCCTGACTAAAGTGGAGAGAAACATGGCTAGTCCTTAGTACGGTACTTGAAGGAGCGATTTCCTCAATGTCGCAAAAGGCAGTCATTACATCCGGGAACCTACAAAACGATACCTCGAGAGCTAAAACTGTGTTGCTCAACGCAATGAGCGAGTGGCTATTACAAGTAGAGAAATTACATCGATGGCGAGGACAATGAAGGGACTCATCCCAGCGCCAAAGGGGCGAGTACGAACAACAGTTGGGCACAAGTACCTGGAAGCGTTGCAGTCCAAGGTCAATGGAGACTCCGACATGTCCAGTTCGCCATCGCCATCTGCAGAAGAAAAGGGTCCCGGGCTGAGCCTGCTGGTCCTTGGGGTTACATCTGGCACAGCGATGTATGATATTGACTTTGCGCTATGTCGGTTTACACAAGAGTCGCCAGAAGCTCCGCTTTGTCTCGACATCGTCCAGGTAGTTCCGCTTGTCCTGTTGTATAGCGATCCAAACTCACATTTTATAGCATGATTCTGTTGTTATGCCCTCGAAAATCCGAGCCGACATCCTGTCAATGCTTCGAGAAGATGCCGCCCCTCCGAGCATGTTGTCACAGATGGATGCCGAGATGGGGCATACCTTTGCCAATGCGATCCACATCTTTGCTCATAAGCACGCAATTTCGGTGGATGATATAGACCTGATTGGGTCAGGAGGACAATTGATAACGTTGACTGGATCACCACCAAAGGGACAACACCGCTCGAATATGTGCTTGGGAGAAGGAGCTGTGATATCTGCAAAGACAGGGGTCACTACGGTATCAGATTATCGTACGGCAGAGCAAGCAGTTGGCAGACAAGGAGCACCTCTGTTTGCGTATCTTGTTGGCTTACTACTACATCATCCTGTTAGAATGCAAATATGCATTACCATAGGCGGTATCACGACAGTCTGTTTCATTCCTGCCGACGACAAAGGTGGGATAGATGCTATGTATGATTGGGATACCGGACCAGGAACCTCCATGATTGATGCTGCATTTCGGCGATTTGGACATGATCCAGCCATACCACACAGCTCATCATTGCTTCATGGACAGATTTGCCATGACGTAGTGGAAGAGCTACTGAACAACGATGAATATTTACATACGCGACCGCCAAAAACCACCGCGAGAGAAATCTACGGTGATGACATGGCGCACCGAATTATTGATATGTGCGCATTTCGAGGTTGCACGCCGGCTGATACCATTGCGACCTTGACACGCTTCACCTCAGCGAGTATTGCTCAACAAATGCTGCAGTATGGTCCAGGAAGAGACGCCATTAATGGGTCTGACATCGTAGTCGATGGCCGTGGCATGTTTAACAGGCAGCTTATTTCAGACCTGCAAAACGAGTTCCCTGGGGCGAGATTTGGCTCTTTTGATAAAACCGGTGTTCCTTCAAACGCGAAGAAAGCTGTGGGGTTCGCAATGCAGGCTATGGAAGCGCTTCTCGGACGAGCACTACCTGTACCCACCAATGCAGATGTCCGGAGGCCAAATACCATTACCGGTAAACTAGCGCCAGGGTTAAGGTGGAGGGAAGTCATAGAAAAGAGTGTCGTGTTTGGCGGTGCGGGCAGAGGGTGGGAGGGTTTGCCCGAAGTGAGGGAGTTGATTGTCCAACAGAAGGGTTAGAATATTTGCTAGAGGGCTAACATTTAAGAAGTAGGTTGTCATTTTGGTGCATCTTTGTTCGGCGCCTGGGATAGATGCCTTTATACCACCGCACATGGGTTTTGCATAGCTTTGCGCATAGGAAGAATCCATTTCTTGTTTTTCTGCTCAGCTGCTCAGCATGTTCCTTAGCTTCAATGTGATCCGAATTGTTTTCGTGCTTTCATCTCCTTTACACCGAATCTACATTCGGTTAAAAGGAGACCATATTGCCGTCCGGTGTCATCTTCCACAGCCTTCGCGAGTATAAGAGCCTCGAACTGGTTTTCATCGTGCTGTAGGATCGAGTCCCGCCGGTGCTTGTCACTAGGAAATGGGGCTTGTCGCGGTGTGAGAAGGATTCAAGACTCGCCTACCCTCGAGAACCGAGGTTCGAGATCCTTGAGCCTAACAATACCTTCCTTTCTGGCCATGTTATTCCGGGGGTTTCAACCACTACCTGGCAGAAGTTATATCTTCCATAAGGAAGATAGAGCTTTGCAAGTCCTCCACGAGGCTTATGGCGAGAAAGCAGCCAGATGGTACGTTGATTAGTCCACATTTGAGATTTGTGAGACTCGTCCGCTGTGCTGGGATGGTTTAATTTCCGAGTTTGGTGGATACACATGGAGAGAGTGGCCCCGAGTGGGTGAACGGATGGAAGAGAATGCTTCGAACACTTCTCATGCGGTATACACACTTCCATGATGCTGTTTAATCCAACGATTTTATGATGTACATAATCCCCCTTTCCCCCTTTTCCTTTTATTCATCTTCACATGGCTTGCTTTGCTCAATAATCCCTTTCCCCAAAGAAATACACACGCTTGCTGCCATTTCTCGGATCTCAGCTGAAAGGCAGGAAGATTGGTCTATTTTTCGTCGAATAAGCTGTGTTACATCGTGATCAGAGCGAATTAAACTGTAAACACGACCAGACCTGGCCTTTGCTCCTAGATTCTAGAGGAACCTCAAATGGGCCAACAATAACACATAAGGCTGAAAATTCTTCTGAAAATTCTTTCATGACTTTCACAACCACTATTCAATCTCTCCAGCCAAACAATCCATCCCTATCCTCCTTTCAACTACTTCTTCCACTTCCTCCACACCCCCCAACACAATCACAAACCCTTTTTTCCACAACGACCTAAATAAACAACGCTATAAAAAGAAAAATGCAACTCAACATATCATCTGAAATGATCCTATGCGAAAAAATTAAAAGCCCATGATATGCAAGTGAAACGACTAAAATCAATCATGGTTTTGCGGGGTTACATGACACTTGTTATTATATTTCCTAATGCGGTGCGATAACCGAGATTTTGATTCTATGAATAGTATCATCGAAATATATGTTTGTGTAACTTAGCGTTACTGATATAATGAGGTCAGTCAAGTGGGATTAGTACTAGTTATTCATTGTCAGGACAGATTTTGCAAACTGCCTATTGTGGACGGCGCGAAAGCGCTCGCAGGATTACAGTGGTGAACCGACGATTGAATTCTAGGAGTGACTTTTTTTTGACTTGAGTCTGGAGAATTACTGTGACAAAAATGTAGAAGATGGAGATATTTATTTCCGTAGCTGCAGTTTCTTTTTTTGGTTGAAAGAGGAGCGGCCTCTATTTCTGGTATGTGAGTATGGGAAGAGTATGTAGATACAGTGCCATGACCAGAACTGATTTGTTACTTTTATCCCCCAGCTTACAAGCCAGCCTCGCAGTTTTTTTGGCTCCAAATACAAATGGGTATTTATTCCAGTCCCTTTAGCCCAATAATTCCATTCCCACCATTTTTGTTGCGGTTTGCCTTCCTCCGCTTTTTGCGGCTCTTTCGACCTCTATCCTCTTCCTCGCTACTGTCTGCATCACTATCATCACTATCACTCCCAGCAGCTCTCTTCTTGGCTCCGGCGTCGTCATCGTCGGAATCCTCGTCTTCGTCGTCCTCAAGATTCAGCTTTTCTTCCCAGACCTTAATGATAGATCCCCCGCCACTGATCAATCTTCCCTCAACATCAAATCCCAGTCCCACGACACCCTCGACCTCGTCATGTCTCAATGGCTCTCCAATGACCTTGTTGGGGCCCAGCTTCACGATCCGGATCGTACCATCTCCAACTCCAACCACGACGTTCTTTCCTCCATCTCCAATACCATCTGGCATCAGGACAATCGCATCTAAGCTCTCCCCGCCACCTCTACCTCCATCCACAATGATTCTTTCATCCTGGTCATCCCAAACCCCCCGTTCCCACAATGTGAGTACCCCATTGGAGCTCCCAATCAGTACTTTCTCGCCCTTACTCCGCCCTGGTCTCGAAGGCAATCCACCAACAAAGACACTGCTGAGCAACTCTTCCTCTTGGTCCTCACTCTTAACCAACACGCCCCTCCTCAAATCCGTGACTGCCAATGTAGTTCCACCTGTCGTGACCCACTGTTTACTGAAGCCACTCGTGCTAGCCTCGGTAGGTGGCAGTGGTGTAAGGGAGGAGATGTAATCATCGTGCGGACGATGCGTCTGACTCGGCTTCGTGCCCAGTTTTGATGGAGCCCTCAAGTCAAACAAATGTAAGGCTGCCGAATCGGTCGCGAGGAGGAGTGTCTGCGGAGTGAGGGCGTGAACGAGAGTCGGAGGATCGAGTTTGCCGGAAGGGTCAAAGGGGATGAGGATTTTCGAGATGACTTGGCCGGTCGAGGAGTTTGCTGCCTTTAGTAGCCCATCTGTGCCTGCGGAGTACAAAACTATGCCATGTCAATTGCAGCTATAATTCTACAGCGATAAAAGCTCACCTTCACCGTCGCCGCTGTATGCCAATGTCCTGCAGCTACCCTTGTGTCTCCGCGTCCGCCATTCCGTGTCGATTGTACTCGTGCCCGTCGAGAGTATGCTGGTATTTGCATCCTCGTCCTCCTCGTCGCTAGAGCTGGAGGCAGCAGGTAACCTGAACGATTGAACGTGGCCGCCGGAGAGACCTACTGCGAGAATTGGTTCTGAGGGATGAAGAGCTTGCGTGAACAACTCGGATGAGAGTGGGAGGGTGCAGAGATTCTCAAACATCGTGGTGGTGTAGTAGCTATGATCCAATGGATTGATGGAATTGAGTTGACGCTGCGTCGTACTGTAATAATCCTGGGCTGTGAAATTTTAGGGGGATGGCGGAGAGAATTCCGCAGTTGAAGCCTCAGGTCTGTAGTATGTAGCCTGTGCGTACAGTACAGTAGTAATCTTCTCAGCCACCAAATATCAACAACGAAAATATCGATTTGCGCAATCGACCCTTCAACTTTCTCCGCCCATTCGTTGACTTATCAGATCTGGATTGAGATTATCTCCTAATACAGTAGCTGACTATGCTTTTATTACAAGAATCGCAAGGTCAGTACAATTAAATTCTATACCAACTATCATGAGATAAGATATCTACCTTTCCTGCCTCATGGATGGTATAGAGCAAGGCTCTAAGCGATTCTTGTATTTGATACTATGAAATATAACTCATACCCTTAGACTCGAGCAGGATCTTGAAAAGAGAAAGCTGGGGATCCATACTTACAGTCTCTACAGACAGATACATGTGCACTTCCCTCCATGAACTATGATCCTTACCCGAGTTATCTCTCTATGTCTACTTCAATATCGAGAAGCAAACATGTCATTCTCAATTCAATAATCGATACGGATATCACTTCCTGTAGCGCATGGGACATCAGAGAAAATGCTTCGTATGTTACTCGCACTATGAAAGCTGATCTGGGTAATATTAAAAATGCCGTCCTTCTTTCCTTCCTGCCATTTCCTTCCCTCTTTCCTTCTGTTCTTCCAACCTCAGATTCAAATCCTACGCCAAAAATGACAAACGAACAGAATCATGCTAAAAAATAGCCAAGTCACAACTCGCCCTCCCATTTTCCTTTAGCAAACCAATCTACCGCTTCCCAAGACTCTCTCTTCCCCTCTTCGCTGGTCCCACCGCTTCTTTTCCTTCAGCCTCCTCCTCGACCTCCTCGATCTCGTCGTTCTCCGCTGAATCTCCTGGCTGGACCACCTTCCTCGCCCTTTCCACCCTCCCCACCCTTCGCGGTGGCGCCATGTTTACATCTTCCATGCCAACACTCGCAGGTCCTAGGGATACACTCGCTGCTCTTGTTGTCATCCTAGGCACAGAAGCCATACTCGTGCTCTCACCACCGACCTCATTGCTTTGGTCTCTCTTGTAATTCAACTGGATCCTTCTGACTCCTTTCTTCGGGCTGACCAGTCTCTCTTGAACGTGATAACGGAGCTTCTTGTTTTCGCGCTCGGAGGCTGAGTGTTGAATGGATGTCAGATCTGAGAGTACATCCTCTGAGTCATCCGCGCTGGCTATCTTGCGCTTCTTGCTCTTTGCTGAGGCATACTTGGTACCGCTACGGGTTTTGCGGGGAGAAGATGCGTGCGTAGGGGATGGAAGGAACCCTGTCTGATGCTGATTGGGGTTTATAAGATTGCTAATGGATGAAGGGGGGTCATCGTCTACATCTAGACGGCTGTTCTCGTGTCCTGTCATTGCGCCTCCAGAGGCTGTCGTGCCGTGGATCGTTTCAGCACTCCTTGTTGCTCGAGTATCATGTTCTACCAAAGGAGGAATCTTTGTGGATGGGGTTTTAGGCGCGCTAGAAGCTTGAGCTAAATTTGCCAGTCGCTCTAGCTCAGTGTGAGCAGCCCTAAAGTCCGGTAAACGTCGCTTAAACTCACTGAAGGCGTTCTTGAGAGTATCGTTCGGGCTTGGCTGGCCGCTCCCCGGTCTTTCCACAATCGCGTGCTGGTAATGATGGACAATATCATGGCCACCTTGAGGGCTGAGTACGGTTGGACATTGATTGCCATCGGCAAGAAGAAACGGGCATTGGAACGAGCTTTCTCCCGTTTTCAAGCCCTTGGCTACACTACTTTTGGTCACGGGGCCCCCATGTGTTAGGAAGTGGGCATGCAATTGACTCCTGGACATCTGACCAAGAATTCGGCCACAACCTGCGATAGGGCATATTCCCAGATCACAAGTGTCTGCCGAGCCCTGAATGCTATGGCTATTGGACTGGCGGGAATGTTCTGTGGACATGTGGTCTCGTATTTGCCATCGATTCATGCTGCTAAGATTGGTCAAGCAGCCTGGGACGACACATTGTCCTATACCGGCAGCATTTTTCTGATTTTGATTGCTATGCGAGGTTGCGAAATGTTCTCGTACTTCCGTTCTACTCTTAGTTCCCAGGTATAGTGTGCAAGTGCTGAAGGGACACGGTCCCAAATCCTGGTTGTCCATTGACAATTCCACACCTGATATGGAGAGTTCCCTTGTTCGTAGATCGGCTTCTCGCTTCTCAAGGATAGAATGCCGCTGGGTAACTTCGTTTCTCTTTGCTTGAATGTCAGCGCGCTCTTTGTCGTTCTCAAGTCTCAACTTTTCAACAGCTGCTTATACATTAGCCAGAAGTCTCTGGAGCGGCCAATATAGACCTGTCTCAACATATACATACCCTCCTCCCTGCTGACAAGATCTGTACCTTGAGCTACCGTGGTCGATGCAGACTTATTACGATAGCATTCGCTGTCGTGTGAAACCACCCCTAGAGCATCAAGCCCCGAAATTTCAATACCGCATCGCTTGCAAAATTTGCCTGAAGGTCCTTTAGGAACACAACAACGGCGTTTATGCTCGTCTCCTTGTGTACCAGTGAGGAAAGCCAGATCCAACCCGCATCTAATGCAGAAAGTACCGTTCCCGCAGGTATCATGCCTTATCTGATCTGCTGGTGCTCTGCGAACGCCACAGTAGCTACAGATGAGATCGGTACGAGGTATTGATTCTGTTGTAGGAATACACACTTTACTATGATGTCTCTGTTCGGCTAGAGTACAGGACAAGAGGTCGAGACCGCACCGATCACAGTATTTGAGTGCGCCTGGAATATGACCAGCGATGTGGGTCATGATATCTTCAGGAAGCATGTTTCTGAATGCCATGTTGCAGATAGGGCATCGAGTACCTTCCCAGAATTCGCTGATTTCTCTGCTTTCTCTTTGACTCTGGTCTGCAAGAAGGTGATCTTGCTTTTGGGCCATAGTCATGAACCTCCATTTTGCGTCATTACACAGCGGGCAATTACCCGCGGACTTCAACTGATCGTGATGATTTGCAAAGTGCGCCTGCTTGGCCTGGACATCATGCGCTGCGAACGTAGTATCGCACAGAGGACATGCTTTTTCTCTTTCAAGAACGTGGTTGATGGCCTTCCGTTTGTCTTTTAGAATTTGAGCAATATCTGTCGGCGTGAGGTGCTGAGCGAAGACTGTTGGTAGATTCTGTCCAACTGTTATTGGCAGCTCCAGCACATCACCAAATATTGGAGCCGTAAGTTTATATCCTTGCTCGATGACAGACTGATCCTGAGTCCACGATCGATGCTGAAGATCGTTCTGGGCTGTTTGATCGGCCATCCACGTGTCGAAGCGTGGAACATGAGTTGGGTTCAAGATTGGAAGGCTCCGCCCTGGGATTGCCGGTGCCCTGGGCTCATCATTTATTGGTTGTTGGACTGGAGGAATTGCTGAAGCCTTAGCCTCGACGACGCTAGGTCTGGGTGGCGGCGGCATGTCGGCACTCGTCTTTTGTGTTGATCTGTTGGGTTCATTGTTTGCAATTGAAAACCGCGTGAAATAGCGAGGAGGTCGGTCACCTTGATGACGGACGACGATGTCCCAATTTTGAGAGGGCTTGAACATTAGATTCTGAATCTTGACGTAACCCAGCCTAAAGATGCTTTTCGAAAGTGTGAGTGAAAACCTGAATTCGCGAACCTTGGCATTGCTATCT
Source organism: Ploettnerulaceae sp. D365 (assembly GCA_003988805.1). Lineage (NCBI taxonomy): Eukaryota > Fungi > Ascomycota > Leotiomycetes > Helotiales > Ploettnerulaceae > Ploettnerulaceae sp. D365. Next base: position 166,467 of record QYAL01000053.1, read on the forward strand.
TTGTTCGTATAGAAGTCGGTGCAGAAAGTCCAGCTGGAATTCACAGGCAAGTTTAAGAGCTCCAGAGCCCGAGCGCTAAACTCTCTGCTATTATTCTTAATCCGGCGACACTCCTTCTGGTAATATATTGGTGCTGTTTCTGGAGGAATCATCGTCTCCTTGGTCGATTTAGAATTCTGAGGAGTCTGAGACGGCGAGGGAGGCCATACTCCAGGCACACCCAAATGAAACGGGTGAACAACAATGACATGCTTTTCAGTATCGGAACTATCTGAATTTGCTATCATATTGGTGAACTGCTGAAGATTTGCATCGCTGTAAAGTTGTTGGGTGTGATACCAAGTTCTACTATTGTTGTCACTGTTGTGGTTTGTAGCCAGTTGAGACGGGCTCGTGTACAGGCTGATCTTGATAGGGAAACGTTTTATCTCATCTTGCGTCAATTTTTTAAATGCTTCAATAAAACCTTCACGGGTCTCTTGAAATTCCAACTTTTTCTCGACGTAAGGCGTGGCTCCAGAAAACCAGTATAATGTTCTCCATCGGGTTGGAGGGGATGGGGTTGGTGTTGGGGTCGGAGTCAGTGTGAGAGTACCCTTCGTTTGTTTCATACCGGGCATTGCTGACGGATCATTTCGTGGGCGATCTTTTGGTAATTCTCCCACAGTGTCGTCCTCATCTAGGGAAAGCTCGAAAGTGTGAGGAGCAAATCCATGATCGCTCCGACGGTATTTGTAGTCGACAACCAAAATCCAATCTTCCGTATAGGATATGCGAGCCTTCAAATACGAATTGTAGACTTTTGGAAAGGTGGTATTGGTAGCTTCAAAAGATCTCACAAAGTTCTTTACCGGGATATCTCTGTAAGGTTCGGTGTTATTGTACTGGTCGAAGACGAAACTCCAGTCGGAATCTGGGTGGGTATCCATAATTCTGCAGAGGCATTCCAGGAAATCTTCCTGTGTCACACGTTGCTCATTGTTTACGGGGAGCTGGATATGGCCACCATAGTGGTTATACAGCGTTCGTGTTTGGCTAGCACCACCACGTAGACTGAGTGGAGAGCCCGTAGGAGCGATAGGCGTCCGTGAGGGAGGAGCGTGATGATGGAGGTTCGGCGGTGCTGGCCCGTCATCTTTTGGCACCGGAACACCGCCGGTGCCTTGTGATTGAGGAGCATTCATAGCTCCTGAGTGTTTCGATCCTGTCACGGATTAGCAATGAAGGCGATAAAGAAAAAAAAAGGAAGCAACTACGTACTTCGAAGGATTGGATAGCCATAGCTTCTCTCGTGATAAGAATCGAGGAATTCAAGTGGCTTCTCCGAGAAGATAATCCTCTCGACTTGGGGCAGCTCCCCTGGAGGATCTGGCTTGTCATTCTCATCTTTATCTACATTGAGGATGTTGTTGAGAGTCGCAGGCGCGACCGGGAGTCCGAAATACAACATGGTAAGTTTGGTAGCCATGTTATCGTGTACACCACTGAAGCGATCGGAGGCAAGATTCGCCTTGTAGATCTCCGTATTTTCCGTTTGGATATCCAGAATGATGCCGTCTGTTTGTGTGGGGATTAGCTGTAGATATTTAAATTTGCCCTCCAGATTCCCTTCCGTGCCATCAGCGTTTTCCGGAACATCTTCCAGATGAATATCTTCACTATCCATGACCGTCTTGACCGATTGTCCTCTCAACTCATCGACGTACTGAGATCGTATCCCTTCCCAATCTTCCGAGTTGGAAGTTATGCTGAAATTAACAGAGGGATTACGCTGTTTAAACGTCGCGTCGGCCTTGTTGGAGAGATACTCGGCGGTATGCAGATCAACGAGCTCAGCAACTCGTTTATTATGCTCAGCTCGCTCTTCCACTGTGAGGGATCTAGGTGGATATGGAGCAATCTCGTCATCAAAATCCTCCTCAGTCTCGTCGCCGTCCTCGTCGTCCTCGCTAGTATCATCCGTATTTCCAGAAAGGAAAGTTCGATTGAACTTTTGATACCAGCTATCAGATTTCTTCTTTGCTGAATCTTGTTTCTCAAAATCGTCTGCAGCTTTTCGCTTCTTGTGTTTCGATGATGATGATGGGCTAGAGTTGGAATTACCATCCATAGCTTGCGATGCCATGATCAGATCAGATCAGATCAGATCAATAATGAAGCAGATGGGATCGAAGGGCACTGTTGACAGGTTTGTTCAAAATGTGGTAGATGGGGAATATTGAAAGAAAAAGAATACATTCTTTGGGATGGGCGGCAAGCAGGCTTGATATGTACCGCATTCCATCATTCATTGATTGTTGAATGCAGACAACTGAAGTATTCCACAAAGAAAACATTTCGAGGTGTCGGTTTACTGGACCGGACCAGCGATTACTGTAGTGATCGATATATACTAGACCAGCACTTACTCATCGCACTATTTTTCATGTCATTGATTCATTATAAGATAGCCCTTATCAATTAAATCTCGCACTTCCTCCGCAGTATCCAAGGCCATAGTAACGCGACAGGAAAAACATGTATTGTTGTTGTGAGGTGTTGGTATAGCAGCTGCTTCTTTCTGGGTTGTACAGATGTACATTCCAACGACTCGCGACCAGCCCAGGAATGGTGCGAGCCGGAAAACAATGCATGCATGCATCGATTCATCGAGTCCTTTGTTCGGCCGTCGCGATGGAAACGATCTTCCGCGTGCGGCTCCTTCTCGTGGTTGATGAGAACGGGGAAGGTTGGGCGGCGAGATGAAGAAGAAGAAGAAGAAGGGCTGGGATTTGAAGAAAAGGGGGAGGTGGGGTATACCCCACGTGATCTTTGTGTTATAAAGTCCACACTCACTCCCGTTCTGGCGCGCACGCTTTCGCTTTCTCGGGAATAAGACTGTGTGTTGGAAATAGGGTTGGAAATGAGTTTTATCTGGTTAGTAGATGTTTGTAAACAAATTGGTCTCGGACTGTAGTGCAGTCATCAGTTTACTGCATGGAATCTATCATATATGAACCCCCTATTAATTAAGCGAACTATATATATCGAGCTCGATTTTCTAACAAAAGTCTGAGGACAAATGGATTTTGAATACAGATCAGATGTCTTCTTCTTCATCGTAGCTAGTCATGGGCAAGTTTCAAAGCTGCCAGTGATGCGCGATGGAACGTCACAAGTATCTATAGTACCCCTCGATTACTGCACTCTACTTTATTCCATAAAGAACATATGCAATGAAATTTCTTAAAAATAGCATGTGTCAATTCAAGATATTAATATTGATCGTTATGAAATCCACTGCGTTCATTATCCTCCTCAGCATCTAGTGTGCGTATAGAAAGCCAGGAAAAGAAGCTCATTACATCATGTGATATACATCGGAACCATTTTTTCCAGCGCCAACACCACCATGCCAACCGCCTCCGATAAAAGGGAAATAAAATTCATCTCTCATTTCATTGCTCCAAACACCATATCCGGATTCCCCCCCCAAAAAATAGTACAAAGATACAACAAGAACATTCAGCGAGCGCTTTGTCACGACCATCAGTCCGTCCTTATCCGTAATAGCAGCTTAGTAGCGCGCTATTTGGACCTTCAGGCGAATCTCGAAGCGGCCATTCATACTGCCATCGGTTCATCCTCTCCTCTTCCTGCGAGCGATCATAGATGGTATAGAGAGCTTGAAGCCAGCGCTCAAGCGTCTCTTCCGCAGATCGCACGTGATCGAAATTCTTGCCTGTTACTTTTTCGTCGTACAGCATCTGTCGGACTTGCTGTTGAACTGTCTCATACGCTTCGATCATAAGCAAGATCTGAAGTCCAGATGCGCGATCTCCATTTGTCGATGACTGATGTTGGAGAAATGCTGTAGCTAACTCGGTGGTGAGGAGCTCGGTGCAAATCTTCAAGCCAATATCGCTGTCTGGTTCAGAGCCCGGTAGTAGTGTCTGTTCATCGTCGTCGTCGTCGTCGTCGCTTTTGTAGAGCTCGTAGACTTGTTTGTCGAAATCCCCTTCCAGCGGTGATTGCGGCCATGTTGGCGAACCGACGAGGGTTTCGACGTCGTCTGATCCACCAGGTGTTGATGGTGGTGAGCATTGCAGTGACTGCTGTCTCACCAGATCCCGAAGACTGAGCTGACATTTGATCTTTCGAAGTTTTTTTGGTTTCGTCTGGAGGAGTGGACGTTTGATGAAGGAACTCTTCAGTCGGAGAGGTAACACGGCCTGGTACTCTTCGGCTAATGCTTGCGCCTGGTCGAGCGCGCAAACCATGGCCACGGAGCTCTGTTCCAACTGTCCAACGAAGAAAACAGGAGTTTTGGACCTCCTTCGTTGCTGGATCGTCGTCTCCATCTTGTCAGTTGAGTTGTTGATTGTATAGATGCTGATTGAATCTTGGGAGAAAATTGAAGGTTGGTTTTTTGGGGAGAACTCTCATACGAAGGCTAGGTTGGCTGTGATCCTTGCACGCACCCCTGGTTAAATCGTCATCACAGACCCATAAGCAGGATTGTGCTTCAACGTGAGGATTTCGATTCCCGACTTTGCAAGAATAAAATCTTGTGTCGCTGTCGTATCTAGGAGATGCTTCTTGATATTTGTTTTTCGTCGCTATTTGGAGCGCTGGTGACGAAATTGCTGGTTCAGGAGGATATTTCACAGAAACGGATTTCGGGAGAGCTGTGGCTTTCTTTCGGCAAGCAAGTTGTAACTTGTAAGCCCGTTGGATGAGTGAGTAAGATTTATCGACAAACTCGTGTTCAGCTTGCTGCTGCATGAGGTGAGGTGGAGCTTCTCTGTTGTGAATTTTTTAAGTCGTGGCAGTCAAACACCGACACTTCGACGCATTATGGGTCAATGGACGTCTTTGTTGTTCAAGTAGCGAGCGTGTCAGAAAATGCTCAGAAGCTGCTCGTCCTGTTCAACTACCTGCTGACACACTCTTACTCCTTTCACTTCTCGTACTAGATCTGCATCGTATTATACGAGGGGGTATGACTTACAGCCACTTTGATGTAAAAGAAAGTGTGGGTGTGTGTTGAGGTTTTCGTGAGCCCACCTTAATGCTTCACGAAGCGAGCTGAGCCAATCAGCTCCGGCCATCAGCCCAGATAGAGATGCGCAACATCTCGGCGATGCTTGGGGCTGTCCGGAATTGCGGAGTTCATCGCAAAATGTGATAATAAGTTGGTGTCCATTTTTTCTTCTTGTTATCATCCTCGAGTCTGGTATTATAGATATAATGCTATGCATTTCGAGTTGAACGGGACGATTTTAACAAATGTTGAGTTGCAGTTCATGACCTCCTCGCTCAAACAACCCCAAAACCTCAGCAACAGAACTAAACCATCAATCTTCTACTCAATCTACTCAACCGCTCCCTAATCGTAAGCCCATCCATCCACTAAGCAAAGCTAAAATAAATAAGCTCTCTCATCACGCATCACAAAACACCCAAAATCTCACCAACCCCAAGCAGAGTGGCGCAGTACTGTACATCCTGACCATGACCTTCAGCCCCAACCTCAACCTCAACCTCTCACTTCCACTACTGCCCCTCAGCTGAAACCAATCAATCAAATCACCAACCAGCTGGTAGATAGATAGATACTAGAGAGATACCGATTCCAAGAATTCGAAATACCATGTTAAGATACTTCATCAAATGTCAATTGTCGAAAACATGATATGATGTGAAGGCACGTTCAGTGAGTGTTACTTGTGGTGAAAAGAAACATTCCACAGTTTTTCCACGAGATCGATGTTGCGAAGGAAATAATGATCGAGGATAAAATAAAAAATTACATGGGAAGTGTCTTCGATTCTCTATCTTACTCTCTAAGATATAGAGTTTACCGTCGATTAGGAGGTGGTATGACGTTTACCGAGTATATCTCATGGGTCGTCTGCTCTTCCTCTTCATTCTTGGCCCGGTCCTAATATCCTCATTCTCATCATCTTCTTCCTCTTCCGCTTGATAAGCGCGTACTTTTCCTTCCACATACACTTCGGCTTGCCTTGCTGGTGCTGTCTTACGCATCTTCCCAACCTTCGGCCTCCGATCTCCTGCCTTCCCATCCCGGATAGCATCAATTTTCTCCCTCGTTCTCTTCCGCTTATCCATACCATCCAAAGCATCAAGCGCTTCTTCGCCGACCAAGACACCCCTTTTCTCTCCAGCCTTCGCTTTCGGCAGCGTCTTGTCCAGACCTTGCTTCTCTGCAAATTTCTTTCCGTAATTAAACAGTAGCTCTTCGCCGACATCGATATCCCGTAAAGCAACGAACTTGATGCGATGTTCGCCATTCACGAGCACAATTTTGGCTTCACAATTCAGACCATCAGCGGAAGACCCGGCGTGGTTAATAAAACGAGTCTTGTTGCCCAGGCGAGCAGCATCAATCACGCGGTCACAATTAAGGTCGAAGAGGAAGGAGAGAAACTTGCGGTCGTAGACTATTCCGCGCCGTTCGGCCTCTTCGGAAGAGATGTTCTGACTGGGCGTTAGCTTTGCCCTTTGTGTGAAATACAGTAATGGGATAGTGTACCTCGCCCGCATACTCCGACAAGAAATCTCCTTTCTTAACAGCTTCTGCGAGATAGAGCCCGAAACCGGCCAGCTGACTTTCGCCCATCACCATGGCTTTCGAAACGCCACGTTGCAAGTAGACATTTTGACAGCCTGTGGTGAAGAGATCGTCATCATATTTATTGGCTGGGTCGATGCGTTCTACGGCTCCACAGGAGCCACACTCTGGACCACATTCCCTGTTCATTTGGATACAGATGCAGCTGTCCGAAACGCACGATATGCCATAGGAAAGACATGGGCAACCAGTAAATCTTCTGGGGCAATCATCGGAGCAGCCACAGAAGTTTTCACACAAAATGTTAGAGAATGCACAGGGACACGAATGCTTCTCATCGCCTGGCCTAGATATGCAAGGTCCGTCATGGCCGCACTGTAGAATATGAGCTTTGTGGGATGGAGGGTGGCGAGAAACTTACAGCGACTGCTTGAGCTCTTTCTTGGTGAAGATGGGCAGTAGTCATCTCTTGCCAATCACCCCTAAGAGCCTTTCGTTTATTATCATACCATTCAAGTCTCTTTGGACGTCCTAGTAGCACTTCTTTCTCTGCTTCTCTAGGAACCCTCAACCCTGCTCGCCTTCGAATTTCAGAATAGATGGCCCAGCAAGGTATATCAAGCGAGAATGCTATAATGCATGCTCGATGGATAGAATTTTTGTAGGTAAGAAGCATTTGAGACAGATACGCGAGGTTTTCAACTGAAAGCTCATAATGTAACTCGGAATTATCGGGGATCATGTAACAGTTGTCGGAACATGGCTGGGATCTTTCACTCCTAGGACTAGGTTCGAAATCCGGCGTTCGTGACAGCCTATGCTGGTGTCGACGGAGTGAGTCTTCGTAGTTTAAAGTGAGCGCATGAGGCTCATATTTCATCACCGGATTTTCTCGATTCCTTTCACTTTCCTCTTGAACCTCTTCGTCATCGGAACTGCCAGTCGGACTAACACATATATGGGTGTAGTCACCATGAGTTGGGCAATCAATAGCCGCGCAGATCACGCATGTAAGATCAGTATAAGTCGCAATCCGGCTGGGAGGACTACCGTCAGGCTTCTTCCTTGCATTCTCCACCATCTCTTTTAGCAGACCAGCGGGAAGAATAACGTCTTGTAAAGCAACGTCAAAGACACTATCAAATGCGTCGCAAAATCTGGCTGCAGCTTCTTTCATCTCTCCACCCAATGGCCTGAACGTCTTGAGAATGGTTCGTCTGTTCCGTGGGTCTAGGCCAAGCTCGATGCACTCCTCGTTTCGGAGAAGAAGGAAGTGTTGTAGGGCCTCCATATTGCATCCAATGTCAACATCCTCCAGCCATCTTCCCAGGTATGATCGGATCCGGGATGATTCTTCAGATTCTCTACTAGCCTCTGTATTCTGAGGGGCATCTTCGTACGCATCCTCCAATTCCTTCACTAATCTTTTAAAAATCTTCTCTTTCCTTGACGACCCTCCCGGATCACCGAGAAACGGAATGAACTTTAGTTTCTCGTCGTCAGCCTCGAGAATGTTTCTTCGGACGTTCGTATGCGAGCTATATTTTGGGACTCGTGGGATATTCTGAAAAATTCTTCTTGCAACAAAAGTGCTCTTACTTCTAGTTGGTTTGTTACCTCTTTGAACGAGCTATCTCGATTAGCATAAATAAAATGTCATATTCGTATCATTATAGACTTACATAATGATTTATACCCTCCTTTGTTACTCCTGCTCGTACAGGTTGGCTTGCCTCGATTCGTACAGAGTTTAAAGATATGAATGGGGACGTATTTTCCATGAAAGTAAGTTTTGTTTGCTGCGCTGTTTCTCTGGTGTCTGCTAAACTATATCTTGTTGAACAGGCATGGTCATCTTTCATGCATTCTAGAAGGTCCCGAAGAGTTTCCACCAAGTCGAGGGGTAGACAAGATACCTGGGTCTCGCTCTGCCTAGTCATATCTTGCCCAGGGGGCACACTCCGACGAGCAAGCGAAGCTTTTCTGTCAACCTGCAACTGTTCATTCTTCTCCTGTAGACGAGTAAGCAATGGAGATGTTGAAGCGATGGCTGAATTGGGAAAAGACGTGAGAGACTTTTGTGGACTTCGCCAGCGACTTAGAGAAGGCTTCGATTGCGTTTCCAGTTTATCGGGGTCGTATTGAGTAGGAATAATATAATTGGTTTCGCCTTCGTCCTCTTCGCTCTCAGAGGAGGGTACATAAAACGAGTCATTAGCACCGCCATGTGGGACTTGCTTGGTCACACACTCCTGGTAATTCGTTTCCAGGGTCTTCTTATCAGACCGTGGGGAGGCTTTAATCTGAACGCTAGGTGTACTTTGTCTGCTCGGCTCCGCAATTGAAGTCCTAGGTACAGAATCTGGCGACAGGGATGCCAAATCTGATGCGTTGGTAGGCTGATTGAAACAGTTTGAGGTCTTCGAGGAGGCTTTTGCTGCGGTCTCAGATGCGGTCTTCGGCGCAGAAATAGCCAATATCGACCTCTCCTGTGGGGATTTGGGATGAGCCAGCAGTGACGGGGAAGGTCTGGCTATCGCATTTTGCCGTACAGGTTTGCTGTCAGATACTACCCGGTTCTGAGGATGTTGTTGAGGTGGTGGAGAAGGTGTGGAAAGATCTATTGGCAGCCGTGAGATTGGCTCCAGTGGTCGTCTGACTCCTCTTCTTGGAGGCAGCTCATCATCTGAGTCTAGATTTATCTCTATCGCCGAGCGTCTTGGAATTGGTACTCGAGATGGAGGTTCGTTTCCATCGTCGCTAGTGAGGTCGATGACCAGTGGGCGCGATGAGCCTGCGAAGTTTGGTCGACGGTAACCTGCTGTTCCGACTCTGCGTGGAGAGGTCATATCTATGGATTGGCGCGGCGAGTGGTTGCTACCGCTAGCGTGACTGGTACGCACAAACCGACCCCTACTAGAGCGAGGATTCATCTTGTGATTCTTGTTTGTTGAAGAAAGTTTGAAAACAGGGAGGGGCTTTTTGCGTTTCGAGGTCGTAACTTCGGAAGTGAGTGTTTGTCACGTGAATATCTATAGCGTGAGGTTGCCCTGGTACACTACGAGCCACTCGTCTGACTGGCGAGTTGGTACTTGGGCGTGAAGTTGCCGAGTTGAGTGAATAATGAGGCTGACAAACTTCGAAGTTGTCGGTTGATATTTAGATTTTATGGCCATCACTCAAACAGTGGGACGACGCGCCACGCGACTTCCCTCAGCCATGCAGATTGTCCTTCTCCTCTAACAACCACCATATATTCTTCTTTGTCCTATATTGTCAGGAAAGCGTTGGGAGTGGAGGCAGTTGGTTCTCAAGGTAAGCCCGTATAAAAGATGGTATTGGTGAGGAGTGACGGGACTCTGTTGTTTCGTTAAGGTTTAACATTAGTTACTTCACCGCGTTGTATAATTATTTGCACAGCTAGCATAATTTTCACATCTGGACAAATAACGACACCAATTTCCAAGCCAGATATAATGAGAATTCCAAGCTTCTGCCTATCTCCAAGCCATCCTACTTCTTAGTCATATAACAGAAATAGCCATGAGTAATAAATCTTCAAAATCACTCTCACCGTCCACATGCAGGATACAGGTTGCATGCATAAGCTGCAACTTGCAAGCTAAGGAGCGCAAGCTCATAATACTAATCGCTCTCTACCTTAAGCTTCAAAATCCACCTGTTTTACAACGTGGCTTCAACCTTCAGCTAAGGACTACTAAACTCAATGGGCAAGTTCCTGCATGTGCACGTTGTCGCTGCAACGGTAAGTCTAAGTATATCGCTAGCTAGTGTTTTCGTCTCGCTCTTGAATTTGAGCTTCGAAGCATTGCACGTACCCTTGCCTTGCATACCTGATCAAGGATCTCGCCACGAAAGATACATCAACCATGAAGCTACCTATCTACAAATCTCACGAGGGACGGATTACCTTGGCTCAATCGAGGGCTGAAATTCCCTAGCAATTGCCGTTCAGATAATCAGATGTACATGTTACCAGTCTCTTAGAGACATGCAACACTGGAGCTACCACGTACCAAGAGGAATCAAGGATTGAGCCTAATGATTAAATGAGTGAAGTAACTTCCTACCTTCCCTGATCTATTGAGACATAAAATAAACATTCACGCTTGCTCAAAAAATGAAGTTCACTCGAGGATGTTTGCCCAAATAGTCAAAGAGCCCCTTACCTTACCTTCGTACCCTGTACTCTAGCTAGGCTCTACCCTTGGCGAAGATCATCCCTAGAAGATATATTTAATAATACAGGGCTGACCTGAACGCCATGGATTGAAATTTAAAGATGCAGAGTGTGTTTCAGGGGATTTAGAGGACTGATAAAGCTATGTGCCTTGTGCTGAATAATCATTCGTCGCATAAATTGCGCACAACTGGCCCAGTCCACTTGCATATCTTCAGTGCACAATTTTAGTTGGGTGGGTCGAGGAACTGTACGAAGTACTGTAGAAATAGTTTGCACCCCTCGCACGACCTCACTCTTATTTCAACGAACGTTCAGAACTACAGTACAGCATTCCGAGTTTTACTCTCATGAGGGAGCACACATGCGATCTATTGTACCTATTCACTGCCTTCAATATGTCAAATTTCTTTCTAGAAGCCCCCCTTCCCCTTGTGGATGGAAGAAAAGTTGCTTCTGCGAGGCTGGGCTGGACCACCACAGCTGAAATGTATGCATGCAGGCCACGGGCGGTTGTAAGGCCCGAAGTCATCTTACTGCAGTCTCTCGCTCACAGAATTACAGTGGTCAACCGACTATTACAGTCTGCATCCATTGGGCTTCTTCAACGATGGGTTCAGGGGTTTGCATGCCTATTTGTTTCGAATTCTTCGTTGCTCTCTCGCTGGAAGGAGGAAAAGGATAGGCGGCAGCACCATCACCAAGTACATCCGCGATATCCGGTCTTGCAGCTTTCTTTGATTGCGCGTCTGTTTGATGCGACTCGATCACTAGCCGGGCTTTACGTTGGTGGCGGCGGTTGTGTGCAGAGTACATTATTTTGGACTTCAAACTTCATCTCGAAGAGGGTTGTGAGGTCAAGGCTCCCATACAGTGTTCAGTATCCCGAGACTGCGAATCCGGAGAATGTGTTTCAAGGTTTTATGTTTCTGCAGATCATAAAATATCGCGAGAGGGGGTGGACAACCCTTGACTCGTTCTGGATCGCCATCCTGGTCTGAGAAATGCTCCGACATTGATCTTTTCTGAATCATTCCCCGAGGCAGACTGAGTTCATCGAGGAGACGTGCCGTCGATTCCTGATGATTGTGGGAGGCATGTCCGAGCTTAATAGGTTCCATACCTGCAGTCACCTCACAAGCATTAGAAGGCCGTCCTGTCGAAGAACTTCTCTCATGCTTCTCTCATGGTGTACCTACCTCGCTAGTGCTGCAGGACGCCACATGGATCTTTTGATTATAGCCGCAATGCCGCTAAGTGTCATACTAGTTTCTACTAGCTCATGACGGCGCCACTATCTTTGCTGATTATCTGATAACGCGGGCAGAGCTAGACTAGGGGGCTTTGGTGGGTGGTGTGTGAATGCTGCCCAGACGAACCTACCTCTTTGAACGCCTTGCAGCAGCTGACAGCCATCAGATGGACCTCTGAGTGGACGTAACTTGGTCCGGTACATTATATGCTTGCTTGCAATATGCATTTGCATTTGGGAACGTCGTTTCCTGGAATTCGATCGAGGGAATCCGTGATGCTGCAAGTCGGTCGCTGCAAGCTTGCATTCAAAAGAAACAGGTGCCAGGGCCGGTGGGTCATGTAGATGACAAATCTGGAGAATAATGGACTGCAGCTAAGCATACCCTAGATTCAAGATTGGGAATCCTTGGCAGCTAAAACAAATATAAGTATAATGCAGCACGGTTTTTGGTGTACAAGGCGAAGTAGGTACAGAATGATAGCTCGGTGAGTGGATAAAGACTGTGGATGGTGGAGCAGGAAACAAGAGCAAGGTGGGAACGCTACAGTAGGATGGGTGCAGCCTTGTGGCTTGAACTCCAGGGTTACTTTCCTTTTCCCGGCATCAACCATCAACCATCGTCTTCCATAAATCCATCCTTCCATGTCTTCCCTGGCCTACAGACCCCACCAAGCTTTCAAGTCTGCCTAGGTACCCTACCCTACGACCCTACCACGCCTCGAACAATCAAGCGAAGTCATGGAGGCGAATCAGCGGTATGCCCTCAAACATTGGGATATCAAACTACTTCAAGCGGAGAGTGCACAGATGTGTAACCGAACCCTGTAGGCTCTTCCTGATGACCTCGATCCAGATGTTGGGAGCAAGTCAATCAACATTGTCATGGCTGCATAACATGTCCTTATTCTTCTTCCATGCTCTCGCTCGGAACGGGCAGCGTCCCTCCTCCCTAGCAGAATATGAATAAGTGGACAATGCGGAACGACGCTACAATTTCCTACCACTAAAGTGACTAAATAGAATCCTTTGGACTTTGCTATCCCTGTCCTGACAGACAGTGTCCCTTTTGACTGCTAAGGATGTATCATAATGCAGGAACAGCCACCGAGCAGTCATCCAGGGGTTGGGATGCAATTCCCAGGACAAGCTGTCTGTCCAGTGTCCAGTACCACCGATTGAGATTCCCATACAACGCACATTATACCCCCCACCCCCCTATGTGATCGCCCTTCTTCATCCTCCAGCTCTTCTTCGCCAACTTTGTTTCTTCTCCGCTGTGTTTTATCGTGCTCAAATTGTTTATTTCACTGCCGCATATTCTTGCATCTCTCCAGTCACTCCTTCAAGAATCACCAGAATATTAATTCATCTTGTATCGGTCTCCAGCCACTCTAACATCATACTGCGCTGAGCCCCGACTCACTAGCATATATCGCACTTCACATTTGGTACCTCATTGACCACCGATCCGAAATACCACAAATTGGCATCGTAAAGATCTCTCTAAAATACAGGACTCTGTTTGAGTATACCACATACAGATACGGTACCAATACCACAGCTAGCCATCTGCCTTCAGCCAAATTCTCCAAACAGCTTCCGCGAATGAGATAACAACTATACAATTTTCGATCTAGGATCCATTTCACCTACCAACGCTTTCTTCATGGCCACTCGAAACCCCCTTTTACCCACACAGGCTCAGTGCTTCTCCTTGACGGCTGGCCAATGCCGTATGATTCAAAACATTCTCGACCCAGAGGGCCTGAGAATAAACAAAGAATGGGAAGCACAATATCAGCCAGAGCTCATACGTCTATACATGACCATGAAAAGCTTCCCACAAATAGAAGAAGCCATGAAGAAGAAGCTGGATTGTTCGTCAGTGAATCTTCAAATGCTCAGAAGTGTTGCTGCTGACTCACCTAAAGTTACAAGACCTACAACCATCGTTTCCGAGGTTGGTTCTTTCCAGTCACTAGAGATAAACGAGAGAATATGGTTATTTCATTGTATAGCATGGTATCAGATAGTACCAATCCGGGCCGCACTGAGACTGAACCTACTGCTCAACTTCGAAACTTACTTCCTATTCGACCTAGTCAAGCCCGGCCAAGCTTACGCCCGCTTTCGGCTAACATGTCCTCACCACTTACACGACTACAGACAGGTGCTCAAGACAGATTGTCAATTTCAACTACAAGTACCAATACATCTAGCGCTGCAAGTTCGGCATACACATGTTTTGACGATTCTGTTTCGAACCCTAGATTTTCTGTCACAACCACGAACTCTTCTGTCAGCTCTGGTAGCCAGTACATGACACCCCCGGATGCTACACCTACCAGTGCAGCTTTTCCTGGCGCTCCACAGCATCTGGAAACTCGCAAAACAATGATCCCAAAGCACGATGCAATTCAGGGATTATGGAATGACGGATTGAGAGTTATCCCGTGTGGGATAAATCATAGTCACCTTATGTGGTACGATGCGTTCCCTGGATGTCCTGTTTGTGGCTTCTCACGATGGCACGCCTTGATGGTCCATGCTCGCTCCATGAGTTGTGATGATTTCCTGGCTGCTGTTCGACATCTACATGGTCTTGTGAGGGTTGATTTCGCGGGAAACTCGATTCATTTTCTCATGTGTGCTGGAGTCCGGCTTGAGTACTTTACTCAGGTTCATCATTTCTCGGACAGTCGTCAGAATGTGTTCGGCCAGAACCCCCTTCATGTGCTCAATCCCCAGGATCTTGGTGATCAGTTGATCAGCCTCTTGGAGTGGTATAAGAACCGCGACGAGGCACTGCTTTCGCAGCGCGATATCTACTGCCGTACTCCACTTCAGACTCTCCTACAACACCCCCTTGATCGATCAATATACCGAGAGGTCTTGAAAACCTTTCCGTGCGCCATCATTTCACTGCGCTCGCTCGACACCTCCGGTCGGAGCATTTTGAAAATGATGCACAAAGCCTCCCTCAAAGTCAAATCAGACTCCCCGAGCAATTTTGGCAAGATAACAATTGGGATAACCGAGACACGTCAGTTTATCTTGGACGCAGAAAAACAGTTTGGCGGCACGAGTGACTACGGCTGGCATAATATCGCCGAAGGGGCTCGCGGCATACAAGTCTTCGGCGGCATACAGTTCCAGTGCCGTATTTGTAACCTGACGAATGCGCATTCGGATTCGTACCTGGATCAAATGATATGCGCCCGCCACTATCGTCCAGACTGCAATGCCCCTGACGACACAGGTATCACACCAGCCCATCTCCTCGTCATACGTAGCCGGTGCAACAATGACCCCGAGGGAACCCCTGAATCACCTGTCCAAACATTCAAACTCTTCGAAACGCTCCTTCCACGCGGATACACAGGTCTCCGCGAAGCACTTCACGCTCTGGACCCCGAAGGCAACAATCTCATATTCAACATTGCCACTCGCGGGTTCTGGGAGATCCTCGAATATGCGCTCTCGCTTGAAGACTCCTCTCGCTGGTCCGCGATGGTGAACGCCTGCTCTCAACGTCCTCGTGGCCCAAATGGGAAGCCTAGTGGAAAGAGATGGAGTGTCCTCGAAGCAGTCCAAGAGAAGATCGCTGAGATTGCAGAGAGAGTCAAGTTGTCAGCAATGACCACCAACCACACGCGTACAGATCGCCTACGGGAGGAATGTCGCCGGCTGATTAGTTGCAGACATATTCTCATCAACGCTAAAGCTGAGCTAAAGCCAAACATTACCACCCAATGGAAGATCTGCGGCTAAGTCCTGCTGAGGCTACCAATTAGATGATGTTCTCTATCATCAGCTCCTAGCCGTCCCCAACTTGAGCGGGATTCTCAAGTACTCCTATTTACACCCCATCCTCGCTTCCATTTAGCTTAGCTGTTCATCCTCGCGGCGGGCGGGCGGGAAAAACAGTTCGACACTCCTATGATTCCTTCGCATGTCTCCGAGTTTTTTTGCAGCAATTTGTCTTAATTAGCGACCAAAAGCGGGCAACTGTCAACCTCCATATTTTTGCATCCTTTCGATTCCTTCATTTCGACTCTTCTCACACTCAAGATAGCTCTAAAAATTCTTACGGTGAAAATTGATATGCTAAACTATGCACTACCACGTATATACCTCTTATAACTTTTTCCATTAGCCTTTAACTTTTGTTTTCATCGATGCGTCTATGGTCTATTGGTTAGGGGAACAAATCTTTTGCAATTTTCGGGGCAGAAAAAGAAACCACGTTGCATTTCATGGGAAGGATTTCTTTACAGCTGTTTATGAATGTTGGAGGGAAAAGCGTTGAATTTTCTTAGACTGTATTTGTACGTTCACGTTGTATTTGCATCTTGGGAGTCGGCACGTTTGGACAACGGGGCATTAAGCGAACATTGGAGAGGCTTGATTGAGTATGAGCTACCGGGCTCTCATGATGAATGACTGGGATGAACTGAGATGGATTAGGATAAGTGCTAAATTGGGGAACACTGAATAGAGGATGGTAGGAGTCGGGTAGGGACAGCAATCGGGTCGTTGGATAAGTAGGAAACCAGAAACCCCAGCAAGGACGGATGATTGTACGAATATATATCTCTATATATATACGTAAGAGATGAAGGAGGGCAGGGAGGATACTCAGTATAGGGACTCAAGGAGTATAGGTAATACATGAGTATTACGTATACGGCATCAGCATCTTCCCATATATATTCCTACGCGATTCCTATCCCTCCTCCTCCTCTCAGCATGCATATTTCATTAAATCAAACTCATATCCCGACACCCAAAACTCCCTAAAGCGCTAATCTGTAGTTCTCGTATCACCATCATCACCTTTAAGAAAATCCATTACATGCGCAAAGCACGTGAAATACGGTAATTACAGTACCTGGCACCTAGTATGGTAATGTAAGGTACCTAAATAAGTAACTAACTACTACCTAGATCGTACATGTACACTACCTACCAGGCCCTACCTAAAAGAAGGAATCAAATCCTTGTTATCCTCCTTATCCTTACCTATAATAGTCAGAAACAAGCTTTCTTTCAGGCTTCAGGCTTAAAGGCTTCAGGCTTTGTTTTTTCGGTAGCCATATAGGTGTGCCGTATCCGTACGTGACACAGCTGGAATGAACTGTATTGTGGCGAGTGCTGGTGCTGGTGCTATGCTGTAAGTGAGTAGTGAGTAAGTTGTAGTTGGTGTAGTTGTCGTCGTAATCATGATCGGATGATTAGTAGTGATTACCCTTTTTTCCCTTCTGCTCTCTTTATTATAGAGGGAGGGGGAGGGAGAGGTACTTGGTAGTGCAAGTAGGTAGGTAGGTAATTAGGCGATTACCCCCACATACATACACATACAGGCCCCCCATAGTGCCACACTTCTTGTTAAATCATCTACGTCATTGTTTCTTGAGGCTGAAAATGGCAACTCGACTGAACTATAGGTAGGTAGGTGGTATTATCAAATTTTGGTGAGGAGATTAAATCCCGTCTTCTTGTACGAAGGTAGGTAGTGCTGATTTGGAGTCGGCTTTGAGGGATTTGAGGGTGTTTATTGAGGGTTGTGATGGGTAGATATAGGTGGATTGTAGTATATTATGCGTGATATATATGGTTGCTTGATTTGATCGAGCGGATATGTGGAGAAACATATGATACAGTATATCTATCCTGGAGTAGATCACGATGTGGATGGGGATGGGATAGGGGGATCGAGAAAACCTAGAACCGGATGTTCTGCGACAGCTGAAAAGGGGAAAAGATCAAGAGTACGCGGATCTTTCGAAGCTGCAGGGAAGAATCCCTGCCTCGGGTGATTGGCTGTGAGCTGAGATGCTCTCTCATGTGTTCGACTCTAGAAGCTGTAAAGGGTTTAGCGCTCTACGTCATCTATGTTACTCCGCAAGATCGTCATGGATTAACAGCTAGAGTACGAAGGTAGGCCCAGCAATAAGACAACAACAAACAGCTCCTCCTCCTCCTTCTCCTTCTCTATCATCATCAACACCACCACATACCTCTCTTACCAACATACAAGAACCACACTCTACAACTCTAGACCTTTGCGATACTACTCTTTCATACCTTTCACATATACAACCATACAGCTTTGCGCGAATCGCAACTGCCCATCATGCATCGCACCTATTCCATGAGACAGTCCCGGGCTCCTACCGTACGTGCTCATGGATACCTCATGGTTATCACCCGCGTCCTCCGGGGAATTGCTCCAAACCGATGCTAACACCATACTCTCTGTAGGCCTCTCAGCTCCAGAACCCTCCCCCACCATCCTCCAGCACGAAATCAGGCAGATTCTTTGGAAAGGGCGGTCTCGGTCAGTAATGCTTCCCCATGATGACGTGGACACAAAACATTGCAATATTCAATCCATCCCACGAGTTCTGTACGCTGCAAGTTTGGAATAGAAAGGGCCAAGCTGTGGTTGAGAGTTGGGTGTGTAGGCAATTGCTGCTGTCCGAAGTGAGGGTCGTATGATCGTAGTCGTCGGTTCACATGCACGCTTGTCTACAAGAGCAAACCCCGCGCTCCCGATCTACGACGAAACCCCCGACAGATAGCACTATGCGCCCGTGTCCACGATGTCTTTGTAGATTAATTATCGCAGGATTGTGCTAATATGCCTCGCTTTAGGCCATGCTTTCCGCCGCCAGACTGCTGGTATCGGTGGTCCAGACCTCTCCAAGAAGCTCTCCCAGCTGGTGAAGATGGAGAAGAACGTCATGCGCAGCATGGAGCTTGTCGGCCGTGAGCGCATGGAGGTTGCCGTAAGTTGTGAACCTCGGCGTATCTCATAAGTCCGTCTTGCTAATGATTTCTAGCAACAACTTTCCATCTGGGGCGAAGCTTGCGACGACGATGTGTCGGATGTCACGGATAAACTTGGTGTCTTGATCTACGAGATCGGCGAGCTTGAGGATCAATACATTGACCGATATGATCAATACCGCGTCACTATCAAGAGCATCCGCAACATTGAGGCTTCCGTCCAACCCAGCAGAGATCGTGAGTTACACCAATACAATGACAGCATGATCTAAACTCATCACGTGGATAGGCAAGCAAAAAATCACTGATCAAATCGCCCAGCTCAAGTACAAGGAGCCAAACTCACCCAAGATTGTCGTTCTCGAGCAGGAGCTTGTCCGCGCCGAGGCCGAGTCCCTCGTTGCTGAGGCTCAACTTTCAAATATCACCCGCGAGAAGCTAAAGGCCGCCTACACTTACCAATTCGACGCTCTCCGCGAACACTGCGAGAAGCTCGCCATCATTGCCGGCTACGGTAAGCACCTTTTGGAGCTCGTCGATGATACTCCAGTCACTCCAGGCGAGACCCGGGCCGCATATGACGGCTATGAGGCTTCCAAGGCCATCATCCAAGACTGCGAGGATGCCCTCACCAACTGGGTTACTGCCAATGCCAAGGTCTCTTCCACACTCTCCACCCGCGCCCGTACCCTCTCTCAACGTCGCCGCAACAACATCCAGCGCAGCGCAGAGGGCCACGATCTCACGGGCCAAGATGCCCCATTGAATGACCGCGAATCCGGCCTGTGGGTTCCAGCAAGCGCTCACAAGGGAGGAGAAGACTACGAGGATGAGGACGAGGAAGAGGACGAGGAGGTTGGCGCTCCATCTATTCAAGATAGCACCGTGAACGGCGAGACTCGAGGCCGCCAGGAAACTGTCGTCGCATAAGCGGTGCCGGTGCACGGGAGTTAAAATGAGATCAAGGAGTCAGGCTTGGACTTGCGAAGGTTATTCCCCGGGTTTCCCTTTTCTTTTAATGAAAAACTGAATTGTGTCATGGTCGTTACGAACGGATACTTCGCTATTCCTTGATACACAATGAGATGATGTGTGGTAATGCGTAATCTTTCTTAGGGGGGTAGGGAGGGGGAAACCTCGAGCGAGCAGAGGAGAATCTTGGGGAACGTTGTGATGTAAATGTAGAGGTAGAGTCATAGCTCGAAAAAACACGTTTCATTTTAAACTACATCAGTATGAATTCCGCAAAAGAATGTGTTCCACCCGGCAGATGGCCAGTTATTTTTGCTATGGCTTTTTCTTGTTTTCAACTCCATCTACACTCCACAATATTATCTATTCTTTACAATAGGTCTCCTCTCTCCTCTCCCTTATTATGTCTCATTCCATAATGCTTCCCAGCTAGCTGGTATCCTAGGCAGCTAGATGAATCCTTTGCTTAGGATGGATGTATAGCGCTGCCTTCTCCATTCTTTCTGGGATGAAACGCAACATCTATCTCCTCTCTCCCCACCCGCCTTTGCCTCTCTCTCTCTCCGCAGAGTTAAGTAATCCTCTCTATTCATCATCGTCATCTCATCCTCACCTCCTTCCTCTTCCCCTTCCTTTTCAAGTGAAATGAGCCCGCCCATCTGCCAGCCCAACCAAAGCCCATCCCCTCCAACCCTTCCACCCATTCATCCATCCATCTACACTTAAAAGCAAAACTCTCTCTCCATATTATATTCATCCTACGGGATCTTTCACCCATATCTCTCAATGAATGTCGATATCGATGGAATGGAATGAATCGAGGTGTAGGACAAAGATCGGCCTTCTTTGCGTTTATACTACTTTAAAGATTATCTTCTTCTAACCCTAAGCGTAGTCCTAGTCCTAGTCCTGGTCGTAGTCGTAGGAGAAAGAGTAGGAGGTAGGAGCAGAAGTAAGGTAGCACCACTAAACCCCAACCTCAACCCCAAACAACCTCGCCGCCTTCCCACCACGCTGTCCACCACGTGCCGCACTCTCCTCTTGCAGCTCAACCCGAACAATGTATTCCCCTGGAACGACGACGAGTCCGAGGTAACGGCTTGTCATGTTGAGGGGTGGGTGTGGAGTTGGGGTTGAGCTGCTGCTGGAGGTGTTTGAGGTGGACGTGTTGGAGGTGGTAGAAGGAGTTTGGCTCTGGGGAGGAGGAGGAGGAAGACGGTATTCGTAGGTTTGGGAGAGGATTATGTTTCGGTCCTGTGTGGGAGTGTTAGGTTGGGGGGGTTTTTTGGTTTTGGGGGAGGAGAGGAGAGGGGAGAAGGAAGGGTAAAAAAACGTACAGAGTCGGTGCATTTGAATTGGCCAAGAAACATTCGAGTATCGGTTGTTGTGACACGGAGAGTTTCGTTGAGGAGAGAGGTTAGGTAGGTTTCAGCTAGGGATTTTTCCATTTTTGGATTTTCTATTTTGGTATTGATTTGGACGTGGTGTGATGTCTTGAGCCTTGGGAGAGACGGGAGCTTGAAAGTGCTTCCACGAGGCTGAACTTTCGTCGGCGATATATGATTAAGCTTGAACACGTGACTTCGCGTTTGGTGGAGTGATCGACGTCACATTTAGGCGGGCAGAGAGGATTTCCCCTCGAATGTATGCACATTCATTCCGAAAGCTTGCAGGAGGAGATGGAATAGCTTGTTATGACTCGAAGGGAGGGAGGATACATAATGTATGCATCGTATTGGCTCCATTTAGATCAATGTGCTACGACAACCCCGCCTTAAGAGCCATCCACGCTCTCTCCTACTAATTGGACTACGATTTACGAATATTACACCACGAAGAACAGCCGCATAGGTTGATACCATGGGTGTCACCGGCCTCTGGCCCATACTCGCGCCATCCGCGCGTCCTACACCCCTCCCAACCCTCAATCGCAAGCGCCTAGCCGTCGACGCCTCAATTTGGATCTACCAATTCCTGAAAGCCGTTCGCGACAAGGAAGGCAACGCTCTCCGCAACTCACACGTGGTGGGATTCTTCCGCCGTATCTGCAAGCTCCTCTACTTTGGTATCAAACCCGTTTTCGTGTTCGACGGCGGCGCACCCGTCCTCAAACGACAGACGATCCAAGGCCGAAAGCGTAGACGGGAAGGCCGGAGAGAAGATGCTGTACGTACGGCGGGTAAGCTGCTGGCGATGCAGATGAAGAGGCGTGGAGAGGAAGAGGAGGTGAAGCGGAAGAGAGATGCGAAGCGGGCTAGAGAGGGAAGACCGGCTGTACAAGACGAGGAGGAGGAGGTTCCGGAGGGGACGGATTTTGTGTATGTAGGAGAGATGGGCATGTCTCCCGCCGAGCGCAACAAGAGTCGTACATTCCGAAAGACAGACGCATATCACCTCCCCGCCCTGACGGACGGCATTGACGGCATGGGTAAACCTAACGATCCTCGTGTGATGAGCGCCCAGGAGCTCGAGGAGTACGCACAGCAGTTCCATAATGGCGAGGATGTCAATCTGTACGATTTCAGCAAGATTGATTTCAATGGAGACTTCTTCCTGAGCTTGCCGGCGGTCGATCGGTATAATATTCTGAACGCGGCGAGGTTGAGGAGTAGGATGCGAATGGGCTATGAATCAAAGCAGCTGGATGCCATGTACCCAGATAAGATGGAGTTCTCGAAGTTCCAGATCCACAGGGTCATGGCGAGGAACGAGTTGACGCAGAGGCTGATGAATTTGAATGGGATGAACGATGATCTACCGGGCGTCGGCGGAGGCCGTATTGCTGGGGAGAGAAGTAGGGAATATGTTTTGGTGAAGAACAGTGGAGTGGAGGGAGGCTTCGCGCTGGGAGTTGTGAGTACGGATAAAGGTGTTGGGGATAGGGATAAGCCTATTGATATTGATGCTTTGTATCAGCCAGTCAAGACAGACGAAGATAGCGAAGAGGAAGAGGAGTTTGAGGATGTCCCAGTAGAGGGCCTCAATCGCTTACCGAAGATTGATTCTAGTTCAGGACACAATTTGTCGTATGTTGAATTTGAAGCACGGGATATGGCCGAGCAGAGAGCGCGTCTTTACGCACGGAAACAAGGGGCGAGCTCTGCCCACAGGGACTCTTCAGAAGAGATACCACTGTCTCAGCAGAAGAGGAACCGTACATTATCAGAAGATCCAGACTCTCTGTTCGTGGATATGAATCCAGCAGCTGGCTCCTCACGTAACGAGTTGTTTGATGAAGAGCAGGATGATATCAATCGAGCTATTGCCATGTCTCTGCAGAAGGATAACGAGACGGAATCTGATGAAGAAGAACATCTCAGTCGAGCAATTGCTATGTCCCTTCAACAAAATCATGCTCCGGATTCAGAAGTAGAAGCGGAGGATGAGATGGATTTCGAAGATGTGCCCATGCCGGAATACCAACAAAAGGCCGTGGAAACTTCGAAGCCAATCTTGAGTTCCAGCGGAGGCATGATTGCGCACATCGTGAACAACAGAGCCAACGCCGCGGTGCCCAAACCGAAAGCTGAACCTGCGAGTGTCGATAGCGATAGTGACACCGACATGGACATGCAAGCCGCATTGGCAAAAGCTAGAAGGCAGAAAGCTCCTGAGCGAAGACGGCTTCCTGCGCCTGTGATTTCAAATACGAAGAATCCTTTTGATGATCCACTACCGTTCGTAAAATTTGGTACTATATTTGATAGTAAAAGTAGGCAAGCAGAAACGCTTGTCGAAAAACCTACTGGGGATGCTGAAGACGGAGACGATCTCGCTGGTGGGTTTGAGATAGAGTCGGAGAAAGAAGCGCCTAAGGCGCCGCTGCCTTGGATGGCTAGTGGTGATATTAGAGACCAGGTTGAAGTGCAGAAGAAGAGGGACCAGGAGTTGAATGCTGCGGATAGAGAGCAGGCTGATGAAGAGGAGAGGGAATATAAGAAGCGACATGCGCCTATCCTGATCGATTCCTCGGATGGGGAAAGTGATGTTGAGATTCTAGATAAGCCAAGTTCGACAAGACTTACACCGGTACAAGCTACTCCTCCTCGGACGTTAGGAGAGGTTGCGGAAGATGTGAGAGCCAATCCACCGATTTCGAGCATCCCGGATATTCGCCAGCCTTCGTTGGAGCCAGCTGTCGAGCAAGAGTCTGTAGCACCAGAGCTTGATGAAGCTGAATGGTCAGAAAGTGATTATGGTGGTGCTGTCGTTACTTCAAAGAAAGTGGTAGATGCCAATCAGTCGGCCGGTGGCAGAATAAATTCCAACCCTTCGAGATCCGAGTCTCCCGAGTTTGAGGATGTGGAGATGCCAATGCCAGAAGCCGAGCTTGAGGTTGGATCAGCTGCTGCAAGAACTCCGAGCCCAATCTTTGAGGATCTCGATATGCCGGACCCATCAGCTGTATTTCCCGCTGACGAGCCATTTGTACCGATTGCCCCTGTTGATGATCTGAATGACCAGGAACGAGCTGCGATCGATGCAGAGTTTGATGATAGTGAGGACGACGAGGAACTATTCGTTCAGCTCGCTATGGAAGCAGAGACACATGCTCAGTTTGCCAGCACTCTTAACAATCGGTCTGAGAAGGAGAATCAAGATTCCTATGAAAGGGAGCTCAAAGCTCTCCGAAATCAGCAGAAAAAAGATCGACGAGATGCAGACGAGATTACTCAAGTCATGATTACCGAGTGTCAAGCTCTTCTCCGTCTCTTCGGCCTTCCATATATCACAGCTCCCATGGAAGCCGAGGCACAGTGTGCAGAGCTTGTTCGACTCGGTCTCGTTGATGGAGTCGTGACAGATGACTGCGATATATTTCTATTTGGTGGTACACGTGTTTACAAGAACATGTTCAATAGTAATAAGTTTGTTGAATGCTACCTGGCAACCGATATTGAAAAGGAGCTATCTCTCGCACGCGATCAACTCATTGCTATTGCTCATCTCCTCGGCTCAGATTACACCGAAGGCCTGCCTGGCGTCGGTCCGGTCACAGCAGTTGAGATCCTCTCCGAGTTCCCATCCTCGGCCGGCCTACAGGAATTTAAAGACTGGTGGTCCTCAGTTCAACTCAACGGCCCGCCAGTAAACACCGAACCGACCACCTTCCGCAAGAAATTCCGCCGCTCGCAAACTACGAAACTATTCCTACCTCCAGGCTTCCCATCCGCGGCAGTTACAGAGGCCTATCTAAAGCCCGATGTCGACTCTACCCCGGAACCTTTCCAATGGGGCGTCCCCGACCTTGACCGCCTCCGCGACTTTCTGATGGCCACAATCGGATGGACGCAAGAGCGCACAGATGAAGTTCTCGTACCTGTCATCCGCGACATGAACCGCCGCGAGCAAGAAGGAACCCAAAGTAACATCACGCGGTTCTTCGACGGCGCTGTAGGCGCTGGCGTCAACATGGGCAGTAGTAATGATAGAGTGGGCAGCAAGCGAATGAAAGAAGCCGTTGGAAAGCTAAAGGCACGGAAGAAGGGAGGTGCAGACAAGAGTAACCCATTAGGCAGGACGTATGCAGAGGTCGGTCAGGAGTGGGCGAAGAAAAATGATATCGGATGGACGGAGAGGGAGCAGAGGAAATTGTGGGGAAAAGATGGGGGGAAGGGGAAAGGTGCGAGGAAGGGGAAAGGTAGGAAAAGAGCTGTTGTGGATCTCAGCAGTGGCGAGGATGATGAGGAGGAGGTTAATGAAGAGGAAGATACTGTAGATGAAGATGATGGAAGTGCGAGCATCTCGCCAGGCTCGACGTCTGGTCTCGGGTCAAGGGAAAAAGGGAACAGCAAGGCGAAGAGGGCGGCGAGAGCACCGAGGAAACGGGCGAAGGTTTAGATGGGTTTGTTTTTGCGCCGGGGTGTCTGGGTGCCTTTGAGTAAAAGCCTAGAACGTGTGAAATATTTAGAGGGTACCGGATGATGAGATGAATTTATATGATGTCATGTACTACTACTATTATCCAACAACAACCTTCTTAGTTTTTTCTTTTAAATTTCCACCTCGGCCGTCCGTGCCTTTTACTTTTCCTCGCAGCTAAGGATCGGAGAAACTGGTATCAATCGAATTACTTTAAAGTATAACAGGAGGTATGTGCGTTCATTCCCAAACCTGAATGACTCGAGAAATCATAAAAACTGTCGTTCAAAAGGTTTATTTTTTGGATCTTTATTAATATTCTTCGCTGTATGATATTCTCGTCTCCTGAAAAAAACTTAAATGTCAAATATATTGATTGATATATGAAAATGACCGTCGATGTACCCCTGTTTCGGATCACTGCACCCGTACCGTACCCTCTTCTACTGTCATGTACAGGTACAGGAAATATGTATATTGGAACAGCC
The DNA here is from genome assembly GCA_003988805.1 of Ploettnerulaceae sp. D365. Classification (NCBI taxonomy): domain Eukaryota; kingdom Fungi; phylum Ascomycota; class Leotiomycetes; order Helotiales; family Ploettnerulaceae; species Ploettnerulaceae sp. D365. The sequence continues at coordinate 192,611 of QYAL01000053.1, forward strand.
GGCTTATCGGAATAGGACTTGTATCCACCATCGGCTATCGGCTCATCGTATTGAAGACTGAGAACTGAACGACCGATTGGAAAAGACTGGTATGTTCATGTTGTCGCTTGAGGGCCGAGGCTTGAGGAAAGGGGAATGCTAGCTGCTGGGATGGCTATGGTATATCATGGGTATATTTTATATCTATATAGAGATACTGTGGATGGATCGATACACGCTAACAATCTAGCGAGATTCAGGGGTATATCTGTTAACTTAATCTATCATCCAACTTAATACTTTTGTATGCCATGATTCTGCAGAGTTTTATAGTACAAAATAGCCTGTAGAAGACTGTGCTAGCTATAAGAAAGCTCGATTTTAGACACTAAGATCAGTATCATATAAACCCGATACTATTAGAGAAAGGGCAGCGTGGAATATCCTCGGTCAGTAAGGCAGATGGTATGCTACATACCATTATTATAGCTGCTGCTTCTAGAATTTAACGAGGTAGGATAAAAGGATATACTCAGATCATATAGATAAGGTAGTTGACAAAGCCTATCGTGATGGCGCACTAGTAAATCGTATGAAGGGGTCATGTTGATGGATGGACCCGTCACCCTTTACTTTCGGCTCGCTTGGTTAGAGTACGAAGTATATCGATTTATCGATTTCCGTAGTGGATTCTTCAGGTACTGTATATCCAATTATAGTGGCATGATCGTGCCAAGGCTAAACGGGAAGAGGCAAGACATTTGATTGATACTTCGTACCAGCAGGATAAGGTTAAACGACGGAAGCTTTCAGGGGTTCTTGCTTTGGCGCGCGAGCTTCCGTTAACGATATACTTCGTACATCTCTTATCCAATCTAACGGTGGTTAATGGATCTGTACAGGGAAAATACTGAATGGTTACGTCGCCGCATTATTTCTGACTGATCGAAATACTATATCCAAGGTCGATTCTTTCTAATGCCTCGAAAATAGTGGAACCGTCTTCAGTATAGCTCAGCTCCCAAATTACAGTGCCGTCCTATGCAACGCAGCGAAATGCATTAATACTAAGTAGTAGTATATTTGAAGTAATTCGGAGATTCGGGTATATATTAGTAAAGATAATTATTACAATTCCTGATATCAAACTAACTGTTTGGTTCTTGTATTATGCTGAATTTACTTATAACGTTTTCTTTCTTTCTATTTTTTCTATTGTTTTTATTTGCTAAGATCTAAGGTATCTATTTTGTAATCGTTATCTATCTATTCTATATATAACAATATATCGACGATTTTGATTACTCGCGTATTATACTATTAATATTATTAATCAAGGCGGCATTAATAGATTTCGTAGTATCGAAATACTCCCTGGTAATCTGTGGTATTGATAGATCTCGTGGTGTTGATATAGCGGGCAATTAGTTTCGATACGCTGCATAGGACGGCACTCTAATTTGGGGGTTGAGCCATGCTAAAGACGGTTCCACTATTTCTGAAGCATTGGAAAGAATTGGCCCAATATCCAATGCGGTATATGAATATGAACACAGGAGCCCAAGCTCAGGGGGCTTAGCCGAGTAAATAAATACTCGCGTCTCCCATCATCTGTTGGTTTTCGATCTGCCAGCCTTCGCCCAGCTGTCACTTGTTCATTTCCCGGTGGTCCATCGACTCTGCCCGAAGCTCCATCATGGTTTCAAGTGCGATCTTCCTCGCAGCAGTCCTGTCCCAGGCCATCCCAGCTCTCGCGGCCGTTCACGAGAAGCTCGCTGCCGTACCAGCAGGATGGCATGCCACGGCCGCCGATGATAATACGGCCATCACCTTGACAATCGGTCTCGCGCAGCAAAACATTGATCAATTGGAGTCTAAATTGTTAGCTGTTTCGACCCCTGGAAACGCGGAGTACGGCAAGCATCTCGATGTCGACGACGTGAACACACTGTTCGCGCCGACAGAAGAAGCTAATACCGCCGTGCAATCCTGGTTGAAGAGTGCGGGCGTGAGTGAAGTGCACAGTGATGGCCATTGGGTTTCCTTCGGGACGACGGTCGGGACCGCCAACTCTCTCCTGAATACGACTTTCGCCATTTTCAAGAACGGTGAAGCCTCCAAACTGCGGACCATGGAGTACTCGATCCCAGATGATTTGGTCGCCCACATCGACCTCATTTCGCCGACCACGTTCATCGGAAATACTGTCACCAATGCCCCAGGAGGGGGCAGGGTCACTCGCCCGAAGAGAGACGTTGCAACCAATGCCTCAGTACTCGATGCATCCTGCCAGAATACCATCACCCCAGCTTGTATCAAGGAGCTGTACAATATTGGAACTTATACTCCAGACCCAAGTTCTGGGAGTCGAATTGGATTTGGCAGTTTCCTCGGCCAATCTGCACTCTACTCCGACCTCTTCCAGTTCGAGGAGTATTACGGCATCCCTGAGCAAAACTTTTCCGTCGTCCTCGTGAACGGTGGTACTAACAACCAGGACTCCGCAACGGCCCAGATTAGCGAGGGAAATTTGGATCTTCAAACTATCATGGGAGTTTCTCACCCTCTTCCCGTCACCGAGTTCAGCACCGGCGGATCTCCACCAATAGTTCCCAACCTGGAAGAGACCTATGATTCGGTCTCAAACGAGCCTTACCTGCCATACTACCAGTACCTGTTATCTCAGCCAAACTCTGCACTTCCACAAGTCATATCAAACTCGTATAGCGACGATGAGCAAACGGTTCCCATATCGTACGCGATCCGGGTCTGCAATATCATAGGTATGCTAGGTCTCCGGGGCATTTCCGTCTTGGAGTCGTCCGGTGACACTGGCGTTGGAGCGTCATGCATGTCCAACGATGGCACAAATACGACGCAATTTACCCCATCTTTCCCAGCAAGTTGCCCCTACATCACAGTTGTCGGAGCTACACAGGCTGCTTCACCCGAGGTCGCTTGGGTAGACAGCACAGGAGGTTTCTCCAACTACTTCTCCCAGCCTTCCTACCAGACGACTGCCGTTCAGAATTATCTTGCAAACCATATCAGTCCCGCCACGAAGAAGTACTACGACCCGTACGCCAATTTTACAGGGCGAGGATTTCCTGATATATCTGCTCACGGTATGAGTCCTAAGTAAGTGATTCTCAACTCGTATTCTGAGGTTGGTTACAGTGCTGACAAAGAATGAATCACAGTTACCAAATAGTCTTGTATGGAGAACTGGCCCCATCGGGAGGCACTTCCGCTTCCACTCCCGTCGTAGCTGGTATCCTCGCTCTCCTGAACGATGCCCGGTTCCGCGCTGGTAAAGGTTCACTCGGATTTGTCAATCCTCTCTTATACGCTATTGGCTCCACGGCTCTGAACGATATTACTAGCGGAGGTTCCGTAGGCTGCAACGGTTACGACCCACAGCTAGGTGAGCTGATACCTGGAGGTGGAATCGTGCCCTATGCGAGCTGGAATGCTACGGAGGGTTGGGATCCGGTGACGGGGCTGGGAACGCCAGATTTTGAGAAGTTGAAGAATATTGTGCTTAGTATATGAGGTTGGGGATTATCCTCATTCCATGATGTTCTGGTGACACTGTAAAGGAGACATGAGCATCCCTTATGGTGTAGCTATAACCGGCTGTGTGACTAGACGAAGCTGAGCTAATTAGGATATATACATCGCAGTACAATCTCAAGTCATGATTATGAGATACTGGCCAGCAAGATTCGGTACACAGACATCTTTTATTATGCATGCTTACGCCCCAATAGTCCTCATTCTTGTATGTGCCAATAACCAAGCACTCAGCTGTGTAGACCAGGACAGTTCTCAGATGTTGTTGTCTTGATGGCCTTATAAGGTGCTGGATCCGTCCAAATCAAGTCAAAACTTCAAAATATCAATATTCCAATCCGCAACCATATTAAGCTCGGGGGCGGACGGGCACTTACGAATCATCTGGGTAGCTCGGAGGTTTCTTGTCGCCCAATGCCTCCACAATGTCCGACAAGGTGTCATGCTCCCAGCAAATCAACACATTGCCTGCGCCAGAGTAGTTATTGACCAGATTAGCAACGCAGTAGGCATCATCACGATCGCACGAAGTGTCGACGGCCAAGCCGAGGTCATTGGCAACCGGTTGGACTGTCAAAAGGGGGCGTGTACGCTTCCCACCTGCGAAATATTAGCATCAGCATCAGCATCGGCATCATCTAGTGACAATGACTTGTATTCTTCAAGAAGGGTCGTTTGTAAATACCTGCGCATCAAATGAGAAATATGGTTCCGAATTTTGTAGAGATCAAAAATGATGGAGGGAAAACTAACTGGACTTTGGTTGCTCTGCTATAATATACCCAATATTGTACTGCGATGAGGCTCCAAACACATTTCTCAAGCACTGTGCTCTCTGCTCTCCCTGCGTCGTGAGTCCATCGCTGCCATCAGCAGGTTTCTCGCCGTGTCGAATAAGATACACCGTCTTCGCCGAAGCTAAACTTGCTGCCAGTAGCGGCATCAGAGTAGCGAGAAGCATCTCTAGTTTGTAGAAAGTTTGAGGTAGGGTCTGATCGGGGGTATAGGCTGGTTCGTATTTGACTCCAAGGAAGCTCATTTTAGTCTACGAGATCTAATTAGCCGTACCCTTCCACGTTTTGGTATTTACAAGAGTCGGATTAAGCATACCTTGTGGTGATTATTTGCAAGTTGCCTGTATGCTAAGGCCAGAATTAAGGGCCAACTGGCGCTGCAGAACTCAGGAGGCCTATCAGTTCAATTGATGCTGAAACTTTATGGTCGAATCGGTCCTGACTCCTGGGTGAATGAACAGGTGGTAGAATTGAAGGTATTCCGAGTCTGTATTTGTGCGTACTGTTCGCTAAACGACTGGATCCGAAGTAAGGATCTGGATTTGGAAGTTACGGTGCTACACTTCAATTGCAACAAGCAGGCTTGATTTGCTACTATGACTTAACTTTCAAACTCAAGAAAGAAAGGGAAATTTCGAGTCGTGACTTCCAAGTTCCAACGAGGCAGAAGTTCCAACGGGGCAGAAGTTCCAACGGGGCAGATATCGATTACGCAATACATGGATGATTCTTAATGATTATGGTGTCTGAAAGCTTTGTTGTTGATGGCTACTAGTTGTATTTCAACAACTATTGAATTTCTGCTTTGTTTTCCTTGCGGTATTCAAGAAAGAAAAAGCGCGCTTCTGAATCCCACTTGGCAACTTGCTGCTAGCTTTCACTGGCCTAAAAATTATCCACCCGTCTAGAGGCCACAAGAAGTAAATAAATAAGGTCCTCTTACACCTGCGTTTATGGTACTACCATTTTTTGAAACATTGTTCTTGAATCTTGAGCGTACGGGAGCTAAGTTGATGGGGTTTAAAGGGATCTATTTTGACGAGGGAAAAATGGTGACTCTTGGTAAGGGAGGTAGCGGTAGACATGTGCAGAAGTGTTATTGTGTTAGAGAGTAAGATATCTGGAATCTGATTCATGCGCGGGAGAAATGAGCGTAGCGTTATTGCCACTTATTGGTCCTGGATGTTGGGACAAAATCTTGCGTCTTAGAATGATTGAGGAACAAGGTAGAAGACTCGAAGACTTCAAGGAAAACTCAGATATATACAAGAACAATATTTGTAGACAACTATCTTTCCTTCTCTCTCTTCATCTCAATCTTCTTCTAACGATTCATTCCATGCGAACCAGCTGCCTCTCTTCCATATTCTTTTTTTGACTCTCACATAACCATTTACGGCAAGCACTGGCTGTAATACTGATCGCTCACCTTGCAAGTCCCACTTGCACAGATAGTAGCACCGGTCCAGCCAATACCTCCACATTGTCCATATAACGGCGCGGTTGCAGTACTTGCCGAAGTTGTTGTTGCTTTGGAAGTAGTAGTGCTACTCTTGCTAGTTACCAAAGTTGTTGTTGTGGTTGGAGTAGTAACTGCTGCACCGCAAGTGAACGGGGCTGGCCCTGGGATTGTGTATGATGTGAGAGTTTGGTAGATATTGATCAAAATTCCGGGATCACTTGACTACGATGTGTTAGCTGAGTCTTGGATAGACAAGGGCCAGGGAGAAGAGAGAGTGAAGTCGTACCGAGTAGGCACCTGGGAGAGAAACTGTAGATGGCTTTGTACTTCCTCCACCGGTCACATTGATTTGAGCACATTCCATCTTGTAGATGTCAGCTCTGTAAACAGGGAGCAAGATATACATACGTAGAGCTGGGCACCGGCCGTGGAGCCAGCTATCAACATATCAACATGATTTCATCTCATTAAATATAAGCGAGATTAAAAGACATACCAGCGTGAAGAGCAATCAACTCTCCGCGAAGAAGATATTGGCCGCTCTCAATACAGGAAGGAATGGGAATATTCTGAATACCTCCGGCAGCAATCTATAGTTGTAACTTGTAAGTTTTCGATCAATTTGTCACGGACCATTACGTACCAAATCGTCAACCGCCCACTTTCCGGCTATAATGAAATATCAGCACATAATATATGGTTAATATAGTGCAGAGCTTACTAGCAGTATTCAATCCAGCATGCGAGATCTTGAACCATCCAGAGCCATATCCAACATCCGTGGTTGCGCTGCTAACTTTCTTCATGTATGCCATGACAGGACCCTACTTTCATTAGTTTCGTATTGTGTGGCTAACCTCGGCTACTTACCTTATGACTCGCATCAATAACATCTGCTGAAGTACCTATAGAATCTCAGCCAAGTCCGTAGCCTGAGAATCTTTTCGAAGAACTCACTAGTCAAAGTGTGCCTCCATACGGCTTGAACCGTCTCGCCAGCCTTAACAGTGATGATCTTGTCTGACGGTGTGGTTGGGTTTGGTCCGCCATTGCATGCAAGATCGTTACTGAGGACATCGGTGATGGGCTGTATTTCTCGTCAGAAGATATTCTACACTGTCGTAAATGGAGCATACGCCATCGTAGGAGGGTGTACGAATACCATAGCTAACAGCTGTTTGAGGTCAACATCTATAACCAGTTATTTAAGCATGACTTAGAGATCCTTACGGTTGGTCACCCCTCCAGCAGTAAGCTGCACGAAGATTGTGTGTGCAGATGCGGTGGACAGGACCGCCGCCACGGAAAAGGTGTTCTGGAGCCTCATGTTGGCGATGAAAGAGTCGAAATACGAAACACAGACTTGAAATAGACTGAAAAGAGAGGCCTAAAGTCGATGAACGTAGATAGAAATGACATGAGAAGATCAACGACAGAACAGTCCCGAAGTACCACTATATAAATCACTCTATTTTATCGTCGCTAGATGCGCCCAACGGAGCAGACGCAATAAATGCCAGATCCAAGGCCCCATGGCAGCCTCTTCTCACACCCATACATGGCCCTTCCACCAATGCCCACCACGAAATCTAAGCCCAGAGACGGCGATGACGCTCCGATGAATACAAATACAGAAAGTCCTAGAGAAATAAGGTTGGCGCAATATAGCCGCAATCTATCTAAACCATGTGGCCTTCATTCTCGGGCTGAGAAGCCGAAAATTGATGAGTATGGAGGCATCTAGTCTGGAATCATTACCACCTTGATCTGGAGACGAGAGAAGTGGTCATGCAACAAAATGAGATTCTCGCTTCGCAATACCACCTGATTGTGCGGGGAAAATATCGGATTGTTTGGTTTGCTTTCGGACTTATGTGTCCTATAGGAGAGCTTGTGGTCCTTGGATTTCAGAAGAGGGGTTAGAGGGCACTGAACTTGTCATTTTTGTGATGTTCCGTGCCTGATGCAGTACCGCCGACGGGAGAAACGGGAAAAGGTCGCGGATAAAGGGGCTCGATAAACAAATCCATGCTAGATGTGGTAAGCAGTCGAGGTTGCACTTGGCTCGACACTGACAAGATTCCTCTGTTACTTTAGAAGTACACCAAGTACTTCCAAGAAAAATTAGAGCAATAAAGCTTCTCATTGTGTTGAATGATGACTTTAATAATGCTATCAAACACCGAATGTATTGCATTAATCCGTAAGTGTTTCTTGACTACTGCTCTGCCATTCAAGCCACAGATCAACGCAAAGTGGCATAAGCGCAGTAGCGAGTATTCTGCGGCGGGGCATTCCCGCCTGGAGCCAAATTGGCAATGACTCTCCTCCGGAGCTCAAAATAGCCAGGATAACCTGCTTGGCCTCATGTATGTATTCCTGCTCGTTACTAGAAGAACTTTCCACGGGGCCTATATTGTATTGTAGTATTTAGATTCGGAACGACTCCAATCTTTGGAAACTTAACATCATGACTTCCGATGTGATTGCCAAAATCAAGTTTTTCCTTTCTTCAGTTTTGCGACTTTTGCTCTCATGCACTTCTTCATGTCAAAGATCCTGTAGACCGGTCAGTAACGCACGTAACATCTGGCAACTAGTCAGAAAACACATTGTCTATACCAAACCGTCAAGCATTAATGTAATGCTTTAAAGTCATCATCCTAAATTGCCAACTTGAAAGTGAATCCCAGTATAAATGCTTCGTGCAATTATGATCAATCTGTGGAGTTCAGACAAAAGACTTCTCCAGTTTCCCCGTATCCTGAGATTTAAGGACACACCCACCTGGTGTTTCAGTACTACGGGTTATCATGATATCAGTACCTTGGCCATGACGTCAACTAGGGATACTAAATATCATCAAGCAATCAACGACAATGAAATCCAGCTTCTTGACTCCTATCATGAACCAACTATCTCGTTCAAATGAGAAGATCCCAGTCACTTCCTGTGTTCTGGGGCTGACTAGAAGATCCGCATCGTGGAAGTCACATGACGACCGTGACATCTCCCCACTCCTGGCATTCGCGTCAACGCGTCACTCCGCTCACTTCCCCCAACTCCCATCAACTCTTACCCAGGATGCCGCCCGCCATGGAGCGTCGTTTACCTCCTGCAGAGGTCAACTGTAAATGGTGGATGAAGGGATATTGTGCTCGGGGTCAGACCTGTCACTTCAAACACGATGATGCAATGTTTCCGGCTCAGGGCAGCCAAAGCCAAAGTCAAAGCCAAAGCCAACGCCAACGCCAGCAAGATCAGGTAAACAGCAATGGTAGCTACTCAAATCAAAGTCAGGTTGCAAGCTCCCCGCAAAATCATGCCAGTAAGTGTATGTATGGTGCCCAACTCTGCATCTAACATTCAAGCAGCCTCTCAAACATGCGCAATATGCTTCGAGACCCCAGGTAACTATGGGCTCCTCATCAACTGCAATCATGCATTTTGTCTCGGTACGGAAAGCCCCCACTTCTGCCGCATATTTCTGACCCATCTAGAATGCATTCGTAACTGGCGTGCAACTGCTCCTGCGAATCCAACAACCGAAAACGAGCTTAAGAAGACAAGCAAGACATGCCCAATCTGTCGATCGCGCAGCGACTTTATCATACCTAGCTCTATTTGGCCACCAACGAGTGAAGGTGAGAACACAATGAAGAAGAAGATAGTGGACGGGTACCTTGGCCGCCTTAGAACTATTCCTTGCAAGCATTTCGAGCAGAGCGTCAAGGATTCCACACCCCCAGATTACAGATTCAAATGTCAATTTGGCAACCATTGCCACTACTCGCATATTCATCCTATCACGAGGGAACTATATGTATTCTCCGATCAAGAGCTTAGACGGCGGCGAAAGCCACCTAGGTCGGACCTGGCACAAATGTTGGATGAAATGACCTTCTTGGACATGCTGTTCGGCGGAACGCCTGGATGGAGTGACGAGGATGAGGAAGATGACGATGACTTTGAGGACCATCTTGTCTTTGATCACGAGCTCCTGGGCATCTATGAAGAGTTTGAAGACTTTGAGTATGATTATGGTTGGGATTAAGGAAAGGAGGCGTTTCATTCATATCTCTTTATTTCGCTCTGATATGAAGTGCAGGCACTTAGGAAATACTCAATGGTCTTTTCTTCAGTTTATCTAGATAAGTTTAGCCGTCTACAACGAAGGTAATTTCACAACATATAACATAGATTCGATGTTATTATTTTAAGTCACAAGCAGATAATAAGAGTAAATTTTAAGCCAGCTCAAATACACGAGAGTCTTGCTCAAAGAACATGAGCTACAGTGAGGGCTTAGAAAGTGACTACCGAAGAGGGAAAACTCACTAAGTAACGTTCAGGTCTTCATTTAAGATTTCAGCCTGCAACAGGTACGGCTCTTGATATGTATATGTATGGTCGTGGCGTAAAAGCCTTCCACCCCAGAAAGTTCCAAGATAACAGAAAGATAACGCCAAACCAAAAAACATATCAGAATACTAGGTTGCCAGCTACAATATACAACCGGCGCAAGCGTGGTAACACACACCATATCCTTGCGTATATGACGCGGACATCGGCATATCATCAAGCCGAAGCTGCCTAACCCGAAAAAGAAAGAAGTTTACCCCGTCTTACTGCATCATTTTCCGGGGAAGCTTGCGAAGGATCAATTCTCAACCTTGATACCCGATCCCCTGTTCATTCACTTCCCGTCTTCCCTTCCCATTCTGTATTTCTTTTCCCTACATCGCTTGCTTTCCTCTCTAATAATGCGGTACGTAGGTATGCGGAAGACAGTTCTTCCAGGCCGAGCAGACGAAGCCCTTTACTGCAATAAGTTAGCCTCTTGCGCTAAACTCTAATTCATCCAAGCCTCATCAGGGAAGCCTCGGTACTTTACAAGGGGGGGCGCGGGAGGGAGAGTCGAACTGTTGATTTTTATGGAGCCAAGCCAAAATACCATAGTGGTCTTGTTATTTGCACCTCGGCCAGATGTTGCAACGTTTAGAATAAATGGTGTCTTGAGGCCCCCAGCATGGAGAAAGCTTGACTCTGTCAATTTTCTTTGGATTTCCCCCAGACCTACGTCTTTCTACTCTCAGCTAATTGCAAGCCCCTGGTTTAAATTTGTTGAGCGGCAAATTTTTATACGAGAATAATTCTGTCCCCTTTATCACCACCACCGCCACCGCCTCCTTACTCTTTGAACCTCTGCTCTCGAAATTAGCAATGGGTTCTATCGAAAGAGACATCAGTGTCGACCTCGATGTAATCATTGTCGGCGCTGGTTTATCTGGCATTAACGCAGCATATCGTCTCCAGAACGAGCTACCAGGATATCAATATGCTATCCTAGAAGCCCGCGACGCAATTGGAGGCACATGGGATCTCTTTCGATATCCAGGCATTCGATCCGACTCGGATCTAAACACCTTTGGCTTCCCATGGCGGCCATGGTACAAACCAAATTCTATTGCCGATGGTCCGTCAATTTGCAAGTATATCCGCGAATCCGCGGAGGTCAATGGTATCGATAAGAGGGTTCGCTTCAACCACAAGCTACTGGCCTCTGATTGGTCCACTAAGACCCAAAGATGGACCTTGGTGGTTGATGCGAATGGGGAAAAGACACTGCTCACTGCTAGATTCATGATCTTCAGTACTGGGTACTTCGACTACGAAACCCCTTTGAAAACCAGCATTCCTGGCATTGATAACTTCAAAGGGAAAATCATTCATCCACAGTTCTGGCCCAAGGATTACGACTATACAGGAAAGAAGATCGTCATCATTGGAAGTGGTGCAACAGCAATCACTCTCCTTCCAAATCTTGCAGACAAAGCTGCCAGCGTTACCATCCTCCAACGAAGTCCAACATATGTCATGGCTATCCCAGCCGTGGACCCCACTGGCAACTTCCTTCGAAAATGGCTCCCAGCTTGGCTGGCACACACCATCGTCCGCTGGAAGTTCCTTATCATCCCTTTCCTCTTCTTCAAACTATGTTGCGCATTCCCAAATGCTGCTCGTAAATTCATCGGAGCCAATACTCAGAGGCAGCTCAAAGGTTCTCCCATAAAATACGACCCGAATTTCAAACCATCGTACAATCCTTGGGAACAACGTCTATGCATTTGTCCAGACGGAGACTTTTTCAAAGCATTACATAAGGGGAATTGCGATGTGGTCACCGATACGATCAGAACCGTTGGTACGACTGGCATTCAAACCGATTCTGGCAAGTCACTCGATGCCGATGTCATCATCACTGCTACAGGATTGAAGATGCTACTTGCGGGTGGCTCGCGAGTCTATATCGACGGAAAGCAAGTCGATTTCTCGGAAAAGTTTGTGTGGAAAGGTGTCATGCTTCAAGATGTCCCCAATGCTGCCATTGTCATCGGATACACCAATGCTTCATGGACTCTAGGCGCCGACGCAACAGCAATCCTCATCTGCAGGCTACTGAAGCAGATGGATCAAAACAATGAATCGAGTGCCGTTCCAAGATTAGCGGACGGGCTGAAGTTAAAGCCAAGTCCGATGTTGAATTTGAGCTCTACATATATCGAGAAGGCAAAGGGAGAATTGCCTAAGGCTGGAGATGTTGGGCCTTGGAAGCCAAGAAAGAATTACCTGACAGATTATTGGGTTGCGGGGTATGGAAATATAACGACCGGATTGCAATTCTCAACGAATGAGAAGAAAATCATCTGATCGTCATCATGCCTTTGGATGTGGTGTGGCTTGGATATTTTGCCACATCTTTTTGTATTTGACATTCCTGTATTTTTTACCGTTGACTTCAAGTGCGCAATCGACGATGAAGGTTTCTAATTGTTGTCCTCCATTGGATTCTGTATCATATACTAACCATCATATTTCAGTACATAAATGTATCTATTCACTCCTACATAGACCTTTGTCTCTTCTCTGAAATTGTTTCAACGTCCCAGTTCTAGCAAGGCTACATGTTGTGTCTCTTTCCTCGGCAAAATAACGGGCAATTATTTAAGAGGCTCGAGCTACGCTGACTTCAGCCAACCACAGTCGAAAATGAGGATCGCCGCACTTGTGGATACAGTACTACGGGAAAGTTTCCTCTTTTCCCTCTCACCGCTCGCGTGACTTTCCTCGACAGAAATATGTCAGCAACGAGGGGAGAATGCTTACCAGAGAAGCACATGCAAAGCAATAACAACTCAGAATGTTACGCGAGTGCTAAAAATTTCCTATTTGGGTACCCAGATTCTTCGTAGGTCTGTTTCTTGCTTGAATGGATACTCACAGTAACCTTTGGTTACAAGTACAATATGCTCGCAGCCCGCTCTCTAACTTTTTTTTTCTCCAAATTGTGAATTGGAAATCCCACTTTTCGTGAGTGAAATTCTCCAAGTGAAAACTCCTCTCTCACAAGTTGATGCAACGTCACAATGTCTCTGCAATCATGGCTTCGCCCGCCCAGATACATCCAAGCAGCAGTACTCGTTTCAGCCGGAGGCTTACTCTTCGGGTACGTCTACCCTCAACGAAACCCCCATCTCAAAGTATTATTCCCCAGTAAAATATTGAAGCATTGACACTTGTCTAGACTTGACACGGGGACGATCGGCCCCTTAACAATCATGCCGCAATTTTCAAAAACGTTTGGACCCCTCTCATCCACAATCCACGGGCTCATCGTTTCAATGATTTTGATCCCGGCTGCCATTTCATCGTTTTTCGGGGGTCACCTTGCAAATTATGTAGGAAGACTAAAGGGAATTGCGTTGGGAGTAGCAATATTTGGATTGGGAGCTGGCGTGGAGGCAAGTAGTGTTGCTTTGGGAATGCTGCTTGCCGGACGGGCAGCGAAGGGGATTGGAGAGGGGTTATTTTTGAGCACGAGTGTTGTGTGAGTTGTGAGAAAAGTTCTATTGTTAGAGGAGAAATTAATGGATGTAGATATATAACCGAAATCTCACCACCACGCTCGCGCGGTACTCTCGCCTCGATCCCTCAACTCCTTACCACCATCGGCATCTGCGCCGGCTACTTCACCTGCTACGGCAGCGTCTCACTCCCCTCCTCCGCCTCCTGGCGAATCCCCTTCGCCCTCCAATCCTGCATCGCTTACATCTTCGTCCTTACCACCATCCTCTACCTCCCAGAGTCTCCCCGTTGGCTGAGCGCGCGTGGTCGCCACGCAGAAGCACTTCTCATCTGGGACACCCTCGGTATCGACGCCGCCGAGCGCGAGAAGATTGAGGAGCGCCAAGCCGACATCCTGCCATCACAGGTCAAGATGAAAGATATCCTCGCTGTCTTCAGCAGAAATGCCAGACGGCAGACTGGCTTAGGCGTATTCCTAATGGGTGCCCAGCAAGCAAGTGGGATAGACGGTGTCCTCTATTACGCTCCCCTTCTCTTCGCATCCGCCGGCCTTTCATCCTCCACTGCATCTTTCCTTGCATCAGGTATCTCCGCACTACTCATCCTGCTAGTGACTATCCCGGCATTCCTCTTCGCCGATAAGTGGGGAAGATCTACTTCCGCAATTCTGGGGGGCGTGGTGCAGACGTTCTGCATGTTTACCATCGGCGCACTGTATGCAAGTGGCAGCGTGCACGGTGACAGGGGGATAGGGAGGTGGGTGGTTGTGGTGCTTATCTATGTGTTTGCGATGGTGTTTAGTGGGACCTGGGCAGTATGTCTTCGGGTCTATGTGTCCGAGATTCAAAGTCCGAAGTGCAGAGCAGGGGCGAGCAGTTTGGCATTGAGTGCGAATTGGGTTTGTCTCCTCTCTCTTCTTCGTCGACATTCACCATAGATTCCATCTCCGGCCTCTCTTCTCTTCAACACCGACTATCATGTACTAAAAGCACGAATTAGGTCGTCAACTGGATCATAGCCTTCACAACCCCCATCTTCTTCGCCCACTCTGCTTTCGGCGTCTATTTCCTCTTCGGCACTGCAGCACTACTCACAGTAGTTGTTTGCGTCTTCTGGATGCCGGAGACTCGGGGGAGGAGCTTGGAGGATATCGATGCGGATTTTAGCGGGAAGTATAGGGTGTCAGATGGGTTGAATGGTGAGGAGAGGGGTGCAGTGATGCTTGTCGAGATAGGTGGGAAGGGGACTCAGGGGAGGGCCAACGTCAAAAATGAGAAAGAGGGTGGTAGGGCGGTTGTTAGTGAGGGGGTTAGTTCTAGTATTTGACTTGTATGCAATATAATGGGCCTATGTAAAGGATTTATTTGGAAAGTTACTAGGAGTTGAGGAGGGAGAGCCCCTATCTATCAGCTATCACCTGACTCCTGAGCCACTGCATCTCAACGCACTCTTCTCGTTAATTGTCATCTAAAAAGCACTTACTCATCTGATTCCATTTAATTCTAATTACTAGTAGCGCTTTAAAGGAAGGTTTCGATGAAGATTACAGTTTTACAGATAGTCCCGAGCGACCAAAATAACGAACGACCTGTCTAAGGCTGTCTTGCTCGAATAGGACCGAGATGACGGATATTCCAAATGCTTGCACTTCGCTACTCAAGTAGTAGATCTGATGAGATTCATCACTAAAACTGCGTTGGAGCCACCTCCGACAATAATTAAGAAGACAACACTAAAACGCAAATCTGAGAGCTTCTTCGGCGAATCTTCGCACTAATACTTAATATTGACACAACGACGGTAGTTGCGCTTTTTAATCATTAGATTATCATATATTGGCGATAACTGGTCTTGGTTTTCATTTTTAAAAGGTGGTTCACTGGTTCTATCCTCTCCTATAGCAACAGCGACTAAACCGTAACTATTATTGGCTAACCAATTTTTGTTCCATTACTCTGTAGCGAGATCCTATCATTATCGGTCCGCCATAATGCTTCCATTCACATCATCTGCAGATTCTGCACTTTGCCCACCTTTTACCGGAATCTTGGTTATGCATATACTTTGCCCATGTTTCCCCAAAATCTGGAATATCCATCGGCAATGGTTCGCATGCCCAATCAAAAGCCAAGGATTCAAGTAGTCTCATATTTCTTGGAAATTCTAAATGCCGGCTAGACGCGACTGGGCCAGCCACATAAAGTATGTACAGCACTACTGTACAGTAGTCTCTTATCAACAGCCGCGATCCCCGTACCCTTTTCACTTCCGAACATCTGACTTACAATCTGGATTCTGGATATCATAAGGCCAATCAGCTGTTTAACCTCCGTATTACAGTGGCCTAGATTATGGGTCCTAATACGTCAGGCTCAGACATTTTTTGAATAATAAATGGAGACCCTGTAGTTGAAGTCAAATTCCAATCCTTGACTCGTCACTCGTGGCTATTCAATGCAGGAACATTGGTAGTTTGCGCTTGAATTCTTGTCTAGCAATGATCCTCCGGAGTATTTGTATCTGGCGTCAAGCCTACTCTCCACGAGAGTGCTATCCTTATTGCAAATTATATGATTTGGATGGCTCTGATGAGCATGCGTATGGAGCCCCGTGCAGTGGGGGCAGAACCAACCAACCATGTTCCTGCTGAAATTCCAACGGCCGCAAAGGTCACGGCAACAATTCTTTCTCTACTAACTATGTCTGTTCTTGTTGTTTGCTTCAGTATGTTTTCTACTGCGGGATTTAAATGAGGATGCCACTGATAATATACAGCAAGGAGATATCAAGCAACAAAAGATTGGTCCAAGGTATCACTAACTAGATGGCGTAAGTTGCGCAAGGTCGAATGAAGAGTATGGACTGATGACTACTAGTTATATTGGCTATCTACTCGGACTCAATTGTATTCATCTTCGTTACGTCAATACTGGATCATGGCTTCGGACTTAATTCAAACATGACAATCTGCTCATCAGCAATTTTACTTTGTCTGATCTGCTACATGTCGACCAAAGTACGTTTTTCCGTCTTCACGCTACAACTAAAATACTGACACTTAATCAGGTTGTAAGTGGGAGCCAGAAAAGTGAGAATCAACACATCTGATAAGTAATTACAGTTGATATATTATTTCCTCGTCGAGAAAGCAGTATGTGCGCAAGAACCTTGCAAATCTGCCAGTCAGCTAATATTATACGTAGTACATAATTCGTAGTGCTACAACTACACGCTGGAAATCGAAACTCTACTTTTTCAATTGCTGCATGCTATGTATTTGCTACTTATCGACTTTGAAGCGCGATATCTGACCAGATTCCAGTAACTTACGCTGCCTGCGTAATTCTCAACTTCATTTATCGAACTGCCTACTTCAACGCAGATGGTACTTGCATCATAGGCATGGAGCTGAAAGTCATGCTCCCTCTCATCATCTTCGACGCTGCCGTTAATTTATACCTTACGCTCCTTTTCGTCCTCCCGCTCCGCAGCCTCTACTCCTACAAACACTCACCAAACAGCGCTATCCGCACCATCGCACTGCGGTCCTTTGTCGGGTCCTTAGCGACACTCATATCCTCAGTCGTCAACCTCACTGTTCTCATGGTTCTCAAAGGCGAGGCGGCCTGGACTTGCCTGATGTGCTGTAACGCCGATATCCTGTTTTCGGTCTTGGTTCTACACTGGGTGACAAGTAAGGATTCTAGGGGTGGGGGCAGTACCAGGCCATCTAACGACAGTTTCGGCCTTCATTTCTATGGTCAGGATACCCATCTGGGATCGCAATCTACCGCTTCGCCTACAGCTATTGTCGGCAAGCTTGAGCGTTTCGAACCTTTCGGAAACGAGGTCGGAACTTGCACTACACATATTTCTGCAGAGATAGATAATCAGAAAAGTGTTGGTGAGTCGGGACAAGAAGCGGATGGGGTCTATGAGATGGAAACTGGGCACGGAGGCAAGATACGGAATAAGAGTGAAGGGAGTGAAGAGAGTGAAAGTCATGCACTTGGGGGAATTAAGGTACAAATTGACAATAGCTATAGTATGGTGAGAGGGCCCAAGATCGAGGTGTTTAGCGAAAGAGGCATGAGCATAGGGGGCTTGAGTATGGGAGAGGATATTGGAGAGATTGTGATGACGACGGAGCAAAGTTCGAGCACAGTTGATTTGACAAAAAATGTTTGAGCACTTCTTTATTGAGAAGCATACATGGATTTTGGGGAGTTGGTGGCGCAATATAAGTGTTCAGGTCCTAATGAGTGTTGCGTTGGGTAGGAGGCAGGTTTGATTTATTTATAATAACCAGGCGCATAATTGGAATACAGGGACAAACATACGGACTCTGCAATTCCAGGAAGCAGTAAATAGGGCTGACGTATAGATATTTATGGGGATTTGAGGACTGGGCATAGACAGATTTCGCTACACAGCAACGACGCACAATATATAATAATATCTCTTTTCTTTTCTTATCACTTGGAGAGCCTACTCTAAATCGCACTGAATCGCTTGCGTGCAATTCGAATGTTTCCTATTACTCGTTGAATGCAAGGGGGCATAAATTATAGAATCTATAGAATTAACATCACTCCTTCAGTGCTCCATTCTCTCACAGAACAAAGCCTGCATGCTATGACATTCATAATGATCTGTGTCGCCAGAGGTATAACAAAGGCATAAGGCCTTTACTAGACGGTAGATCGACTGGATGCTACTAATACCTCTCCATACTCGCTAAAGACTTCCATCGCATACCGCATCCTCTACTCCTCGCCATGATTTGCATTTTTGCACTGCGCTATCTGAGCCTATCTCCATCGGAGTTTCGGCTCAAAGAGATAAAGTTGATAGAGGTTACTCGGCTATTTTTCAAATCTCTTTGCGTTGATGCTACGTGCTCTACAAAGTATATCTGAACGTCGGACTCTTGTCGCCTAAATCAGCAAGCACCTCATCCGTAAGCCCTTCTGCCTCGCCACTTCGCTCTCTCTTAGCATTGATGCGACCATAGTTGAGCCTGAGCCCAAGACAAGCACAGAGTCCCAGAGTAACAAATCCGATTTCCAGCCCATGCCCAAGCAAATACTTTGGCGCATCCACACTGCGATAGAAATTGCTCGCCATGGCGCCACCAAGATTCCCGACGCCAATCTGGAAGGCCATTCCAGCCGCCCTCTTATAGCTGCCTGCGAGGTTATTGCTAATCCAAGTAATGTTGCCCGGGAAGGCAGGATAGATGCCGCAGGTTGCGATGAACACACCTGCGTACACGACGCCGGGGACACCGCCGTGCGCTGAGGCGGAGATGGCCACCACGAACCCGACGAGGATGGCGCACATGGGGAAGAAAACGTAGGGCCAGCGAGAGTCACCACGTTTAGCGGCTTTGTCAGAGGACCAGCACACTATGATGGCAAGGACGGCGGCGGTGCAGTAGATGGGGATGGTGAGGAGCTGTGCTGTTGTCGAAGTGTAGCCAAGTTGCTTGATGATCGTTGGGAGAAATAATGAGATGCCGTATAAGGGGCAGACAATCCCCCAGTACATGAGGAGACTAAGGTACAGTTGCCAGTCCGTCAACGCTAATCATCTTGGTTAGTGACTCTTGAATCACTGGTTTAGAAAAGAGCCACCTACCTTTAGCAACATATTTCCATTCGAAATGATCCGCCTCGGCAACAGCTCTACCGCTCTTCTTACTACCCTGATACTTCAGTCGATGCACCACCCACGCCTTTTCTTCCACGGTCAGGAACCCTGCCGTATCAGGGAAGTCGTAAACTAGGAAGAATGCGGAGATGGCTACGGCCACGGTCAAGAGCCCTTCAAGGATGAAAATCCATTGCCAGCCTGCCCTGCCGCCTACCCCATCCATTTTCGCGATGCCGTATGCGAGGAGGCCAGAGAAAGCTCCCGCTACACTTGCTGCACTAAAGAACAAGCCTTGGCGGAATGCGAGTTCCTCTGTACAGTACCTGCGGATATCGGAATTAGCATTGTCTGATATCTGAAATGGGAAATTCATGGAAATGAAAACTTTCCATGGATATGGTACAGGGAAGGTGGAAACTTACCACATGGTCAAATAGTACGCAACCCCGGGATAAAGCCCGGCTTCAGCAACGCCCAAGAACAATCTCGCAATAAGTAAGCCGTGATAGCTAGTCACAAGGCCCATGAGCGTCATGACCGTTCCCCACGCAACCATAATACTCGGCAGCCAGACCGATGGCCTGAAGCGTTTGAGTAGCAAGTTGGAGGGTATCTCAAAGGCACAGTACGTGAAGAAGAAGACCGTAGCACACAAGTTGTATTGCGGGCCACTGAGATTAAGATCCGTCTGCATGCCCTGAATCTTCGCATTACCAATATTACCGCGGTCGAGGAAGGAGAGAAGGTACAGAACGGCAAGCATAGGAATTAAACGTATGTCCATTTTGCGGAGGGTCTTCTGGGGATCGACGTTTGAAGTTTCGATGCCGTCTCCGGTCCAATTGGGGTCATGGACATTCTTGGAAGCCTAGATATGAGATCTTAGGTGCTGTTATATTAAAAGGTTAGGGGTTTAGAAGGTTGCTTACGATACCATGATGAGAAAATTCCTCTTTGGAGACAATGACCTTTTCGCTGTCGCCTTCGGACATACTGGGCACTTGAAGTTGGGGTGGTTCCTTAAGTGGGACTGTCAAATTAATATTATGAACTCGTCAGAAGGCTCTGAAGGAAGAAATTTAGGTTGAGAAGCATTGATAAGTCAATCTGAGGAAGAAGGAATTTAAGTCATTGATATAATAATTCTTCTCCTTTCAAAGCTAATACCCCGCAGTAGGTGACGATCATTTCCCCTGCATCCCGCCCCCATACTAAGAACTCTTTGACCACCACGATGAAGGTATCCACACTTACCACCCCACTTTTGGGAAAGAAGGGGCCCCGCGTTTTGCATCCCCTTGCATTTTATCCATTTCATATTCAGGTTTGTAGAGGGGCGACGGCTGGTGCGGGGAATTGCGGGCAAAGTGGCGGATAGATGCTGCGCGGGCATTAACTTCACTGGCTGATTCTTATGTAGAACAATGTTGCCCATTTACCACTTCCGTCATTCATAAGTGATAAGACGGGTTGATGCGGGCCCAGAGTCATGGGAATCTCATATCACAGAGGTTGCCGTCCTAAATCACATACTCAGTTTGGTGGCGAGTTTCTCCATTCTTACTTGATTTTTATTTGCTCCCAGGAAGAACAAAATGAGAAACGCAGTGGCAATCGTTGGAGCCGGAACCCAAGGTAGACGTCTCGCTTACATGGTCAACGCAGTATCTTCCTTCAGTCTTATTATAGCAACTAACTTCATAGTAGTGGTCAAGTCGAGGAAGACAAGTGAACTTGATTGATCGGGATCCGGCCGCTGTAGAAGCAGCTTTGATTGAGATTGCGAAGTACAAAACGACCATCGGGAAGAGTGAAGGACATGAGAGTGGACGTGTGTCCACTTTTGGTGTAGAGGGACTGAGCGAAGCGCTAAAAGATGCATGGCTGGTTATTGAGGTAAATCCAGGAACTAAGTGCTTGGCAATAATCATGGTGCTGATGGAGTTCTTGTCTTAGAATATCCCGGAGTCGCTGCCACTCAAGCGCTCTATCATTCAACAGCTAGATGAAATGGCTCATGAAGAAACAATTGTTGCGTCTAACTCGAGTAGCTTCACGATTCAGGAGATTATTGATGGCCTGGATCTCAAGTATGCGTCACGCTGTGTCAGCATGCATTCGTGTAAGTTTCATGGCACGATCGCCAGGGTCGCGATCACGCCTTTCTTTATTCTTGTCACACTTCGCATTAGTATTGGAACAAAGCTGACTTTCCCCATAGATTGGCCACCGGAAACAACAGCGATCGAGATCATGGCATCCAGTACCACAAAGAAACAAATCATCCCACGTCTAATGGACGAGTGTAGGAATCATGGTTTCGAACCTTTTCACGTCAGGAAGAACTCTAACGGCTATATCTACAACCGGTAATTAAACTCTTTGAAATCAATGAATTCCACTAATCACTAAACTTGCAGTATCTGGGCAGCAATTAAGCGCGAAGCGCTTTATGTGGCGGCTGAAGGTGTCGCTACGCCCTCAGAGATAGATGCAATCTATAAATCGGTCCTCAAAACACCTGTAGGGCCGTTTGAGCAGATGGATACTGTTGGGTTGGATGTTGTCAAGGATATCGAGGAGCATTATGCCGAGAGTAGAGAGTCGTTGCCACAGGAGCCTCGAGATCTACTGTCGAGTATGATTCGAGGGGGAAAGTTGGGAGTCAAGTCTGGGGAAGGGTTCTACAAATATTAAACGATTTAGAGTGGCCGGCATTAAAATTTTCACGTGGAAAGACTTTCCTGCGTTCGAAACGACTTCAAACCCCTATTTTTTTGCATCCAGAGGCCGGCTTGTTTGTATTCGCTTATTTTGGGTGGGGAGGGGGGATGCTGGTGTTATTTCTTGTTCGGCGATCGCCAAATGGAGCTAATTAGGGCTAGAAAAGAATGATATGATAGACGAAAGCTCTGTCGTTGGAGAAGAAATCTTCTTGTAAGTATCAACCTTGCGACGAATTTAAAACTTTGAAATGAGGAGCAAGATCTATGAGTAAGCGAGCTGTATTTTTGAGTGAGATGTCTAACCGAGGTGGCGCCGACCCCACACGTCGTAATTAGCGCGCTTCCCCGCAACCGTGTTCAAGCCTGTATGCCGAGAAACTGGTCAATAGAAACTTGAAGCGACTTTAAGGCTTGATATTATCACATGAGGAACTATCGATACAGTCGCGATAACAGAATTTAAGTAGCAGAATGGGCGACAAAGGCATGAAATGAATGATCACACCCCATCGGCTTCCGAGCCGACTGGGCTCGGCAACAGCAGCAGCAAGAAGAAGCCGAAAACTTTCCACTGCCGTTACTGCCCGGACACATTTCAACGTCTCGAGCATATCCAACGCCATGAGCGTACTCACACGAAGGAGAAACCATTCTCATGCGCCTGTGGCAAGGCATTTGCGAGAAGGTACGCAGCAACCATGGCCGTGTCCACCGGCCGGAGGCTCGGAGCAGTGCTGATTGATTTGCAGAGACCTCTTGCTGAGACATGAAAAATTGGTCCATGATATAACATCAGACCGGCATACGAGACGGCCGCGAAACCCTATGGCTATTTCCGTAACGAGTCCGGTGGCGACCCAGACATCTATGGGAAGCATTCCTCCAGATTGGACATCCCAGGACCAGAGCCATTTCCCCCCACTTGTCCCCCACCAAGAAGTATCAAAGCAAGTCCATGAGCCCCCAGTCTCTCCATCTGAATTCTTTACAAGGCAGGCCAGCCGACAGGAGCAAAGAAACATTTCGGATCTTGCGCCAACTTACGGGAATAACAATGGATTCGTCATGTCTAACACAATCGACGTTCCAAGAGACTACAACTTATTCTTTGACAACTTCGACGTATCAAACTTCTACTTACCGGCTACAGTCTGCGACTCTGATCTGCCAATCTCACTATGGTCAAGTCCAAATCCAGCAACTCATATGGAACATCAGCACATCAGCGAACGTAACTCCTCATCGCAAGATGGGAATGATGCCTTGAGCCGGTTCGGTTCAAGGCTACCATCCTTACGCCCTGACGAGCAAAACCTAATGGACAGTGAGCCTTCTCCTCGTGCAGACTTTCTACGAGTTGGACCGCCATGGAAAATATCAAGTCAAGATCATCGAGCCATCCAACTCCAGCTCAAAGAATTTGCCAACGTCCTACCCGACGACTTCTCTTTACCTTCGCGGCATACATTATCACGCTATTTCGAGGGATATATCACTGGATTTAACCAACACCTTCCATTTCTCCACATTCCAAGCTTTTCTGTGACTAAATTTGTCCCAGAATTAATTCTCGCCATAGCTGCGGCTGGTGCACAGTATAGGTTTGAGAGCTCAAAAGGGAACAAGCTCTGGTATGCTGCTAAATCTGTTGCCAACGAGCAGATAAGGAGACTGGAGAGCCAGCAAGTTGCTGATATTCTGTCGTCGCCTACGCCGAGAAGTGTCTCGCTAAGCAAATCTCCTGCATCGCACGCATCGCCTGAGTATCAAAATACTCCAAAGCCCAACATTGTAAATATAACGGGAGCTTCAGCGGCTCCGAATGATATTCGGTAAGTTGAATATCTCATCCATACAGCCCCGGTTTGAGGTTATCAGCTGATACATTGCAGGTGTCCAAGTGCCCAAGCTCGATTGGGCACTATTCAGGCGCAACTAATTATGATAGCGATGGGAATGTGGGGACCATTACCCTTGTTACGAGAAGCCACAAGCTATCAGATTCAGCTAGCGCTTCTCATCCGAGAACACGGTCTGCAGACCAATAATAACACCAAGCATCAACTCAACTGGGAAGACTGGGTGCTATTTGAGAGCGACTGCCGAACCAAAACTCTAGCATACTGTTTCTTCAATCTCCATTCGATCGCCTACGATACCCCACCGGTCCTCCGTACTTCAGAGCTGAAGATCAATCTCCCTCACTCAGAAGAAGAATGGCGCGCAGCATCCGCCGAAGAGTGGCATTCAGCTCAACGAAACACACCAAAGGAACCCGTTTCCTTCCACCACGTTCTGTCTAAACTCTTTTCCGCCGAGCAAGAAGAGCTAACCCCCAACTCCTCCCTCGGCAACTACGTTCTCATTCATGCTATTATCCAACATATTTATATGATCCGCCAAGCCAGTACACTCTCCACACCGATAGCCCTCAATGGCAGTCTCCATCCTTCCAAAATCTCTGAGCTCGGCAAGGTCCTCCGAACCTGGCAAATCGGCTGGGAGAAAGCACCAGAGAGCAGTCTCGACCCAACGAACCCGTACGGCCCCGTGGCGTTTAGCTCCACTGCGCTTTTAAGACTGGCGTACGCGAGATTGCACTGCGATCTAGGGCCGTGTCGAGGGCTGGATACACGGGACTCGCAGGCCATTGCGAGGACGCTGAGAGCGTGTCCTCCGCTCACGAGAAGCCCGTTGATGAGTAGAGCTATCTTGCAAGCGGCTCACGCATTGAGCATTCCCGTTAAAATTGGGATCAAGTTCCTGGCGCATACGCATACACTATTGTGGAGTATGCAGCATAGCCTTGGAAATTTAGAGTGTGCCTTCTTACTTAGTAAGTTTTCTTTCTCTGAAGCTCCTTGCTTCCCCACTGCTATTTCATAGTTGTTGATCATTTATAGGCAGGTGGCTGTCTATGATGTCAGGTTTCATAAACGACTTGACGATCGATGAGCGAAACCTACTGGAGATGGTACGAAGCATTGTAGGAGAGACGCACTTTGCGGTAGACTCTGATGACAGTCAATTCGTTCATGGACCCTTGGAGGTGAAACAACTTAGCATTGCAGTGGTGAGAATTTGGGCAGAGGTTTTTACGGGTAGCCACCATGTATATCCACTGGTTAAAGTCATAGGACTGGCTTTGGATAGCTACGCGGATCTGTGCGAAACTGAGGATGGAATATGAAAAAAAAATTCTTTCTCTCTCTTTCTCTCTCTCTTTCTCTCTCTGTATTTTCCTCCCCCGCAAAGACTTGTTTTAGACGCAGCATTCCAAAGCCGGTGTTACCCACCTTCTTGAACTAATATACCATACCGGCTAGCGTGGAGAAATACCCCTTTTCCTACTCGGCTAATTAAGGTTTAGGTGATCAACCACAGACACCCTCTGTCCCAACTCCTCTCGTCCAAGTCCCTAGTCCAGACCAGCTTTTCACTCTACCTCTGTCAATATATAGGATCTATCTGTCTTTATAGTATAGATCGACACACTTCAGGTAACATACTGTCAGGTGGTTAACATGCTGCATGGATTGGATGCAATTGTTTATTGATTTGAGTTTTTCGCCCAAGGGTTACCCTTCCTTCTTCAAGGAGCAGTCGGCTAGTGATGAAAGTAGAATATATATCTAGTCTCACAAAGTATCAAACCAAACTAGAAAGTATTTGCTCAATTTATCTCCTCTTCAGATTCACTAGTTGTTATACTTATTCGTCTGGGAATCTGGGATCGACCAGCACCCTCCTCCTCACCAGCATCCAGCTCGCTTACCTCCTCGCCTTCCAACCTTCTCAATTGCCTCCTGCCACACAATCAGCAGTCCCTCCACCTCCGCGTCTTCTCTCTAATTTAGAGGAAGCATGCGTCGCTTCCTTCAACTGGTCCCGCTCCAAAAGTCCCATCTGCAATATGCTGATCATCTAGCCCCTTGATCCCCTCGCTTCCAATCACCTGAAGTACATCATACGGCGGTTCCGCAGCCCAAATGATGTCGAAACGGTCTGGGTACTCCCAATTCTTCTCTACCCCAAGAGCCGTGACAATATTGGTAAGTGCGTGGTGCTCCCAGCAGATGAGGACATTTCCTGGGCCCTTGAAACCGAGCGCGGCCTTGGCAGCATCTGTGGAGTCGTCTCTATCGATGGAGGAGTCGACTATGAGGTTCAGGGAGTCCGCTAAGGGCTTGATCGTTTCGTAGGGCCGGGCTTCTTCGCCATCTTGAAGAAATGTATCAGTAAAAGGCAAGATGAGAGAAGAAGTTTTTTTGGTGATAGTATGGGAGTGAACAGACTTTTCTTCGGACGCTGAGCAAGTATATATCCGATATCGAACAAGCTATTTTTACTGAATACATCTACGAGGCCAGTAGCTCGAGTAGTACCTTGGGCAGAGAGACCATTTTGGTCCTTGCCGTTCATCTTAGGAGGCTTCTCGCCGTGGCGGATGAGGTAGATGGTTGGTTTGTGGATGTCACTATGACTTCCATGGTGGCTCATATTCGCAAGTATGAGATAGGAGGTATCAAATGCTGATTATCTGTGAATAAAGGTTGAATCGGTGAGACTCAACTTTCAATGTCTGACCAAATGAGAATGAGAATGAGAGAAAAGGATAAGATGGACTTAGGGGCGGTTAAGCAAGGACTTAAGTGCTCAATTGGTGTATACAACCGTTACAACGAAACACAACTAACGTTGAAAAGAAACACAAATCTTTGTTTGTTATTTCAAGCCACAGAATGAGGCGACTCAAATGACTATCAGTGCCCGGTAGTTGCCACAAAGAATGAGGAACTCGCATAGCCAAGGGAAGATAGGCACAACGCTACCTCTTCATTAGGAAATAGTCTTGTGCTTTGTGACACAGAACTGAGACCTCGCCTCGCCTCGGTGAGAGAAAGTGGCATGTCATAATCCAAAATGATGTAGATAATGAAGAGAAAATCAACTTGGATTATACGCCGTGAAAGAGGGTACTAGCAGGTGTTTGACGAGCGATGGTCGCAAGTCCGATCACAACGAAGGACCAAAGGTGTTGCTGCCCATAGTCGCAGGGCCTGAAACCAGTGACCTGAATTGTGGTCGATCAAGATGGTTCTTCGGGTCCATTAGTGTATATTGAAACCTATGAAGGGCTTTTTGTGTTAGTTTTCATGTTATACTGTAGAGCCACATGATTGGGAACAAGATACTTGTACCCCTTGGCTGCAGCTGCGGTAGATAATTGCAGTTTTGCGGAGGTTTAATCTACAATCATAAATATAAGTCAACTTCTTAAACAATATTGCCAAATATCGTAAAAGGACGGCTGCTGGTTGTGTGTTTAAGGCAGGACAGGGCAAGGCAGGGCAGGATGCAAGCGGAATAAATACTTTACAGGGGTGGGAGAAGGGAGAGGGGAGAGGGGAGAAGGGAAGAGGAGGAGATAAGTAGTCTTAAATAGTGGCTTCAACTTCAGTAGAAGAAACGCAGTCGCTCGATTTCCATGTTCAGTATCACGTTTTAGAAACCTGTATTGATTGGCTCAGAGCAGCACCGGGAGATCTTTCAAGTTTCAGCTCGTTCTGGTCACAGACCTATTTATGGATGAGGCTGCCGACGCATAAGCAGACCATTAGACCTCAATGCTATCATCGAATCGAACAGTAATTCATGCATACTTTCATCACCCTCTGGAATTTAATCAACTCATCGTCATCTGGGCTACTGTCTCTAAGAACTGGTCGTAGGAGAAGTCACACCGACTCACACGGAGCCTCGGAGACCCCAGCAGCGACTGAGACTGGCGAGCTTTGAGGCGCAAAGTTGCAAACCCAAACGAGTACATAATAATTACACCTCAAATCACAATGAGTACAGCTCGTGCCAGTGGAGAGAACATCTCAAAAGATCGTTCGAAACCAAGATCACGATCTGTATCTTCAATAGAGAAGGTCGTCAGGGTTGATAGTGATATCCTCCGCCGACGATCCCGCCTACCTCCCTCGCCCTCTGATATAGACCGAATTTATTGTCACATTGAACTACAAAATTTTGGTATTGAGCTTCAGAAAGCTGCAAACGCAATTTTTCCAGGCGATCAGCTCTCCAGGTACACCAAAGTCGATGTTATTCTTCTTTCGTGGGAGGATGAAGACCCGAAGCTCCCAGTATCTCTCGAGATTAAGGAGCTTGCAGAGATCTTCGACCAACTGTACCAGTATAACGTCAGTCAATGGAAAATCCCCTCGGATGATTGCCATAATCGTCTGCAAACGAAAATTCTTCAGTTCCTCAACGAGAGTAATCCAAGACACCTCAAGATTGTTTATTACGCAGGTCACGGCAAGTTGACTAATCATGGCCAGCCAGCTTGGACAAGGTGCGATCGAATCCAGTCAACTCAAGTTGTGGAATCTAACAGTTATATATAGTCGTCGAAATAGTCGAAAGGAGCGATGCCCTACTGTGAAGTGGTCGGGTATTCAGAACACTCTAGAAGAATCACGCTCGGATGTTTTAATACTACTCGATTGTTGCGCATCGGGGGTTTGTACCACTGATGAGGGTAACGGGGTAACGGAACTTATTGCAGCTTGTACTTACAATGCTATTGCCAACGGAGTTGGCCCATTCTCTTTCACGCATGCCCTCAACGCTAAGCTACGGCTCTTGATCCAACGACCATACTTCACTATTGGCTATCTTTACAACGCTCTATTCACCGAAGTTCAAGGCTGGAGATTAGAAGATTCACGACATAAAAAGGCTCCTGTCCATCTTGTACTGAGCCAAAACAATGATATGCCACGAAGTATCAGACTTTCCGGACCCTCGAGAAAGAAAGCAGATGAAAGTTTCAAGTCAGCACCCTCTTCTACCATCCTCCATTCGGACCATAATGTAGCCAATACGACTCAGAGCGTGTCGTCATCTGATGATTTGAACGGATCTAATGTGGGATTGAGCTCACCCGATCCTTCACTTTCAGCTTCCATGACATCCCTCTCATCCATGGGAAGCATGCCGGAGTATCCCAGGCTACTCTTCAGTATCCGAATAGATGAAGACGTGAAACCGAACGATCTCTCAGTCGAATATTTTACAGACTGGTTGAGGGGCATACCCGTTGCTGCTAGTCTCGTGAAGGTTGAAGCCGGATTCTCCAGTGACTCAACGCTTCTGATGGTTTCTATGCCTGCTGCCTTTCTGGGATATATTCCTTCGGACCCTGCAATAACACTGCTCGGAACTATCAGATCCGCAAACATTTTAACCAAGACGTATAGAGCAGGTCCTGCTAAACTCAGTAATCCGATATCGAAGAACCAGAGTACACCTTCTACTACGACACCGTCGAAACGCCTTCATCTAAATCAGCCCTATTTTCGAATACCAACTGTACCGCTTCAACTGGCCTCGCCAGACGTGACACCGCTCTCTCAGGTGGAAAATACGGAAAACTATCATTCTCGAGGTGGAGCTGGTGCGGCAAATCCCCAATCGCAGCCTCTCCCACTCATTAAAGTTGATTTAGCACAGCGTACTCACAGCCCACGGTCTTATAATGGCTCAGATAGAGCCAGTGAAGATAGCTCTATTGATAAACACTCAATCGAAGACTGGTCCCTATGGTCCCAGTCCAGCTCTGAAGTTTACACAAATATGACTGCACCCTCAATGTCCACATCGAGGCCTACAAGCTATCACTCAGTATACCGAGCGTTTACCAAGGAGGATTCAACCGCGATCGAGGAAAATCCTTGGACTCTCAAGGAAAACTCGGCGAAACTGTCAAGAGTCCTGCAAAGTAAATTAGAAGCCGCCTCGACCGAATGTCCGGCTTGTGCTCATATGGGTCGCAAGAGCGAGGTGCTATGGGGAAATACTTGCAAAGAGTGTGGAACCGACTGCTAAAGACTGGATCTATCATTTTTTTCTTAGACAATCCCCTATCTTTCCTTATGGGAAGTAGTGGTAGTATGAGGTTATGTAATGTGGTTGTGTAATGACGCAATCACGTTGGTCATTGAGATTGGAAAGTAATACAGTATCCTCAGGATACAAAACTACAGAACTAATCTACAGGTAGTACCTGTAGTGTGGACACCATGACCGAAAAAGACGTGGCTAGTCATCCGCAAGAACCCGAAACCTGCCCGAACGCACAATTGTCACAGGATGGGAGTTTGGATGCTTTTGAAGTATTTTCGAAGTAAGTGTTCATTAGGTACGGGATGGTTCTTTAACGCCGTTGTTATGCTTTAATTCTCCTCCATGCTCAGCTGTACTCGTTAAATTGATTGCTACTTATCAATCTCTTCGAAGTCTTTTTTTGCGTCGAATTCTGTAGCAAATCACAAGAAATTGAGATGTCTTCTTTGATCTGTTTTTGATTTGTTATGTTTTACAGTTAAAAGAGATCCCCAAGGCCCCAATATCTCTCGCACATGTACCCAAGCCATCCAATAAGTCAGTCAGTCAGTTATAAGCTAACTTTGAAGCTTTGGCTAATCGACTTATATATTGAGCAATAAGTCATGGTGGTGAGGGTCATCAACCGCATATATTGAAGTTCTACAGGACAGCTGGCTAAATACAGGTTTGGTGTGTCACGTGCCA
>QYAL01000054.1:0-137317 GCA_003988805.1 Ploettnerulaceae sp. D365
CCCGAGGCTGGCATACAAAATATTAAAGGTTTCCAGTAAAGCAGCACTGCCAAGCATGACCCCTGCATTTTGGAACTGTTAGGCCTCCTACGAAGTACAGCGACGCATACTAGGCGAGCGCCTCAGCTCACCGATCAGCAATCAGAAAATCTTAAATCGCTACCCCCGGTTGATACTAGACCCGAAAGAACGATACTTCCATGTTTCTCGCTGCAATGAATGACAAGGAGAAATCATTCACCCGTATTGGAGCTCTTAGAATAGTCAGGTATTCATTATTACTCTTACTGCGACATTAGACTACTTAAGTACTCCAATGTATTCGTGCGCTGAGTTTCTCTTTTGAAATGTCACTAGTCGATATCATGTGGGCAAGAGCAGGGCATTTCCTTGTTCTGATCTTTCAACTTGAAACATTCGTCAAGAGCATATGCTACAGTCTTAGAGTACGCTGGAATTACCTCTACAGTATGTACCTCGGATGCACACGGGGTAAAGATGCCGGAGGCTAGGGCCGATCTGGATTACTATCTCGCAGATGCAGCTCTGATTTACAATAGTTAAGAAGTCAATGTGAAGGGTGACTAGGAAGAGCGATATGGATACATCGATCTTTTCGTCGCTGAGCAGGACTTGGGGAAATGGTGTGATATTCGAATTCAGTAATGGCATGACTGATATGGTTACAAGCCGTTTCCAATCGATATTATACTGTATTAGCTTTCCGCACCATTTCCGAGTGGATGAAATGAACGTAATTCTTGGCTTGTGATACTGTACTAAATCCATGGCTGTGCCTAACCACACGCGGTGCTTTTGCGTTCGTAAGATTCGAATAATATAACATAATAATTTCGTAAATCATCCTTGACTTAGTGAAAGTGCACATATGATTACAACCCGTTTTGTTGACATTGAAAGAAGGGGTTAAACAAGTTGGCTGTGATTGGCCAAAGCCTAGCGCGTTTCCATCAGCCGTGCGGGCATCTCCCCATGGAGCGGCGGGATGACATCGAATCGCAGCTAAACAAACTCCGTGAAAGAAGACGCTGCTAATAGCAAAATCATGAACCATGTTCAACCTCAGTAGCCTTGTGCAGAAGGCTCAATCACTCATTGATCCGACACAAGCCCTCAATATTTCTGCGTCCGACCGCAACCCAGCCAAATCTACTCTCTTCCGACATCAGTTCCGACTGCCTGACTCCCAAACACCACTACAAGAGATCACAGCAGAGCTCACAATCTCGCCACCCATTACCTACTCTCCGAATGCCACACAAGGCGAGAAAGATAGAGACCGGGACAGAGGATATCACTATGCAGGGAAACTCCACTTGAGCGAGTCCTACCTCTGCTTCTCGACACAACCTACGAGCTTCCTACAGACTGCCAGCACTAGCACATCCTCCGGATATACGGGACAAACACATGGAGCAGGACCAGGAGGGAATGGATTCACTCTCCCTTTATGTGCTATAAGACGTGTGGAACGGCTACACAGCCAAAGCTTTCAAGTACTATTCTGAAGCCCGAATTTTCTCGCAAGAACTAAACTCTTTTCTAGTTTGCTCTAGCGATAACAACGTGGAATGGGATAAGTGGTGCCTCTAACACCGAAGGCTCGAAGAATCCAATAGGTCAGCAAAAGATTACGATACAGCTGGCAGGCAGTCGACAGGCCTGTGAACGGTTTTGCGACGGGCTGAAGAAGGGCCTCAAGAATGGCGTAGCAGATGTAGGGAAGTTGAAGAGAGTCGTATCAGAATGTTACTCGGAACATCTTCTGTCAGGCGAGAAGAAATCCGGCGATCCTCCTGATGCAGGACTTGGCATGATCTTTCGATACCCGGGAGATGCCAGAAAGCTGCGGGATAGAAGCAAGATGAGGTTATGGGGAGAATACCTTCGAGAAAACGGCCGCAATGTTACGCTTATTCGGCAACCTACATTTCACAAGCTTATCCGCGTGGGGCTTCCGAATCGGTTGCGTGGAGAAATCTGGGAGCAAACATCAGGCGCTTTATTCCTGCGACTTGAAAAACCATCTCTATTCGCCGATACACTGACGAAATATGAAGGGAGGGATTCTCTTGCAATTGACGAAATCGAGAAAGATCTCAATCGAAGTCTTCCGGAATATCCAGGATTTCAAAGTGAGGAAGGAATTGGGCGCCTGCGGAGGGTCCTTACAGCATACAGTTGGATTGACGAGGAGGTTGGATATTGCCAAGCTATGAACATCGTAGTAGCCGCACTTCTTATATACATGTCCGAAACCCAGGCATTCTTCCTGCTTCGCACGCTCTGCGATCGTTTACTCCCAGGATATTATTCGACGACTATGTATGGTACTTTGCTGGATCAACGAGTCTTCGAGTCTCTTGTAGAAAAGACTATGCCAATTCTATGGGAGCATTTAGTCAAATCAGACGTACAGCTCTCTGTCGTATCGCTACCTTGGTTTCTTTCTTTGTACATCAATTCTATGCCGCTAGTGTTTGCGTTCCGGGTTCTAGACGTGTTCTTCCTAGAAGGACCAAAGGTGCTTTTCCAGGTTGGTCTTGCGATTCTCCGAATCAATGGAGAAGATCTTTTAGATGCTACAGATGACGGTGCATTCATATCTGTTTTGAAGGGGTATTTCTCGAAATTGGACGAGTCAGCACATCCTAAATCAGAAAACGCCAAGTTGCGAGCCGTCACTCGGTTTCAGGAGCTGATGGTCGTTGCCTTCAAGGAATTTTCGGGAATTACGCAGAATAGCATCTCTGAGCAACGCATGAAGCATAAGGATGCAGTTTTGAATAACATTGAGAGCTTCGCAAAACGAACTTCTATACGCAACCTAGGACCAGATAGCAAACGGCTGAGCGTAGAGGATCTTGGGGCCTTGTATGATAGATTTTACGGCATCCTGTACGAGCGGCAACAAAGAGATCAGATGATTCAGGATGAAATGGAAAGGCGGGAGAAGGCAAGCAAAGCCAGAGCTGCAGAAGTGATAACAGGCTTGGCCGAGGCTCAAAGCATTGAGAAAGGCAGGGTTGGCCTGGGGCCAAGCCCAACACTTATGGATTACGATGGATTCCGCGAGTTCCTTGCAGGAATCTCGAGATGGGCTATTACGGATTCTCCATCACCACCAGAAAAAGATCCTACACCAGAACGTGAAAAACATTCTTACTTTGGGAACAGTATTCGCCGAAGAGAAATTTCTCTTTCGCCCTGGGGATTTGGAAATCCAGAGCCCGCGGACCACGAATTTATGAAACGATTATTTCGACGATGGGATGTTGGCATGAACTCGGCGTTGACATTGCAAGATGTTGTAACTGGTATTGCGCATATCAAGGGGAAAGGGGATATCATGGGCAGCATCACATATTTCTTCGAACTTTACGATGACGACGGGGATGGAAAGGTCGACCGAGAAGGAATATTACGGATATCTGAAGCACTGCTGTTCTTATCTCGCCGCGGCCTGGACGGATCTTTGACCCCTTCAAGGTCAATGGTTGGATTGAGCGAATATGAAGCTGGGAATGGAAGTCTTGATATCCTTCCCGGCACAACAAACGAACGGTTTTTAAGCAGTGTCAGTGCTTTCATCAGACGGTGCTTCGAATATGCTGATCCGGATAACCCGCAAAATCCAGAAGATGAAGAAGTAAATACAAATGAAGCACTAGATAGCTTCGATATAGGCGAAGACAGCGATGAGCAGGAAGACCTCCTCGACCTTGGTACTGAAGAATCGCCTAAACGG
This sequence comes from Ploettnerulaceae sp. D365, assembly GCA_003988805.1. Lineage (NCBI taxonomy): Eukaryota > Fungi > Ascomycota > Leotiomycetes > Helotiales > Ploettnerulaceae > Ploettnerulaceae sp. D365. The sequence goes on from QYAL01000054.1 coordinate 3,770, forward strand.
AGCAAAAAGCCCACTGGACTATCGGCAGGAGCCTCACACAATGACCACTGTCGAACTTTTAAACCCAACACCGAAGCTGCAAATGCTGCACTTGACCCTTCCAAACCATTACATATCACATTGCCCACCTTTCGCATGGTAGTTCTTGCCGACGAACTTTTAGAGCAATTCTTCGAGTCCTCATTCCCAGCCTCTTTCCGAATCTCGGACAAACTCGTCCCTACAGGCCCAACCTCTTCTTCTTCTAGCCTCACCACATTCGCCAACATCGGCTTTGGACGGTCCGTCACGGCAGGCCAAGGTGCTCTTGGGGGTGTGGGAGGGACCAGTTCAGCAGGCGCCGTGCCACCAGGAAAGGGTCTCCGAGGCGTGCTAGACAACATCGTCACCGATGGCATGCGTGTTGCAGCCGAGGTCCGCAGACGTATGGACGAAGCACAGAAAGAAATGGAGAAAAATGCTGTGCATAGGCCGAACGAGGATGATGAAGATGAAGACGAGCCTTATGACCCAGGCGCTTCCGGTCCGTACAACGGCGATGCAGAACGCCGTAGTGTCCGTTCCGAGGATCGTGATCTACTTGAAGGTGCAGATGCCGAAGCTGGCAGCATCAAAGGCATGCATGGCCTGGATGAAACTAAACAAGCCTCGCTTAGTCCAACCGCTGGCGACAATGGCAGGGCCAGGAGCATCAGTACCGCCAGTACAGCAACACAGAAGGTAGTGGAATTCGAGCAGTGAGGTGCAATCGATTGTAGGTTCTAGGTTCTAGGTTCTGTAGCTATCTGATCTCTGCATTCTTGACTTGGGGAGCGGCACGGATGAACAGCAAGGAAACAAAGACAGGATTTTGACCTTGTGAATGGCGTTAACTGAGATATGAGTGAAGTTGGGGAATATCGAATTGAAAGAGTTTCCTACTCTCTGGACGCATTTGTTATTCATCAAATCTTGTATGTGATATACTTTGACTGCTCCCATTGGATTCTTCGTGATTATTCCATGCTAGAATACGTATCTTTTGTCTTCCTCGCCGGCAACTCTGACCTACATAGAACGCTATGTTAAATAATGAATTCTAGGGGGTCAGGGCTCACTTTAGTTGTAGCTGGTCACGTTGGGCCATATTTGAAGTGGTTGACGCCGAAATCATGTAGTGACTGTATCACGTGTAAGTAAAATCATTTGACGAGAGTATAGTTTGTTTGGCCAGTTTAATTAATTATGAACAGAGAGACGACGTAAACTAAAGTAAGGCATGACCAGCCGCAAATTCCGAATTGCAAAGATGGCTAGATATCTAGTTGCCTATCACTTCAAATCCTCACCAGATGCATCAGTGGCTTGAAGGCTTCTCTCAGCTCCTTTACGGACCGGAAGCCAGACCCTTCACGAACATTTTGACACACGAGATACACCTGCGGAGAGAATACCTCCCCTCCCCCCTCCCTTTGATTAAACAGTATTACTAGGTACCTCGATATAAAAATTGAGTGTGAGTTTTGTTTTATTGCTACCAGGTATCGGGTTGTAGACTTGGTAGTTAGCTTATGTTAGAATCGAAGTCATAGGAAATTGAACACCTGTCTCCTATCCGGGGACGTCTTGAGAAGCTTCATACCGAGATAGTGTTGATCATTGTGGGTTAACACGATCTAATTTCCACCTTCAGGATAACGCTAAACAAACTGATATACTCCTTGCGCTTCGATTACTCTGCCTTTGCAGCATAAGCTTTTGTTCTGACTTTACAACATGACAAAATGCTGCTATAGCCGTCGTAGAAACAATCAGTCATCATTTCACTCATCAAAATATTTATTCGGGTTTATCCACTAGACAATATTCGACTTTTGCTCGGGCGGTTCGGCGGCTTTATTAAAGAAGTGGTCAGTAGCTACAGATAATTATACGGCTATGTACTGAGGGATGCAGTTGATAATGAACTAAGGACATGATACCAAAGGTGCAAGGCTCGCTGGATTGAAAGTTAGAAAAGGTAAACCAATCGCCTCTGTTGAACCAAAGGACAATTATTCTCTGGTAAATTGTATATTCCAGATTAAGTACGTTAGCCTCTTAATCCGAATACTCCCATAGCAAAGTATATCGGCCGCCTCACTTCAAATTCCCATTTGCAATTTGATTTCATGATAAACTTCCTCGCTTAGAGCATGGGAAGTGTAGACACCACGTGACAGACTTAATCAGAAACACTTTACCTGACTCATGAGACACTCTTTAACGCAGTAATAGTCGATAAGTTGGTTTTAGAATATCTGTTTTCTCAAAATGCAATGAAAAGTTTAGCCGAGAAGGCCTATCTTCTTTATAGTGACAGGGATGCCGCTTATTGATCAAGCCGATTGGATCAGAGATTCAATATCAAAACAATCTCAGTTGCTTAAATCACTTAGTAAAAGTATGACCAGGGTATTATTGTATTCGAGGCGCCCATAACTCGCCGCCAGGGTGTGTATTTAGTGAGTTATTTCACTACCTTACCTTTGATGGTTACATGAGCGACTGTCTTAATACGACGCAGTCCTTTACCCCCTTCGGCGAATATCTTCAAACATGTGGGATTGAATAGTCTTACTTACCAAAATTTACAGTTGAACCAAACTCCATTCGCTATGCGTCCATTTCCAATTATGATCTCCCTCTAACCCGCCCATGCCTACAACTCGACAAAGGGTATCTTCGCATATAGATTGTCATAACCTGTTCCAATCCACCCCTCCGTCAATCCACCTCTTCCAACAACCCCTAAACCACCAGCTATCCATACTGCCGTAACCGCGATAGCAATCCCATTGATTACCCACCACCTTCTCTTTGCTTTCTTTTCATTCCCTACTAACACCCACCCATTCCACCTCGCAATTCCCCAGACAATATGACCAGCACCAAGCATAATTAGAGCTCCGTATCCAGTCCAAGATACCACTGGATGCTTCGCAAAGCCATGGCTTACGAAGCCTAGTCCAACACTCGAAGATCCTCCGTCGTATATCCATGGCAGAATCCTGTTCACGAACGCATGTCCCAGCACCAATGGCGTCAGCACATATCCAGAGGCACTGTTCCAAGAGACTGTTGGCCAGACTTTCAAGCGGCGTTTGAGGCGCTCGGAAGTTGAGAGGTGGGAAGCACCATAGCGTACCAATGTTGCATTTCGCCGGCAAATTCGTAGAGCAAGGCCGGAGATAATATGAGTGGTGATCGGGAGGGTAATGAGGAGAGGTTCAAGAGGGAAAGACTGATAGTATGGTCTGCTTAGGAGGAGATAGGACTCGGAGGCTGGGACAGAACGAGTGAAGAGCGGGATGAGGGAGGTATTCGTTATGTGGAAGGAGGCGAACACTGTGAAGACGTAGGAAGAGTATTTTTGTAGGCGAGTTACTAGAGACATGTTAGGCACACCATATGACATTCAAAATAGGTGCCAATTACAATGATACACGGAACCATGACCGCCGCTGCTTATGCCTAGAGTTGTTGAGCCTTTTGGGGGGGGATAGGCTTCATGGATGATTTCCTCATCTGATTCAGGCGGGGTATCGATTGGTGATGGGTCTAATTGCTGAAGAGATATAAAAGGGTCTTGCGACGCTGTTGATGCTCTGCGATCCATAGTTGACAGTATTCGAAGACGCAGGAAGATGATTGCCAAAACAATGAAATTGTTTCGTTAGTGAAATTAAGCTTTAAGGTTACATGTACTAGAGCTTTGACCAAACTTTAATTTTTGTGTCGTAATCTCACACGAGCTCTGGGGACCGTCCTCAGAACCACATCAAGTGTGAACCGCAAAGCAAAAATGCCTCCAGTAAGCTCTAAATTATGTACCTGCTATACAGCACTGAACTGACTATCCAGCGCGGTTTCACGAATCCTGCCCCGAAGACAGAAAGCGCTCGCGAAGCGGTGCGCTCGTTCTATTGTTAGTTGCCCCTCGTCCTTCAATCACTCGAAGCTCACACTCGCAGGCGAACTGTGCAGTAAAGGCTACGCACGGATGAACGAATATGAAGCCCACCTCTCCTCATATGATCACTCGCACAAGCAACGCCTCAAAGATATGCGACAACTAACTCGCGACCCCCTGGCGTCTTCGAAGGCGCGCAAAGCTGAAGCAAAAGCTAACTCACAATCCGGGCTGATTTCAATTAAATTGGGAGAGAGCGGAAGCACTGCCGGAGGTGGCGGGTTCAAGAAGGCTGGATTCAAGAAAGCAGGCTTCAAAAGTGCTTTCGCGCCAGCCGACGGAGAGGGCGTGAAGGAGGAACAGAAGGTCGTGATGGAGGAGGAGAAGATGCCAGCAAGTTTGAAGATTGTAGATGAAGGGGAGAGCGATACAGAGAATGAAGGGTACGATATGTACGATCCTAGACAGCCAACCGATTGATCGGATGTGGTGGTTGGATGGACTTTACAAAAACCTTCGTATCTACGACAGAAAATGGCGCGAGCGAGCTTGTGGCAAGACTCCTCATGCGAGACCTGATTCCAGATTTCTCTCATGTCTGTAGGAAGGCATGATTAAGGTATCTGAACCGGTTCCTGCGAATCTGGAAATCTACTAGGTTGCCTTGGTTTCGAGGGGAAAGGAGAAGAGTCATAGGTATATGCTTGCTTACAGAAATAACGTTATTTAGTCATTAGCTTGGCACTGGAAAGGGTTGTTCAGTACATTGATGTGCCATTAATTTGCCTTATGGTAGAAACAATGGAAAGGAGGCTATCATGGAAACGAGGATATCATGCATGTAGCAGATGTATTGGAAGAAAGAGCCGGCGCTTGTATACATTGTGTAGCTATCGCACTAGACAAGCTAAGGCTCTTCAGAGTCTAAGTCTCAATTATCCCATCGGAGATATGATATATGACGAAATCAAACACTACAAATGCATTCACTGCATACATACATTATTGAATTGAGCCCATGTGGGGCCCGGCTTGGACAATAGTAAGAGGACAAACCTCGCTTCGAGAAGACGACCGGAGCACAATAGTAACAGGACGGACGGACAATGAGGCACGATGCTATTGTCTGCAGGAAACTAGTGCAAAACACGGTTGCTACCCGACTATTCGTAGCGAGAAATCCCCAAGTACGCTTTTTCTTTTTCTCATACCATAGTTCTTTCACACATCTTCCTTTCATCATCATACCTACACCCCGCAACCGGCATCATGTTTTCATTTCGTGGCATGCACGCACCAAAAAACACTACTAAGTTCGAGTTCGACACCTCAAACCTTGCTCCATTACCAAAAGTAGAAATGGAGCCCGAAACTAGTATCCCCGCCAAGGAAGACGCTGCCGTCACCGTAATGACGGAACGAGAGTCTGAGCTGATGTCCCAGTTGCAAGAGGCACGAGCAATAGTCAGTACCAACCCTCCTAAGATCGCTATGCCATCTACTGGTGCTATCGATCCTTTTGCAGAAGCAGTGCTAATACCTCTCTGTAGGGTAGCGAGGCTCTTTCCGAGGTCAGTAAATTTTCCGTCCCATGCCTCGTTTCTCCTGCGACATATAGTTCCTTTTTTTAAAAAAATTCATGCTAACTACCCAATAGCTCGACCAGACAATTGAGACAGGTCGGTGGCTTTACGAAGATCGTGAGGCGTTGAAGAAGGAGAACGATACATTGAAGAAGGAGAACATTACATTGAAGAAGCAGAATGTAAATTTCAAGAGCGACGTGGGTATTCCACTCCTGTGAATTGAGTTCCAGAATTGTCACTAATTTTTCGAATAGTTCATGGCTTGCGTCGAGAAAGCGCTAGTTGTCAGTACATCCCAATCCGTAACGCTTTTGTTACCCGTGACATGACCCGAACCGGCCACAGATCGCACAAGTGCTAACCTCGCGAATAGGTTTTTCCAGCGGAGAGAAAAGAGTACGAGAAGATGGTTGCAGAGCTCAAACAAAGCAATGCTAGCGTGCTTCATAACAATGCCTCTCAACACACCCAAGGAATTGATGAAATCGAGTCGGTCGATCATCTCGAGGACCCTAGTCTTAGCCTCGAAGCAACTGGTAGCAATACTAGCAATATGAGCGCCGGAAAAGCCGCCACTGATAAGACTGTATCTGGTCTCGAAGATGTCATTCATAAACTGGAAGAGCACATCGTGTCATTGGAAGCCGATCTCAGAAAAACAAAATCCGATTATGATTCCCAATATCTGGATTGCGAGAGACTCGAGGCAGTAGCCGCAAATTTCCAGAAGCAATTCAAAGCCGAACAGAACAAAGTCGAAGATGTGAATGCTGATCTCGCCCTGGCCAAATCCGAATTTGAACAAAACAAAGTCCACATCGACTACATTGAAGAGCTGGTCCTAGCCTCTCAAAACGAAGTTGAAGCTCACAAAGCCACGATCGAACAGAATAGAATCAGATACAATGACATGAAAGTGAACTGGGAGACCGAGAAAACCACCTCAAAGTTTTACATGGATAGAGAGGCCGAGAATTCCAGGGATGCCAAAGCTGCGTACAGTGCAAGAGACGCTGCTCTCAAGGCTGCCGAAGATGCAAATGAGGAGACTTCTGCGTTGAAGCAGGAACTCAAGGCCAATGCTCACTTTGAATCAGATCTCTATACTCACCAAAGACTCTTAGAGCAGGCATTGGCCCAGATCGATAGAATGAAGGTGAACACCGTCAAGTTTGATCGTCGTCCAGAAGCCTGTGTCGCTCCAAGTAACATTCCAGGCCCCAATTTTGAAATGGGGGAGGAAATCACGAACGATGGAGGCTCTGAATATGATTCAGTAAGCACCAACCACACAGTAGGTCGACAATTTGAAGATGGACCTTCTCTGCTGTCAGAGATCGGCTCTGAACATACGGAAAGCGACGAAGACGGATCTATTACTGGAGATGATGACACCCTCAATACGCCTGAGGTCATTTCCCACGATCCTCTACCTGTACCAGGGCCATTCAATGAGGTTCCTATCCTGGCTGCACCTGAGGGAAGCGCTGGACTTCCACAACAGCCAGCACCTGAGGTTCACCAAGTACCAGTTTCTGGACTTGCCGGAGCTGCTGGACCAGATGTCGTTCGTGTTGTCCACAGTTCTTGGTTCAACACAGAGATTGACTTCGTGTTGCACTTGGTCATCTTCTGCATGACCTTTTTGGCGGTGTACATTCCATCGTCTGCCCAGGGAGTTCGAGGGATAGCTCCAATCAACCCCCTTCCGATTCCTACCTCACAACTACATGCCAACCCCATGGATGACGATAACGACGCAACTCGGCCTGCCAATGACCACGATGTTATCAACGAATTTAACCCTTCCAACCTTCTTGAAGATCAATCTGCTTCAGATGCTGCTGTTACTGGCACCAACGGTGTCAATGCTACTCACTCTATTCCCCAAGGTCCTCCTGATAACCCTCCAGCATTCCAAACCTTTGCTTGGTGGAAGAGTACCCCGACTCATGGCTTCTTGTGGACTCTTTTCATGATGTTAGTCCATATCGGTGTCTACTACCTCTGTTACAAGGCCTTTATATTCTCGCACGAGATCGAGATGTGGCAAAAGGCCAACGAGATGAGTCGTGCTAGCTTGGTCAAGATGATGAACTCACGAAACCCGACTCCAGGCATCTTCCATACCATGGTTTCTGATCATTGGGCTACTAGCATTGATGAAGCTCTTCTCTGGGCCATCACAAACGTTGGCGGAGTAGAGATTCGGACCTATCCTATGCCTGGTTAGTCATTCCATCGTTCGTACCAGTACGCTCGATCTTTCTCCCTTCCATTCTGCTTCTACTAAAAGGAAGCCACTGGATCTACAACGCGTATGCGAAGAGGCTTCTCTGGAATCATTACCAAAGTTGCCCTCTTAAACTTTCTCTGGATATCCACGACAGGCTAGCATTTGCAAAGCCAATATTGGAGATTCCTCAGATGATATTCGCTGATTGACCGGTGTTCTTTTTTTTAAACTTTCTTTCGTTTCGCCTGCTACATTGAATCATTGCAGGCTTCTCACATGATTGTCATTGTTTTTTATTTTCGAAAAGGTCGTTTCTCCGTTGAGAGGGAAGGAGTTGTGGGGCTGGGAATACCCTCACTGGCCGGCATTATGCCTCTATGTACCTCGGCGCAAAATATCGACCTCTTGTTTTTTTGCATTGGAACCCTCGCTGTTCTTTATTTTCTTGACCGTATCTGTCTTTCTGTTAGGTACAAATTAAATTTGCAATACATACCCTGTCCACTCTCCGCCAAGTGGAATTAGGTGAACCTGTAAAATTCCCGATGAGCAATAAAACACATGTCTGCGAGACCCAAATCGACTCTTCTCCGACCTTGAAGATTACTTTAAGTAATCCAGCCTACAAGACTCACTGATCAGACAAAGCAACATCGTAAGATTTAGCAAGCTCGGTGATAAGCTTGGCTCTTCATAGGCTCTCAACATGCATGATGCACGCGCATCTCGGGTAACTTTAAGTGCTTTCTAAGCAGCCATGACTTAGGAAGTCATGCATCATTCATTACTGTTGATTTGAGTTATAAGTATGTTGACTGAACATGCCCGCATCGTGGGATGCATCATGCAGCTTCACGGTCTTTAGTCATAATATAAAAACAATCTGACTCATCTTCCTACCAACATACTTCGTACTGTATCATCCCATCCATCGTACCCGGCGCCCCTCCTAAGCTCGTGCTCCAGACCCGCAAGTCTCACTAAGCCGGCGTGAAACCAGACCCCTAGGAAAGCTTAACCAGCGCATCGCAGTTGATACTGCATGCTCGCGTCATCGCTCGCAAGCATTGCAACAGCTGTTACTGTTTGTTACATCATATCACCCCCTCGATAAATATCAACATTATAACCTCGCCCCACCTGCGCTGCACAGCTTCCACATCTCCAATTGACCATCGTAGATATACACGAAGAATATCAAAATGGCAGCCAAAATCAATACCAATACCAATACCAATCCAGACGAGACGGCCGTCATTCGAGAGGTCGTGCCAGGAATCACCACCATCTCAATCCCCTTCTTGAGATTCGGACGTATAAAATTTGGAGGCAGAGCCACAATCGGTATTATCCCTTCCTCTGGCCTTCACTGCTCCTCTAAATCATCAAGCTAATATCTTCTAGTAAAACTCCAATCCGGAGCCCTCGCCGTCTTCTCTCCGACCCCGCTCACGCCTGTCGTGAAAACTACCATCGCCTCCCTCTCCACCTCCACCACGCCAGTCTCATACCTCATCGCCCCGGACCTGGAGCATCACATGAATCTCTCCGCCTGGTACAGCGCATACCCGGCTGCACACGTCATCGGGCCCGAGGGCCTGGCCGAGAAGCGCGCAGAGGCACATCGCAAGGACAAATCCGTCACCATCGTCCCCTTCAAGACCATCTTCACCGCGAAGAACAAGCTGAGCACGAGAGTGTCCGAGGAGTTCGACCGGGAGTTCGAGTACGAGTTCGTCGAGTCGCATCCGAACAAGGAGATCGTCTTCCACCATAAACCATCCAGGACGCTTATCGAGGCCGATTACCTCTTCAACCTGCCGGCGACCGAGCAGTACAGTAAGACGGGCATTGACCCCACCTCGGGCTTGGCAACAAAGTTGTTTGTGGCGCTGGAGAATACAAAAGGCGAGGCGATCTGGCAGAAGAGGATGCTGTGGTACGTGTTTAGTAAGAGTGATCGTAAGGGGTTTGGCGAAAGCGCGAGGAGGATTAATGCGTGGGGTTTTGAGAACTTGGTGCCTTGTCATGGGGATGTGTTCTTGGGCGATGGGAAGCTCATTTTTCAGAAAGTGTTCCAATGGCATCTGTAGGGCGAGCATTGAGGGATAGCTCGGAATTCCTAACTTGAGGATTATTTGGCGTTCAGAAACGGAATTAGGGGAGTTGATAATGGAGTGCGGCTTACGCCTATGGCCAAGTAGAGGCCTTTTTGCTCTTTACCATTTTTCTGGAGCCTTGATATTTATGTATACCTACTTGCTTTGGTGGCTGCTCTTTGAGCCAATAATTAAAATGAACAATATAAAAATGACAACTCTCTAGTATGTTCTGCCTTGCTGGATCCTGACTACCACAGAAGCTCTTGAGACCGTTTCGACATCTTCCTGAACTATAATAGTGACTGGTGTACATAGACAATAGCGAAGTAGGACACTCCAGCAAATACTTTGGAACAGCCACTAATTATGTATTATATTTCAATACTATCTATCGCTATTCTGATGATTTCCAGTTCCGCCAAAAGGGCGACCAATGCTAGCTTTTGTACAGGAGGTTGTCAAACCAAAGCAGACCCACGCAATGCAATCACGTTCAGTCCATCTGTCCAAAATAAAAATATGGCTTAATCAAAATGCCTTCACCAGGCTTCGATACCATTCCCAAAACGCCGCGCAATGCGATTCCAAACCCCAATTCCCCATTTATACACACTTTCCTTCCTTCCTATCTTCCGTATCTTCCGTATCTTCGAGTTACTCCGACCATCTAGTTAAAAATCTTTGAAATGATTGTCCCACTTCTTCTCCAGGTCTTCTGTGTACCTTTCACGCCCCTCCTTCTCATCGGGATAGAAGTCGAAACATTGCGCATCGCCTGGATACCTGATCGGTGGGATTATCGGACCATGAGATTTCCGATAGTATACGTCCTCCCAATTTATGCCGTGGAAAAAAGGATGACTTTTAACATCCTGCGCCCGCCCGCTGAGATTCCCCAGACGTTTCGAGCGGTCGACGGTGCAAAGTCCTCTGATAATACTCTTAGCTTCCTCAGAGATGGCGGGCTCGGAGGGGAAGTGGACTTCTTTGGAGACGATTCTGAGTTCAATGTTAGCCTACAGGAAGAGGATCGGAAAAAATTAAGTACTGTTTATAGATCTCTATCGGATTCGCGTTCCAAAATGGCGGGTATCCTGTCAAGAATTCGTAGATAAGTATACCCAACGCCCACCAATCAACCGCCGTTCCATGACCCTTCGATTGTATGACTTCGGGGGCGAGGTATTCAGGCGTTCCGCACAGCGTATACGTTTCCCCTTTCCAGCGTCAATACTATCACTCTTTTACAAAGGCAGCAAGTGTCGGAGCTTACTGTTACCAAGTCTTTTTGCGAAACCAAAATCTACTAGCTTGATGTGTCCTTCTGCATCTAGGAGCAGGTTTTCGGGTTTGAGGTCCCTGTATGCAACACCCTCGCGCTCATGAAGAAACTCCAGGATGAGTACAATTTCGGCCGCGTAGAAGCGGGATGATTGTTCGTCGAAGCGCTTGGCTTTGCGAAGGTAAGAGAAGACTTCGCCACCAGGGCAGTAATCGAGCTATTCTATATTCAGCAGCCTTCTAACAATTACAGAGGGAGACCAACAAGCATATACAAAGAATCATGATCAGAGAAAGAGGTGATTAGTGTGGTGATAAATGGGTGACCAGCAACATCTGCGAGAACGGAACGCTCATGGTTGACATGAATGACTTGCTTGAGCTTGATAACTATCCCTTCGTTAGTAGCGACAATATCTTCCCGGGAAGTTCACCCAACCTTCAACTTTCCGCAATACCTTCAGCGCATACACCTTATCACGGTCTTCCTCGGCCGAATTCGCAAGCCTCACAAGCCATACTCGTGCGAAAGTGCCTAGACATTCCAGTGTCAGTTGAAGCCTGTCGCAGAGGGTCCAATGGCCCTGACTCTCCACGCAGGTATTACGCACCAGTTCCCAGCGTCCTAACCAGCTCGAAATCATGAACGCTCAAACCCCTCGAGCTGCGCCCCAGATCTTTATTCCTAGGATCCTGCTGTACTTTTTCGGGAGCAAGAGGATGTTGCTGTTCTCCGAAATGCGCCACGAACGCTTTCTCCTCGTCATGTTGCTGCGCAGACGCCGGCGTCTCGCCTGATGACTTATGGCGATGTATTATACTCGACGCAATGTCGTGTATGCTGTGAGATGCGGACTTCGCGAATGCCATTGTCGCGATTCTTGTATTAAACTTCTACTAGGTGCAAGCTGGACTTGGAAGGTCGAGAGCTGAGAGCTGGACTTTAGCTATTGCAGATGGAAAGGTGGGGCGGAAATCTGTCACTCTGTCGTGCAAGAGAGTGAGGACGTGCTGGCAGATCAAATGGGCGCTGGAGGCATTGGTGCGACGAAGAGACGAGACTAGAATCCTAAGCTTGGTGCGATGAGACAACGCCGGCGCTATGAGTGTAAGGTTCAGTGAGAGCCAAGAGCCGCAATTGACATGCGTTGAAGTCGAGAGTGGAGTTGTAAGTTGTGCAGGTTGAGACAAAAGGATGAAGATTGAAGGGAACATTGCATTATCAGGCCGCTTCAAGTCGAAGGTAGTGGGGTAAATTACCTGGCTAGCCTTTTCGCGCTCGGCATGTAATGACGTACCTGCCAGCAGCGTGAGATACATGTACAGTAGCAGGGAGAAAAGTGGGAGATATTTGGAAAATACAAGGGTAAGGTATATTAATTTTTACACTTATTTATACTTCAAACGACTGGCGCCCATAATACTGGTAATTACATGTACAGTACCTATTCGTCCTGTGTCTCGGTTACAGTACAGTACAGTATCTCGGCTCTAATTTGGTAGTCTATCCTCGTCCACGACGACTCCAACTGAGTCCCCTTTTCCCCTTTCTTGACATTCAAGAAATATCCCTCAATACATGAAAAGTATGCATAGTCGGGTAAGTAGCTATAGCTATGGCTATGGCTATGTAATGCACAGCTTAAAGCTGTCGGTTTTAGTGTGCAGAAAAGCCTAATGAAGTTTGACTCGGTACTAGCGGAAGTGCAGAAACATGACACCATGGCTGGGGTCAAGGTGTACTGTAATAATCGAAAGATCTGATCTGAACATGTCTTACTCGAAGCTTATTCTTTGCCACATGATTGACTGCTGACTCAGGCGACCCTGCTGCCTTGTCACCTCATCTCCCAGATTATTCAATAAGGCTATCCTTTATTTTAAGGAGCTCAGAGGCAAGCAGTTCACAAGTCAGCAATGGAAAAATGGATATCATAATGACTGCAAATTGTATCAAAAACTCCATGCCTCGCCGTGACATCCTCACATCTCCAGCATAGTCCTAATAGCAAAGAACGCTCCCACAACACCAATGATCATAGCAATCGTAACTCCACCTCCTTCCAAGGTTGTTGTAAAATAACCCGCGAACCCGACTACCAACTCGAATACTCTTGCCCTCTCCCTCTTTATCCTCCAATCAATATTAACCTCGAAAGGTGGGTGTAATCTTGGGTCATCGCCTTGCTCGTCGTCCTTTGGCAGTGGGATTGCGATCAATGGGACAGAAATATCCAATGCTACGGCGCGGTGGTCAGAGGTTGGAAGGAGGGGAAGGGCAGAGTATTTGTTTGTGATGATCTGTGCATCGGGATGAGTGCTCTTCAGCCACGACGGGAAGTCAAGGTACAATATTCTATCACACCAGCTCGGCCACCGATGTGGCGCCCAATGCCACTTCGAAAGGTTCTCATCTGGAACGAGAAATGGCTCTTTGGGATTATATTTGTAGGTTGGCGGAAAGGTAACTGGTGCTTCAGTCAGGCCATGACAAGTCCGTCCTGCCAGTCGTTCTTGGTTCAATTGATCATGTTCAAAGAGCTTGGAGAAGTGGTTGGGAGAAGTTTCATCTTGATATGGTTGCGGAAATGTTTCCTTACAGTCTGTGGCTGAAGGAGACATGGTAGATGTGCGGTAGTTCAAGTCCCCAGCGAAGAAAAGGTGCGACGTCGGCTTGAATAACGAGGCATCCCTAGATGAAATTGATAGGAGAGGCCTCTCTTCTCCTATCTGTAATGCCGCAGTATTCTTGCGATCCACAGATTTCGACGAAAAGACAAGCCCACGCACGATGTTCTTCCAGTCCTCATTCCGACGCTCCAGGTTCCATTCCATGGCTTCCAGATGTGCTGAGACGAAAGCCAGCTCCGTTGATGTCCCGTTCCCATGATATGTGAAACGTACTCCAATTGCGCCTTTATTGCCCATCTCTGCTATGCCCACTCCTACACCACCAGTCTCAGTATCAGACACAACAGCAGGATCCTTCACAAACACCATTATACCTGTCATGCCCAGATTCCTCGCTGCAACCGCATGGTAGACCAGGCCCTCTTCACCAGATGGGCCGCCCAGTTTCCGCGAGGCATTTTCAACAGCTTGATGGAATCGCGAGAAGTAAGGGACGAGGAAGGAGCCACCTATTAGACACTGTGGTATTGGGCCTATCTCTTGGAGAGAGAGGACGAGGCAGTCAGGGAGTTTGGGAGAGCTGAGGCCAGAGAAAAGCTGGGATGCAAAGGCATCAACATCGATTGGGCTCTTGCCACAATTGAAGGATAGGATATAGAGGTTGATTGCAGCCTTCGAAATAGTGGCTGCCATGACTGCGTTCGACTTATGCGTTGCGATAGCTTCAAGGCACATACAATTTGATCAATTTGATGATGCGACGTCATTATGCTTTGTAGCGAATAATAGAATTTAGGCTGTACCTTAGCGGGCTTAGGCTTGCCAGTGTACTGTAACGATAACCTTAATTTCACATGTGTACCCCCTTTTCGATCTCGCTTCAATACTTTTTCGTGTTGTCAATATTGTCCTTAGCGACAGAGGATTCCAGAGGTCGCTAGATATGTAACATAGCAACTGCTGATTGTAATTCTTCGCGGATTCGGCTTATTTTTAAAAATAAGCGATACGGGAGGGTTGATAGAGCCCAATAAACTGGTTGTAAAAAGATAACTATAATAAATAAAAAGTTAATAGCGGACGTCGCTTGGGGCTATACCAATACGCACCTAACTGCACTTTCAGCCTAGACATGAATTCAGGAGGTGCGTTTGAAGTGGTGGTACAGCTTCATTATTGATCGGATCCAGAGTGTTTGGTATCATTGCTATCAGCACCATGAGATGACCGGGGTAAATCATTTCTCGCCCTCGCTCTCTCAGCGAAGGTGCATATATTACACTTGCAGATTGAGTTGTGGATAAATCATACGGAACTAAAGGACTAGGATAAGATTGATTACGATCGACAAGATAGCTATGGCGAACTATCTATGGTGGCTCGCAAAGTCTTTGGTTCTTTTGATTGTATACTAGAGTAATCTATACTCTCACGCACAAAAGATCGTCAATTCTCTGAGGCTTTAAACATGATGAATGTTGCCACGAAGAGAAGAAGACCTGCTGCAGGGAGATGAAATTTGCTCTCCTCGATTTACTGTGAATGGAATGGAATGGAATACATATAGCACAACGCCATATATATGTGTGAGAAGAATCATTAGTATGCATATATTTGATGCTCACACATTTCTGTCCGAATTCTTTCGTGCTGAAGGTCATTATATCTACCAACACCATAGCTCCCTAGCCTCCTTCCGTCCCTCCTGACCCACATATAGTAACGCCCACCGCTAACTCTGCCTCACGCCCTAAAATGCTGCACCAACCCATGCAGCCTGTCAATGACCACAGGAAATATTGCATTCGAACTATCCTCAATGAGTGTATCAAAATGCCTGATCGCCTCTTCCTCGCTATATTCCAGATGAAACCTATCTTTAACCTTCAACACCACCTTATCCGGCTCAATTTTAATGTCGGGAATATTAGCATCGACCATTAAGCTGAACAGATTCAAAATCAGGTTTGATGATTTGCGGAGTGTGGTGTAGGCTGTGAAGCAGTACTGCTTGAACTGGCGGTAGTGTTCGGAGGACGAGCCGCCCATACCGTCGACCATCTCTTTGCATAATTTCATGGCGGGCGCAAAAGGTTTAGGATCCCGGCCTAGGATGAAGCCGAAATCAGCGTGAAAGAAGTGCCCATCAGGCGCGAGGAGTAGGTTGTCAAGGTGGCGGTCGCCGACACCGAGGAGGTAGGTTATTACACAGTAGCCGGCACAGGATTTGATAAAGATGTCGAGAGCTTCTTTGCGGACACCTAGGGGTGCTTTGTCATCTGGATTATTATACTTCAGATATGCTAGAACAGTATTGCCCTTGTACTTATTGACAATGCTTTGCAAGCTCATTGAAGGAACGAACTGAACTGCCCCAGCAGTAGCACCTGTTGCTAGGATCTTGTAGGGAGATAGTTTCAGATCTAGGTTTTCTTTCTGTAATAGTTGATCCATCAGTGTGATAATTTGGATAATAAGTTGATCTTGTCGCAAGTCATCCCCAGTTTTGAAGATGATTTGGAATTTCTGTTTTAATAAAGTCTTGAACGTGAGCATAACTGGAAATAGAGATGACTTGAACACAAGAGTATCAGCAGGATCAACACCTGTGATCATAATAGAAGGATCCAGAGGTAGCGGTAGTGGTGGATCGATTGTTATGATCTCGTTCTTGGGGTCAGCCAGAAACGCTTTCACTCGCTCTGTCTTCTTGGGTATTGCTTCACGTGAGACTTTGATGTCCATTGATATCTTGGATAACACTGTAATGAGCTCAGCTTGTCGGAGAAGTGTCCTTCGGATCTCTTTTCCCCCAGGAAGTTTGACTAGCTCCATCATGAAGTCATATTCCACTTTAGCGAAGAGCTTTCGATACGACGCTGCTTGATCCTCACTCTTATCATCGCACTCAACCATCAAATACCAATGGAAGTAATTCCCAAGTAGGAAATTATGTGTTGCACGTGAAATGAGGAACCGTGCAAGGGACGAGTCTGATGTTGCATCTTCATCAGAATCTGGCGAAATGCATTCAAATTTCAGAGCCTGTACCAATTGGAGAAGGTAAAGTAAGAGCTCATCATCATCAGCTTTCCGAAGACGATCCACAGCATATGCTCTGACTGCCGAATTGTCGAAGGTTGGACCAAGAAGCTCGAGGGCATCGTCAACGTCTACCTCAGTCCATTTGGCCAAAATCTGGACTGCTTGCCGTGATTCGCTCTGATCATGCCAATTCACAGACTTGACAAATTTTGTTAAAGCCCTCTTGTCTCGAGTCAAGTGATGCCTGAATTTCCAAACAAGGTCCTTCTCTTCAGGAGAGAGTATGTGTGTTGGCGAGTAAGCCATGATGCCATTCAGTTCATCTCTGACCTTGGCATTTGGCTTCAGATCCCTATCCAGAACACCTGTCCGATGACTTCTTACGAGACGTCGATGTTTGCTTTCTGCCGGATTGTCCCTAGCACCGACCTCTGGGTCATATACTCGGACGAGTCGGCCTCCGAAGCCATGATCATCATTGTCTCCAAGCCCATTTATTCCTGGGCCGTACTGGACTTCTGGCGGCGGTTTGAGCATGATATTGGATTGCGAAGAGGACAAATGCTGCAATGTTGAGATAGGAGGTGGCGGGTATTCGTGGTCTGCAAACACAATCGGGAAGTCAAATCGCGGTAGCTCAACATAAAGGGTAAAGCGCTCATTCTCAATCGAGTGCTCGTCCTCGTCTTGCGTGTCACCATTTGCATCCTTCTCTCTTGTACCGTCCAAAGTCATGACCGTACTCTGCTTTTGAGAACGCCTCCTTCGGAGGGCGCTCAAAGACGTACTTGACGCTTGTAAGCCCCTCTTCTCCACCCCTCGAAAAACAAGTTGGTCAAGCCATTCAACCCGAGGAATCTCGCCCATTTCGTGCTTCTTGAATAATTTCTCTAGTCGATCAAGCTCTTCGCTCTCCTTATCCACTGCTTCCGTATTATCCCTTCCTTTGAGCCCAGCTCGGCGGGCTTTTGGTAAAGTGGCAGGAGTCGTGCTAGAATCTAAGCCATCTGCAGCTTTGCGACGATGGAGGAAGCATTTCTGCCGTCCCTTCTGCAGCTGATTTTCTTTATCAAACAGGCGAAGCGTAGTCCCTCCAAATGGTATTGTATGCTCTTTTGCATGCTCTCCTCCTGCTGGCGATAGGTCCCATATTGTAATTGCAAGCTGTGAGCTTAGTGGTAATGTTGAATAATTGATCGGAAGCGTAAGCCATTCGTTCCACCTTTCGCAGACATCAGCGTCGATCCGTATAAACGTTCTAGCTTTTTAAAGCTCTATACGACTCACTTTCTCTCGTTCCGGAAGGGTTTGTAAGCCGTTTGGACCGGAACTGTCAGTGGCTTTGAATCTGCCCACAGCTGGACCGTGACATAGAGGTCCGAGTGAGGACTATTATTATTAGTCTGCGAACCAAGTATCTTCAAGAGGCGAGCCTTACTTCAGGTTCGACCCAATGTGGCGTAAGTCGGGCCTGTTTATAAATGTAGAGAAAGGGATAGGGATCTGATCTCCTTCAAGGTTGACACTTGAATAATATCAGCACAATATTTCCAGAACGCTTACATGCAATGAACGAAGAGTTACATTCTGATATTGACAGGTATGTCAAGCGCTTCAGAGCTGGCAAATGAGAAAGGTTCCATCTTCCATCTTCCCCCAGAAATGGCAGATGTGTTGGAAGTGAAGCTCAAGCATCAGCAGACAGGGTATTTCGATGTCTTTGCCGATGTACATACGCACTGGTCTCTCAGCGGCCCAAGTGCGGGCCCGCCAACACAACATTTCGTACCAACGACAAACCTGGCCTGGACCAGGATCTGGAAGCAAGCCCACCAGCGCGAACTTTCGTGCCTTCGTACTCGCTCCACTTCGTACTTCGTACACTCTGAACAATGATCTGACGCGACTTCGCGCCTCATTTCTTTCAAACTCTAATTCAAAACTACGACACCCTCAGCAAAATTGCCAGAGAACGGCCCTCTCAATAACCCGAACATAACTTCTTTCACATCGCGCGATTATTCTCGCAATCAAGCGCGTTTTGGCGAGGAAACCTCCCGACTTCCGAATACCATCATTCCTACCACTACATTCGTACAAGAATTTAGTACGCAATGGCGCGCATAGCAAAGATATCGAAATCGCCTGCGCCTTTCCGCGACGACATTTACGACGCCTCTCCGCCTCCCTCGGCTCAAAACCGAAGGCATATCCCCCCCCAAGGCCTCTCGCTATCTCCTGCGACCTCCATTTCTTCAGATAAGGAGAATCGATCATCTAGGAAAAGTCGCGCGCCTATGGAAATGGGGCCCCCAAGAACTTCTTCTCCTAGCGATCGCATGAAAAGAAAGCGAGGCACCGAAGATCCATTATCGGACCGGAGCAACAGCAGACGACGAACTCTCGATCCCGAGGAAAGATCTGCTTCCGGGCCAAGCATCGGCAGAAGGCGACGGGCTGTGGAGGTTGCGCAGAACGATAGTGATGAAGAGGAGGAGGAGGATAAGGGCGCAGACAGCCAAATACAGGTTCGGAGAAATCGTAGACTCGAAACGGTGGGAGTCGACGAGCAAGGGAAGGACGATTGTCCTTATGATCCAGACCAAGATATTCATGAACGACGGAAGCTTCGCAGAAAGTTTAGAGACCTCGACAAAAACCTCCGGGACAATCGCGCCGAGTATCTCCTTCCAAACTCTACCGGTCTTAGAGACACGCTTATTGCTGCCAATAAGTTATCTGGCCAAGTCAAGCAGACTTCTGATGCTACAATTGATGCAAAGCTACTGTCTACGGCGGCGGACTACACTTTAAAGAAAACGATCGCATTAATCTCCGGGGATACAGCTCAAGGAATCGATATCGATGATTTCTTGTCAAAAATCAAGCAGTTTATGCGACGGGGAGATGATGATCATGTACTTAGTAGTACACAAGCGGCACGCAGGGAAGATGGGGAGGAAGATGATGATATGTTGAACTGGGCATACCTTGGGAGAACTGCTTGCGTAAAGCACAATTGCCGTCCATCGGTACCTGGTTTTCTACTCGGCCCTCTGTCAGTGGAAAAGCGCGCAAAGAGAGTCGTTGTCCGCAAAGCTGCCTTGAAGCATACGCAGCTCCAGGAAACTCGACCAGAAACCTTGAAAGCTGGTGATGTCAAGAGAGATAAGAACCAAAATCTGAGTGACTTGTGCACTCAAATTCGCACGACTTTCCACCGAATCCGAGCGAGAAATTATCAAGCTGTGCAAGAGCAGGCTGATGAGGCTGAAAATGGCCAGGCCTTATTGGACAGCTACGACATCTCTGCAGACGCCGGTTTGTCATTCTTCAAGTTCATTATCAACCCTTGGTCATTCGGTCAGACTGTTGAAAACATGTTCTATGTCAGCTTTCTCATCAAAGACGGTGCGCTGGGGATTTCGACGGATGAGCGAGGCCTGCCGTATTTGAGTATGAACCCTCTTTCTTCCGATTTTGCACGTGTAATTTGGGCTTAAAACTAATGATTGGCATAGATGAGATAGACGAGAGCGAAAGGAAAGACGCGATACGAGGCGACCACCCTAAGCATCAATCAATTCTTTCACTCGACATGGCTACATGGGAAGAGCTGATTGATGCCTTCGACATCAAAGAACCCATGATTCAACACAGAGAAGAAGAAGAATATTCCAACATGGGCGCGAAAGGATGGTATGCTTAGATGATAGAAACAGAAGATGCTTTGACGATCACCTTCTCCAACCTTAGACTTCTGCAATCTGTATATCAATTGCAATCGGCGTTCTGGTACATAGATATAGGACGCAGCAATGTGGTTATTCCCGTTTCAAGAAATTATGTAACATAGCACAGGAAGGAGGAATGATTGAACAGGAGAGGGGCGTTAATATGCTACACAATGACGAGCTCCTTCGCTTATGATCATATGCACACTGCGTACTCTTTAAATGGGATGTCATGCTTCGACGCCAAAGTGTTGTCGGGAGCATGGCGACATTATTAATAGAGTTGGTATTTCGGGGTGCTTGACATTTCCGATAATTGTCTCTTTGGATTTGACTTAAATGATAGTACCTCGATACCGTGCTTGATTGCTCGGCTCACCATGCTCAACCCACAACAGTTTCGGGCTATTATCCTACTCGGCTCCCTTCGTTAGTATCTTCACCAGCCTCGGAGAGGGAACAATAGGCATTCCATCAAGATGGAAAGATGTGCATTAGAATCCAGATTACAATGCGAGCAATGCAACGCAAGTGTCAAAAGGTATCCTTTCGACCATGGAACATGTAACCGCCTAGAAATACACATCCTGCTGAAACTCAACTTTCCATCCCATTTCCATTCATCTATCCTACCAAGCGCCAAATCTACAGCCTCAGCATCTTCACAATATAGTCCTCAATCAATGGCTCGTTAGGGAACGACAGATCCTCCAACTTCTGCGCGTATGGTGTTGGGACTTCGGCACCGGTGATACGTTGAGCAGGGGCATCGAGGAAATCAAAGGCGTATTCCATGGTCAAAGCGAGGATCTCAGCGCCGACGCCGAAGGCAGGGAAGCCTGACTCGACGCAGAGGAGGCGGTGAGTCTTCTTAACGGACTTGACGATCGATTCGATATCAAGAGGCTTAATGGAGCGGAGGTTGATAACTTCACACTCAACGCCGTACTTCTTCTTGATGTTCTCGGCAGCGATCAAGGATTGGCCAACACAGCGGGAGAGGGTGACGATTGTGAGGTCCTTGCCAGAACGCTCAATCTTAGCTTTGCCGAAGGGGATAACAAAGTCATCTTTTTGGGCGGCTTCGCTCATCGGGAAGGACTGGCCGTACAGAAGCTCGTTTTCGAGCACGCAGACTGGATTGGGGTCGCGGATGGCAGCTTTTAAGAGACCCTTTGCGTCTTCTGCGCTCCAGGGAGTGACAACCTTAAGACCGGGTATGCTACCGTACCAGGCAGAGTAATCTTGTGAATGTTGTGCTGCAACGCCGGAGGCAAAACCATTGGGACCGCGGAAGGTGATGTTGCAGGGTTGGATACCACCAGACATGTAGTGAGTCTTTGCCGCGGAGTTGACGATTTGATCAATGGCTTGCATAGCGAAGTTGAACGTCATGAACTCGCACTGTATCCACTGTTTAGAGATTGCCCGAGGAATCTGCAGAGATCGGAAAGACTTACAACGGGGTGCAATCCAGCCAACGCAGCACCGATTGTCAAACCAGCAAAACCAGACTCGGTGATGGGACTGTCAATAACTCTCTTGTCTCCGAATCGATCTAGTAATCCCTTGGTGACCTTGTATGCGCCGTTGTATTGAGCAACCTCCTCGCCGAGCACGAACACCTTAGGGTTCGACTCTAACTCCTCTGCTAAGGCTTCATTGAGGGCTTCTCGGACTGTGTATTCCTTCACGCCGCTCTCCTTGGCATACCCTCTGCTTTGCACAATCGCTGGCACCCGGGGAAATGATTGGAAAGCACTTCGGACAGATGCTGGTCTTGCTGCTGACGAAGACGAGGCAAGTCGAGATGCTGGGCGCAAGAGTCGTGACATCTTGATGTGTGGCCGCAGCAAGAATTAGGATTGAGAGAGGATGAATTGATGTAGTGGGATGAGGTTTGAGGAGCTGTCAAGAAATTGTCGGAGAGCTGTTGAGCTGGACATTTCGCGCCCAAAAATCCGATGGGGGCTTGCTAGTCCCCTTTCGGCCTAACCGGGTGGATTTATTAAATCCTATCTCGCCGACATTCTGACGACTCCGGTCGATTCGGAGAGAATCATCTTAGTATCTTATTATGTGTTCTTCCTCATGATTAATTGACACTCCCTTGGCTCAAACAACCAAATAGCTAAAATTCAAGATAGACTATAAATGGCAAATTTTTCAGTTAGAACAAGTTCTGTGTCAAAAGTTCCATGAATAACTAAGCAATCTATTACTATGTATCTAACCTCAAGTTCACGCAGCGAGCCAAATTAGGCGAAGAACATTGCATAATAAATCTGTGATTGCTAACTCGGAGTCAGCAGCCTACAAGAAACAAAATCGATCTTTTTGATAGACCTAAATCCTTTGTTCAAACACTTGAACAAACGTTGAGGCGGCCTCTGGGTATCGGGACATGCAGCCACTTGGCTCCTTCTTGTCAATATATCGCCTGACTCTACTTCTCGTATATATTTCAACAGCCGTTGAACATGACCCCATATGTATCTGGACATACAGTCCGTATCAAAGCGGACCGAGAACTCGAAATAAAGTCAATTTGTCTTGAGTGAGACTCCTGCTTCTCGGGCCGAGCCTCCTCGCCAAATACTGTACACTTCAGCACAGAAAAATCTCAGCCCCAGCACGAGTTACATGTACTATGATCGAATCCAAGAAGTAAGTTAAATGTTAATTTAGCGATATGCTATCGCTTTCCCACCTGGCTAGCACTATTCCCGGTCGCTCGAACAAGGAATTTTCATTAGACAAATTTCGTGAAGCACACGACCCGGCTATTTCCCTATGAAGTATTATATCATCGTGTTATCCTTATTCTGGCATTCTCAACTTCTATTATTCCAACCCCTTAGACCTTACTTTTGTTACCTTCATGCCTTTATTATTTGTAGCGCCAACGTTGAATTGTCTAAAAGGAAATACATCCACGAGTTGTGTGTGTTCTGGCATGAATCATGAATGTATCTCCTACTGTATCAGGTTATTTAAGGTAAAACTGGCTGAACAGATACTTGCTTAGGGAACAGAGCTTTCACTGAAATGTTAAAGCTCCTTTTCATCCAATGCAGCCTTTTACTTCTCCATTTACCATTACGAAGTACTTTTGATCTGACACATAATAATGATCCTCCGTAGCCCCCCATTCATATTCCGTAAGAAATATACTGCTCTAAATTATCTGAGCCACAACGGCTACCATGCGATATGACATGAAATTGGGTCTTGACTTAGGCCTCACATGGCACAGTCGATTTCGAAATCTCGTACTGATAATGCAGAAGTACCATTTGAATTACAGACTAAAGCAGACATCTCCAATCTTGTCAAAAGATTCAAAGAAACTGATAGCTGAGCAGGGTGAAATAGGTAGCAGCATGCATCTCCTACAAGACTCCTACCTCGTCAATTTCCACGAGACCCGTTTCGGTTCTCTTAGACGTCATGGGGGCAGCTCCACGTCCGCAGCTCATTATTCAGATTCGGAGCACTGATGAGTACCATGGTACTGGAAAGCGAGTGCGGGGAGCTGTTAGCGCTCCGTTAGAAGTGCTGATCCGCATGGGCTATAAAGTTGTCGAGGATGCAAGTCTGGCGCAGGCTTTCCATCAAATGAGTGAGAGTGTGGTATTTTTCTGGGAAGAACAGCTGCGTGACGTCTCAGTGAAAGGACATCAACCTCATCGAAAGGAGGAGCAAATGTCTAAATACGGAGAAACGGTGACGCTTGCCTTGCATTCTAGTTGTGGGCGAATAATATAATATATTTAAATTGATATCAAGGCGCGAGCCTGTGCCCCTGCCACGTCTAGGCATATTGTTGATTGCGGTGAACATGACGACCAACACCTCTAAACGCCTAAATAATCCCTCCATGTATCAGTTAGATTCTCTATTCATGTGCACGATCATAAGACGTGAAACTCGCACCAAATATCAACAATCCTGGCCCCAGTTCTTCTTAATCCAGGCCGCCATCAACTCTGTTAAAGTCTCACCCATATACTCCTGCACATCCGCCCTTGTATAACTCTGGCCAGAGAATTGCAAAGCAAGCAAGATCCATGGTTGAATGAAATCAACAAATACTAGATCAACCTGGTCTGGGTCGCCTAAATCTGGGAAGGAGATCTTGCTTTGGATGCAGCTGGGAACTTGGTAAAAAGAGATAGGAGAATGGAGAGTATCGTCTCCATCGTCGCCAGCGTCATCTTTGGTTGTATAGCCAGGAATAAGTCTGGGAGAGTCAGAGATAAGAGGTGATTGCACATCTCGTAGCGCAAAGGAATTGTACGCTGGTGCGATGATGTCTGTGAAAATTGACATCTGCTCAGGAGGTGCGAGTTGTGATGTGCAGAGGCCAGATGTAGTAAATATAGGGCCATTGTTATTGAGAAGTTTTAGCAAGTTCTTGGCCGATTTGTATGGCACATCTTTGATGTATTTGAATTTGCTGACGAAAGGGGATATTATGTATGTTGAGTCGCGAGAAAAGCTCCCCTTGAAAATATCGAATCGCATTGCTCCAGTGTTTGTGATTGCTAGTGTTGGCTGATTCTTGCGGTCTTTGTTGTAAGTTATGTCTGGAATGACTTCAGTCTCGAGCCAGGTGAGAAGGCTGTCGTTGCTGGGATATGGGGCTCTGTTTAACCAAAGATCTTTTGGTGCGCAACCGAAGTTGTAGTCAAGTTCCAGAACCTTTCTGGCGTTATGAATGAAAGTTGATACATTCTTTCCCTTTTCGGTTGGGAATGTTGACTCGTTCAGACCTGTGTGGTGATGGAAACCGAATAAATTATTGTCGATATACCTCCTCTCGACATTATAGGTGCCTTGGGCCATGACTTCCTCAGTTTCTTCCTTTTTCCCTCTCCCTTTGATCCCTCCAATTGAGAGCCAGCCGATAGTCTCCATGTATCGCCCACTTTGCAAAGCGTATGCTTTGGAATCGTACTTGGCAAAATCTCGGATGTGACTGTGACCGCCAAAGAATTGAATAGGAGTATCCCAATTCTGACTTCTGATGGCTTGAAAAATTGCTTTGTATTCTGGACCACGAGGGGTGACATGACCAGCTACCAGAAACAGATCCACATCCTCTCGGATGGCATCTTGGAACCACTTCTCTTGAATTGTTTTCTCCACTGGCTGAACAACAGTATTGTTGGCATTTCCTGTAAAGTCGAAGAGAAATCCAAACGCAAGGACTCTGATACCCTGATTCTTGGTTGTAAATTTCCGAAACCTCGCTGCCATAGGAATAACCTCTCCAGTTTCGAGATTAATGTAATCTAGGTTAGAAGCTAGGTAGTTTCCTTTGAAATTAGGCACAGTCTTCTTGTATTCCCGTTCTGCAGCATCAGCCTGGTATAATTCGTGGTTCCCAGTAGATAGCACATCAATTCTTTGCTCCTTGAAAATGTCATATGTGTATTCTCCCTTCGGATCCGAAGCATCATAGAGACCATTCCCTTCTATTCGATCGCCAGTATCAATAAGGAGGATATCTACTCCGAGATCATCTGCCTTCTGACGCATCCGATGTGCGAATGATATATAGTCCCCCCAATCAGCAGAGTATTGTGGTCTAAGAGACATTAGCCCTGGCCGTAATACATATGATCAAGGTTCCCGCTCACTCTTGCAAGTGCCCTGCATGCCAGCCGTGTGTGTCAGTGGTTTGCAGGAAATTCAGTTGACCCCATGGCAAGTCTCTCATCGGAGCTGCTACAGGTTTGGGAGAGGCAGGCTGTTCCGCAATAGCTAGTGACAGTAGGACGCCAGTCCACGTCAACAATAGTTTTGCCATCTTGTTGGTGTTGCTTGACAATCCAGGAAACAACAGCTCTGTAATCAAGATGTCGGTTGAGCGAAGTTACTCGAGTCGAGAGACCAAGTTAAGCTAAATTTGGCTTGTCTTGGACTCAAACGAGCAGCAGATGAAGCTGTAAAGTCACACCCTGATGGTTTGTCCGGTGATTCGATAAGGAACTCCCGTCGATAAGCATGTTATCAAACAGATACCCATGTAAGGTTCATTTACTGTACCCCTGCAGTCGAGCCGAACATATCCCGCCGAGCCCGAATCTCTAGCTTCAGCTTCGAAACGAACGAACAAGCAAGGTAGACGCGCTACATCAACCCATCGCAAGACCAGTACTTCATATACAATTGCCATTGGGGTGAACGACCGCCTGCTACATGGAGCCTAATGAGTCCTGTCCGGCAACTACGAATTGCTAACCATAGCCACACTGGCTCTCTAAGGACTTCTCTGGAAAATATCTTTGTAACGAGCATCAATGGCTTAGCTCCTGGTAGTGACAGATTGAATGGGGCACCTGCATCTAAGTCCTGGGCTGGTAAGGGATACGTGATTGCTCTATGAATGACCTGGCATCCTAACAAATGCTCCTCAGTTAAACATGGCGAAAAGGATCCCCATCCTCGACTCGTCGCCTTCAAGGATAATATAGCCACTTTCGGATTCACCACGACATGTGCATCTGCAATACTCCAAAACCATCAGAGTCCCTTCCAGGCAGATGTTGTATCTCGACTTAGTACACAGGATACTTTGAGAAGTACTATGATCGTGGGCAAGACGAATATGGATGAATTTGGAATGGGCTCTCACTCGACGAATTCTTTCTTTGGGCCTGTCATTTCCCTCAACCAAGAAGCGGGACTCTCTGTTGGAGGGAGCTCGGGCGGAAGTGCGATTGCGGTTGCAGCCGACTTTTGTCTTGTAGCGTTAGGGACGGACACAGGAGGCTCAATTCGACTTCCAGCAGCATATACAGGCACTGTGGGATTCAAGCCCTCGTACGGGCTCGTATCGCGCTGGGGCGTGGTACCTTATGCGAACTCTTTGGATACCGTCGGATTTTTGGCTACCAATGCTAAAGTCATACGTTCCGCCTTTGAATTGGCATCAAACTTCGACTCTAGAGATCCGACATCCATTTCACAAGAGGCCCGGACAAGAATGGCTATTCGTCGAGAGAATGATTTAAAGCAGGAAGCACAGAGAAGATTCAGAACAGGCGTATCAATTGCTGCTAGGGCCAAACATATATTCTCCAACAAGAAGATCGGTGTGCCATTAGAGTACAACATTCTAGAACTTCACCCGAGTGTACGGCAAGCGTGGCAAGATGTTCTGAAGCTGCTACAAGAAAATGGCGCTACAATTGTGCCAATCTCCCTACCAAGCACAAAACATGCGCTTTCAGCATACTACATTCTTGCACCAAGCGAAGCAGCATCCAATCTTTCAAAATATGATGGTGTAAGATACGGGACCCGTTCTGATGCTAGGGATGGAGCAGGGGATGTCCTATATTCTAAGACAAGAGGTGCCGGTTTTGGTGACGAGGTCAAAAGACGAATCTTACTCGGTTCTTATACATTAAGCTCTGAAGCCATCAACAATTATTTCATAAAGGCCCAGAAAGTGCGGCGGCTAGTCCAGAGAGACTTTGATCGTGTATTTGCAATCTCAAATCCTCTTCGCGAACCGGAACAGTTTGATCTGAGCAATATGGATGATTCGGTTCATCTTGATGATAAGCTTGGCCCGCCCCAAGTAGATTTCATCGTCTGCCCTACAGCCCCAACGCCTCCGCCGACACTCAAGGCCATTTCAGAACAAGCACCTGTCGATACTTACATGAACGATATTTTTACAGTACCTGCAAGTCTGGCTGGCCTTCCTGCCATTAGCATTCCATGCTCGGTCCACGCCAACAACGTGGTCCCAGGCAGGCCAGATAATGTAGGTATACAGATCATCGGCCAATATTTCGACGATAGTCGGGTCATTTTGCTTGCTAGGGAGCTTGAAAAGATCATGGAAGAGGTTGGGCATGACCTTAAGGAGCCACTGGTCAAAGCTTAAAGTGCCGTGAAAGTAAGGAAATATGATACCGATCTCGTCAATGTTAGATAATTGTAATTAAGCTTACTCAAGACAGTCTCTTTAAGTTCGGAGCTTTAATTTGGAAAAGCAGGGCAAGGGCAATGCAGGTTCAAAGCCAGAATGATAGATAGGGATTCCATAGATATCCTCGCGGCTCAAGCAGCTATTGCTCAGCCGCTGAGACATCTGAAGCCCACTGGCGCTGGAAAGAGACTCGCATCAAGGACTCAGCGGAGGAGCAGAAAGAGAAAGTGGAGAACATCGGTTTGAAGCCACCTTCACATCCTGGGTGGCTTCTTCAGGCTCCAGGACTCTCCACATGTCCTACGCCGATGAGGCGCAGCGCGACCTTACCATATTGTCCGAGAATCGGGACCAAGGAAAGAAGAGGAAAAGTAAATCCCGTAAAGATACAAGCTCTGGTTGTGACCTGGACATCGTCTATACTAGAGGATTGATAGCCAAAACTTCATTCGAATATCCTCTATCACATACGCAATATCGATACTTAACTCCACACTACTCACTTTTTTCAAACAGCCACTATCTTGTACATAACGAACAGTTTAAGCCAAATGAGCTGCACCAAATCGTTCTTATTGGAAGAGTATGTTTCAATTGTATATTACGACTTCAACGATACTCCTCTTGTGTTAAATTGTGTATATATTTTATATTATAGAATTTTAGAGAAACCGCTCCCGTTTCGGACTAACTCACTATAATGATACAAGTCAGCTGCTCACTTCAAGAAATACTTCTATAGATAGCAAACTGTATAGCGTTATAGAGTGCATCTCAACGCGGAAGTAAACCTATGACATGTTCTCAACTTCTCACTCGTCTCAGCTCGACCCTCAGTCCCTCAGTTCACCAATCTCGCCACCAAACCTTATGACGCACCCAAACCATACTCTGCATCCAACCCACTTCTTTCCCCTACCTGCATCAACAATTCCACCTTCCAAATCCTCCTCCTCGACTCTTCTCTCCTCCAAAATCTCAATTGCATCCGCACCCCACCTCCTCCCCTCCTCGATCACTTCCTGCACCTCATAGATGAAACTCACTCCCTGGACCTTCACTCCCGTCTCTGGATCCACGAATCCCGCTTGGCTGCGTCGTCCCATTTCCGCATGCATATTTGTCAACACGAGATAGCCGCCTGTGGGCTTCAACAAGCTCCTTACAGTCTGGAAGAAGATGTCGAGGGGTAAGTGCTCCAAGACCAGCGTGGAAAGCACGATATCGGCTTCACCCTTCCATGTCTGCACGGCAGGGAACTTCTCCGGGTTTAGGGCATCGAACTCTAGAAACCTTACGTCCGTCTTTGAAGGATCTTTTTTCTCTTCTGAACTAGCTAGGATCTTATCGCACCTCTCCCTTGCGATTTTCAACATGCCTGGACTCAGATCCAAAGCGTTGATTCGTGAGATAGGGACATCTTGGAGGAGCAGCTTTGAGGTATTTCTACCAGTGCCGCACCCGAGCTCGGTTATGCTGATCTGAAGGGGTTGGGAGGAGGAGGAAAGGGATGTGAGGGCGGTGGTGAGTAGGCCTGGGAGGAGAGTATCGTCGATTGCTTGTAGGATGTTGTTGTCTGTATCGTAGACCTCAGGGCGTATTAGTGTAACGTCGAGGCAGAGCTACCGTAACGAGGAAATAGGGGTCCAACTTAGGGAACGATCTAGGGAACGATCTAGGGAACGATGACGTTTAGAAGTGGGAAACATATCTGAAAACAGTCGTTTATCGTTCTCCCTTTCTTGGAACTAGTCCCAAGTAAAAAAAACAGAGGCGAATGGCCATGATGGGCAAAAGCTCGGGTACTTACTTTTGCCCAGCGATTGTACAGTTCAGTATTATTGACTGACTGGACAGGACGTGGTGAAGGTGAAGACGTCATCTTGACGAGACTTTCGCAGTGTGGGTAAATATGTAATTCCCAAGAAATTTATAGGAATGTAGATGCAACTGATGTCGAAGTTGATGAATTGGAAAGGATAAAGAATAGCTCAAGCAAGACCTCGCAAATGACTCACTGGACAAACATCACTTGAAATGTTTCTTGGCCTTTCTTGACCACAGCTGCCATTCAATAATAAGTCTTCGCGCTAAAGACTTCTAGAATGTTATTTCCAAAATCTGCTGCCAGTCTGGTAGTAGTCAAGCTCGCGGGTTTCTTATCAGAAGACCTGGAACTGTAGCCTGTAGTCAGGACAGTACATTAGTCGGATTTCGAAATCTCACTCCCGTCCAGGTTACCCCTATCATCATACAGTAACCCCCCCCAGTCATTCACTAAGCCTTTTATCCTCCGAAGCTGCCCCTGAATATTATGTCCAAGTGAATTGTGGATGACGATCCGATATGATATCAAATCGATAATATTGATCTTTGATAGATTTAATTTTAAAAAGGGACGGGCTGACGGGTTCATCAAACAATCGAGGATCTGATACACGATACTTCGTACCTCGTACTTCTTCACCCCTGAGCCCCTCTTTTTGTTTGCTTGATTTAGACTTGCCCCACCGGTTGATTATTATTGGCTGTAACAAATGCAAAATTGAAGAGCGAAGGAAACAGGTGAGCAGAACAGAACAGAACAGAACAGAACAGCAGAGCAGTTACAGTACTGTACTATTGTACTGTACAATAATGAACTCGATCTCTCTCCCATCCCACTCCACCTCCCGCGTGATCAAGACGTTTACAAGTTCTTCCAATTTTATGTTTAATGTCTATTTACTGGCATCTCATGGCCGGCCGTAGATGATAGCAACGTAACCCTACAGTACCATCTCCAGTACCTACAACTTACAGTCCGTCTTCCCCGGTGAACTACAATACAATTGCCTTTCACCACCCGCAATTTTCGATTTTCTTGACGTCCTCCCAAAAAAGGCTCTCACATTGAGCACGAGCCAAGTCTCCAGAAACTCTCGACCATAACAAACCGAAGGCAAAGCTGGATTTGCTTACCCTTCGACACTTTCTTCTTCCCCAGCCGTTCGCTCAATCCATTTGAGCGAACATCCTCGGCGAACTAGGGTTTTGAATGCCACTCTAAGACACCGATACCGATACATCCTCCACCATGCCGCCCATCAACGGACCCTCAGCGCCCAGGCGATTCGAGCTTCCCCAACTCACGCCCATAAACTATTCCCTAACCGATGGCACCGGTATACCTCCTCCCCCAGATTCCCCTGTCGAAGAGCATGTACCTGCATCCGCGGCGAATGCACATGCGTCGGAGAATTCGTCTTCAGCTGCGAACGGCCAATCCGCGACAGCCACGAATGGCCTCGACGAAGGACGGGGACGAACTGATGCCTACGGAAATCCACCGATGAGCCCAGCTTCATCCACGAGACAGGGCAGCATACGCAGGTTCCTGTCGCGGAAGTCGCTCCACACCAATTACACAGATGGCACGAATACCAATGCGTCGCAGGAGGACTTGGCGGGCATCAATCGCCCGGATAGTGCGATGAGCTTTGCAAGTCAGCGACCTAGTCTGGCAAAGAAGAAGAGCGGGAGTTGGTTCAAGAGGCTCGGGAGTTCGAATGGAAGCAAGAGAACAAGCGTGGTATATGAGGAGAAGAAATCTGGACCTGCGCCGGTCGTGAATATGGGACCTCCACCCCCGAAGCTGCCGGAATTGAACCAATTGAAGGCCAAGATTACGGACGACGACGGAGGAAGTCTGGGTGCGGATGATATGTTCAGAAATATCAAATAGGCGGAAGGTTGGGACTGCTTGGATACTGCTACGCAATAATGGCTGAATGTTGAAACGTTCATCGATTGCTGGCATGGCTCACGACTACGATGATCCTGAGAGAAGGAGAGGGACTTAATAATGAGCGAGAGAAGTTTGAGATACCCGGCTCGGAGTGAGCAGCCCTACCGCTCTTTTTAATTGTCATTTTGGTTGGATGCCTGTAGTGATATTGTGTCTTGATATCTCAGGTGATGTCTTTTTCTAGGCACGATAATGCCTTTCAGCTGGTAGCTTTTGTAATTGGTTCTTGCAGAAGGGCTCTTTTCTAGGGGGGTTTCAAAATTCATTTGTTACTATTGGTATGAAAGCATGAACGTGGTGGTGGCTTCAAATTTGCATGTCAGCCTATATTGTCTACTCACGTTATTTTGTCGGTCGACTTACAGAAACCAGACTATACTCTTTCATATAAAACACATTTATACCCCTTTTCCTCATTATCGAACGAGTTCACATATGTATGCCTTCCTTTGTATAACATGAAGTAGATATTTCAAGGGTTTCCCCAGATTTTCGAATCCACGGTAACCCAATGATCATTCCCCCTTGTGAACATTATACAGCCTTCAAAGATCTCACTCTCAAAGCCCTTAATCCCCGCATTAATGGTACCAATTTCGGAAACTAAATATAATCCGACCTTCAGATCATCGGCACATGCAGGACAAAACATGCGTCCAAGTCGTAGAGCCTCAGCCACGTGCTTGATCCCTGCCGCCTCAACCGCTAGCCAGAGCGTCATAAGTTCATCCAGCTCTGTTTATCCTCACTCACCAGCAAACCGTCGGTTTCTGCACCATGTCGATACCGCGAACTATAACGGCAAGCCAAGGCTTTACCACAGCTTTGCGGTGTGCATTGAGACCTAAATTGCAGCCGTTGACCTGTAGAAGGTGGAAGTCTGGACCTTACGGATACACCCAAGCTAAAGCTCTGGTGTACTCAAAATATGGCGAGCCGTCTGATGTGCTCTCGTAGGCTTACTTTCTCCTTTCGTCAGCACATTCTCTCGGGTATAAAAGCTGATTTCTAGACACGCAGTCTTCACAACCACTCCATCTCGCCCTCTCTCCCATCCTCGTCTGTCCTACTCCGCACTCTCGCAACCCCTATAAACCCCGCCGACGTAAACCAAATACAAGGCGTCTATCCTTCAAGGCCACCATTTACTTCGCTCCTCGGAACCTCCTCCCCCTCTGCTGTCGCCGGTAATGAGGGCTGCTTCGAAGTCGTGTCTCTTGGCTCCTCCATTAAAACCCTACAAAAGGGCGATTGGGTAATAATGAAAAATACCGGTTTCGGCACATGGCGCACCCATACCCTAGCCGAAGAAAAGAATATGGTGAGGATTGAGAACAAGGAGGGTTTGACTCCTATCCAAGTTGGCACCGTGAGCGTGAATCCATGCACGGCATACAGGATGTTGAAGGACTTCGAGTCGCTCCAGGAGGGCGACTGGTTCATCCAGAACGGGGCGAATAGCGGGGTTGGCCGATCTGCGATCCAACTTGGAAAGTTATGGGGCTTGAAGAGTATAAATATTATTCGAGACCGACCAGATGCCGCAGCTACACAAGCTATGAAGGACGAGCTCCTCTCCCTCGGCGCAACACACGTCGTCACCGAGGCCGAACTTCTTGAAAAGTCCTTTGCAGAGCAAGTCAAATCCTGGACATCGAATGGTCGCGAGAAGGTCAAGATCGGCCTCAACTGTGTGGGCGGCAAACCAACTGCAGCGCTCGTTAAGTGTCTGTCGAGCTCTGGACATCTGGTTTCGTACGGAGCCATGTTGAAACAACCGTTAATGTTGCCTACGGGAGCATTGATCTTTAAAGATATCAAATTCAGCGGGTTTTGGGTGTCGAGGTGGAGTGATGCTCATCCCGATGAGAAGGAGAAGACCGTGGAGGAGTTGTTGGATCTTACGCGGAAAGGCGATTTCAAGGATATTCCGGTACAGGAGCTCAGATGGGATTGGGGGACTGAGGAGAGCGTGTTAAAGGAGGCTGTGCAGGGAACTCTTGGTGGGTTTAGGGCTGGGAAGGGAGTGTTCGTATATGGAGATACGTAGGCAATATAGAGAGATGAAATGTATCAATGGAAGAATGTAGGATAGAGTGTTATCGTCGTGTTTCCATATATTATGACACGGCTCAAATGCCGTCTCGATGTCAAGCTAAGATCAGGAAATCACATTGATGCTACATTTCACCATTTCATGCGGAATCCAATATATCGCAATGGCATCGCAGGAGATACGCCTCTTTCACATAGGTTCTCATATCCATTCGGGGAGTTCCGCAGCTGAAATCGAATAACACTATGGTTGCGATTAAAGATCCATGAGCTTATGTGCCTACCTGCTTGATATCGTTTCAGCATCTTTCTACTATGCAAGTACAATATCAAGCGAAATAAGCGAGGTCGAGTTATGTAACCAGTAAAGGGGTAGTAAAATTCAAACAACAACCAGGTAGGTGCCCACGGAAACTTTAAAGGAGACCAAGGAAGATGTCAGATACCCAAATTCAGATTCGCAAACTCCAAATGATATAAAACGCATACTCAGTACCTGCTTTTTGCTAACCCGTAAGTAGTTTGAATAATATAGGCTGGAGCAAAATTTAGCTACAGCCTAGATATTTAACGCCGTGAGTGACCGAAGGCATGTTTTCATTTCATTCGTATGTCTTTTAATGATATTAGGAATATCAAGCCCTTGGAGTTGAGTCTCTCGGTTATTACAAAGTATTCCAATCGCCCGCCTGATTAAGACATCTTCTAGCTTGGTTCATAAAGGGTGTTGCAAGGAGAGTGATAATTTGTTTGTAGTATAGAAAATGCCGGACGTGCTCAGATTGAGGTAAAGTACTGTACTATATGCTATGCTTGGAATTGTGGAAAGAGTCGAGATGTGAGAGGTTAAATGGTGAGA
Source organism: Ploettnerulaceae sp. D365 (assembly GCA_003988805.1). Taxonomy (NCBI): domain Eukaryota; kingdom Fungi; phylum Ascomycota; class Leotiomycetes; order Helotiales; family Ploettnerulaceae; species Ploettnerulaceae sp. D365. The sequence goes on from QYAL01000054.1 coordinate 38,968, forward strand.
GAGTGTGTGTCTAACGAGGACCCTTGTTGATGCCAAATGTCCAGGCGAGTTCCGGCGCCTTGATCATGCCGATATGTAGTATGGAAAGTGATTGCCTTTTTGGGGTTTGTCTGGAAGAAGATATAGATTGGATGCACATACATCATGATCAACGCGCCTAAATTTCCAGTCCGAAACAGAACAGACCAATACAAATGCGGCGATAATATGATGTCTACCTACTCCATAGTACGTACAAACGCTGAAGACTTTTCGCCTCAGTACTCAGAATCAAGCCCAACGCCACCCACCCAGCCAGTTCACCCAGAACTAGCATGCATAAAACAGCCTAAGAATCCCAATGCAGAAGACCAACGGGTGAAGAAACGGAAAAAATCACCCGTGCCGTTGTGCAGCATCCTTAAAGGCAGCTTCCTGCATTGCTAGAAGTTGCTCCGTTGACAAACCGCTCTGCTCTAGCTTGTTTGCTTTTTTCTCTCGTCCCTAACATATGTTAGTATGCATACATGCCATGAAGCAGGAAGAAATGGGAGAATACCTTCAATTGCTCCTTATGTTCGCTAGCCACTTCCATGATATCATGCACGTAATCTCCAAATCCTAATTGCTCCAAGGCTTTCGTGATATGTTCGCAAGCAATGGTCTTCTTGCTCTCTTTTTCGCTGATCTCGTTCGCTTCAGAAGAAATGAGGGTGATAAATTCTACGCAGCATTCAATTAAAAGATCACGGGCGTCTTTTGTTAAGCCCATTCCTGGGGAGCCAGATAAAATTTCGCCGACGATCTTTTGGACAGTTGCTAAGTGATATTAGCATCAGTAAGCTAGGACGTGTGATCTTGATTCAGAGAAGTTGTCGATTTGTATTGCAATGATTTCGGAATTCGAGTGAACCTCAATCCTGGCCAAAATGAGTTCATTCGAAAGCTCCATAGTTACGTGCCGAGTACCTACAGCTCTCCACTGTCTATCGCAGCCCTGGGTAATGAAATAAAATGGATGGCTATTGGGAAGCTACCTTTAGGAAGAGAAAGATCGTCATTTCCTACGACAAATAACGTTAGCATACGAGGTCATGGAAAGATGTGGAATGACTGAAACAAAGCGCAATAAGCTGCAGGACTATGAAAATTGAAGATACAAAGATCTTTAGAAGAGGGAGTGTGTTGTAAGCTAAATCTAAGGCCTGGGTTTCTCGAGGATGGGATTCGGGAGAGGGCGAGTTTTAGTCGTTGTGACTCGGGGACTCTTTTCAACGACGGCTTTCGAGAATGGTCAAGGTATTGACAGGTGAAATCCGGGCGGCACTTTTTGTTCCAGCTTTGAGGTTGCCATGGCGTGGGCTTAATGCAAGTAGCAAGGGTAACAAGAACTAAACCGTGGGATTTCATATTCTTTCCTAGAAAAGTTCTGTCGATGGAGAGAGAGTTTGAAAGTCGAACTTCAGAGGAAACCTTTGTTTTGGGGAGAGGCTTATGAGAGGCTGTAGGTAATCGACTGATCCAAATTGGAAGACTTGTTCATCTTCCAGGCAGTTTGCTGCAAGTCCTCGCTCTCTTCCTAGAGCCAACCCAGCTTCCGAACTTTCTAGACTGGCCTCATTCTTTGCTATATCGGCATTGGAGCTTGCAGCTAAGCTTATTCTGAACCGATGTAACATATACTGGCTGTTGGAGATTATAGAGCACAATACTTAATCAAGAGAAGCGCTGTCCACACGTCTAGGAGACATAGTGGGTGAGGGTTATTGATATGCCGTATTCCAAAGAAGGCTAGACATCCATTTCCTGGAAGCAGCTTTTCCCATTCCAGTACATACTCGAGTCCTGGTTGAGTAAAATTGATTTCCGAGTCCAGTTTAGCGTAGCTTAGCAATCCGTCATGCGCACCGCGAAGAGGTTGCGAGAACTCCAAGAGGCATCTCCAAGCACACTCCCTCCAGCTTTAAAGAATATTTCAAGAACATCAAAAAGAGCAGACGCAACCCACGTGCACAATCATCCTCCAAAAGCACACTAAAACAAAGAAACCAATGCAGAACTTACCACCAAATTCCTTGTCCGACATCTCTGCTGAGTTGAGACACTATTTTGGTGATGAGTGTCAAGATTTTTGAGGGCTGAGTTTAGGTTGAAGCTGAGGGTGAACAGAGGCGAGGTCGTGAATTTGACATCAAGTCTGCCTTGTCGCGACGGACCCTTTTTGAGGAGAGGCAAGGCGTTGAGTATTTATGCGAGGCTGCACTTCAAAAGTAAGAACGCTAGGGTAAATGCGGCCGAGTCTGTGGATCACGTGGCATATACTGTCCGGAATGCTCGACAGGCTTCGAGGCTGGGAACAAAGTTTGTATATATATGTGTACTTGTGGGACATATTTTGCAGTACCGAATGAGCTGTTAGGAACTCATGGCTGATCCTTACGCTGGTGGGCGAAGATAAGAGGTACAGGACTGGTTTACGGCACGAGCTTCACGTATCGACCATATGACATGACCAAAATTGAGACCGTGATGCTCATGCACTTAAATGCTGTGTCTGAGATACTCTCGAAAGGAGAAGATATTGGTCTCATCATCTTCATTGTACAGTGATATAATCATACACATACAATATATCTAGGCCTTACGCCATCATGTCAAACGCTAATCCCATCAAACTCCGTGCACGCATATAATACAATGTACAAGCAATCATTCGACACTGGTAGGTATCTTGATCTGTCCCCGACTGCGGTCCATATGGGGGACCCCATATCTCCATCCAGTTCCTTTGGAGCCTCTTCCCGTTTTTCCGGCATCATCAACATTAACTTCGGTGAAGTGGAACTCCCACCTCCCAGTATCAACTTTCTTGACGGAAGCCTCCTTCCTGGCTCGTCGCGCAGCGACTGCGGCTCTCTTCTTCTCCGCGAACGCATCCCTTGCTGCGGCACGCTCGCGCCGCTCCCCAAATGGAAGTTCCTCTAGATTTTCTTTGTGCATGATGGCTAGCTCGGGATGTGGAACTCGGTCATCAGCGGGTAGCAGCTTCTCGTCAAATACCCTAGCGGCATCCGCCCGAGTGAAATGTCTTGATTCGGAGGTAGGGTGGAAAATCTGTTGTCCGGTCGCTCTATGAACCGGGAGATCATTGATAGATTCATGCCTGTTCGGGGGTTGATCCGGGAGGGCTAAAAGTGTTTTCGGGAGCATCTTTGAAATTGCTCTTTGGTATGAACTCGCAAGAGGCTTTCCCTTGAAGTTAGGAACTATTAGCCGAATGTCTCTAGGATTATCATATTCTTAAAGGGAATAATAACACTGTTATCAGAGAGGCTCGCATGCGTAAATTTTGTAACCATGTAGTTGTCTTGAAGACTAATCGAATTTTTATAGATCATCATAGAAGTGTCGGGCAGAAAATGGATTGTCAAGTATGGTGGAACTTACTATTCGCTCCCACTCCTTCTCAATCTCCTTCAATCGTACGACAGCCCCAACACGGCTCATCTCAATACCAAGCTCAGCACTGACCTCACGGACAGACTTCCCCTCAACCATTATTCTAAACCATACTTCCTCTTTGACCATGCCACCTAGGACTGGCTGACTGAGAAAATATCGGTTTAGTGGGAACGGCACCAAGTCTCTTGAGGTCTCCGGTGGCAGCTTCTTATCTTCCGGATCTTTGGAATCTTCTGATCTCTCCGACCCCTTGGAGGCACCGTGGACTTCGTTTTTCTTCTCCTCATCCTTCGTCCTAGCCGCTTCGACGACACGTTTTAATTGACCCATCGTATTATATGCACCTAGATAATTGGTCGAGTTTTCCAACGGGTTTACAAAGTTTGCACCGTTCGTTGCCAGCCACCGGAAGAGGCCTCGTCGAGCTCGAGTTATTCGTTGCTCATGTCGCGGTGATGTAGAGAAGGATCGTGAAGAAGGCGCTGTTCGACATAATCGCTTTGCGCAATTAATTGAAGGGAGCGACGCTGTATATCGTATTACAGGCGGCATTGTCATTGGACCCGATCGATATCAGGTCACAATTGCACACCAGGATTGTTGAACACAAGGTTGTGGAAATGGAAGAAGAAATGGAAAAGCTCGCGAAAGAAATTGGTGCTTCAAGTTCACTAGCGCCATATCACGTGGTGTCCACACTCGCTTTTTGTTCCAATCCTGACAGTAGCTCATCAGACGCCCGCAGCTCACGCATTAATGCGGTTTAGCTATATAGGGGAGTATATGCTCATAGAGTGATCACATCCTTGTTCCCTCTACAAGAACTCGAGGATTACAATGGCTGTTTGAAGGTCGAGATATGCATGAGCTTCAATGTTACCTAATCAAGTGATGACTTTAGGTGTGATTCAAGATTCTTATTTAATTGCAAAACAAACTTCAGACCATGTAAAAGTGGTCGAAGCCAGCTTCCCTCCGATTCATATCCACGTAATCTAGAAATGTCATATTCTGTCTCTACCTTTCTGTCTATCAAAAGAAAACAATATATCCTGGTCTGTAAGTCTTTCAGTTATGTAAAGCCGGCGTTTTTACAATCAGATTCTTCCTGATCTTCTCTACTTCCTCCTTTGCCAACCCGCATCTCATAACAACATAGCCCTCGGCACTTCCATATTTTTCTTTGATCAATTTTAAGGTTGCTAACATGTTCTCGGCACTATCACACGCAATCAGTATTTACAAAATATCTCAGTCAGTACACTCGCAAGGGTCGACAACTGACTTCGATGATAGCATATTCTTGGCTCCTTCCAAGTTATTCTTCAGAGCAGAATTCTGCATCAGATGAACCATAACAGACTCTTTCCATTCTGCCGTGAGACCCACATCGGTCAATGAATATTCTTTGGCCACTACCTCGTCATCAACGCCGCAAAGCGACAACACCAAAGCGCAGATAAGACCCGCCCTATCCTTTCCTGCGGTGCAATGCACAATCATAGGCTTTTCCGGCTCATATGCAAGATGTAGCAAGATTGTCCTGTACGAGTTCGGTGCACCATTTAGAATTTCGGAATAAGCACGTGTGAATCCCTACTTTCTATCAATGAGTCATTCATTATACATTCTGTAATATTGAATAATACTCACTTCAGGTCCTCCAGCAGCATAAGCCATGAATCTCGTAGCCAGAGCCTCAGGACTATAATCTTCATCCTCAAAGACCGGCACAAACACCCTCTCACATCCCTCCCACCGAACTACACCACCTCTCCCCGCCGCCTCATTCCTTTCAATCTCATTATACGATCTCAGATCATAGATATGAGTTATGCCAAGCCTCTGCATAGTAGTGATCCCATCCTGAGTAACTTTTGAAGGCTCTGCGCACCGGTAGATCACTTCTCTGCGGATAGAATGGTTATGAGGGTAAGAGACGGGGTAGCCACCGAGATCACGGAAATTGGGGATCCCAGCTACTGTTAAAAACGGTGGCGAGGGGAGAGTATCTGGGTCCACCACATCGGATGAGGGGACATCTTTGGACATATTGTCAAATGAGTCTATACTGGAGTACCTGGATTGCTGGTTCTGTTGTGGTCATGAAAAGTCGCCAAATTAATCGAGGAAGGCGATGAGGGGCATCTCGCTTGCCGAGGCGAAGCACCCTTGACTCAGCATCTTCTATCTAGGATTCATCTATCATTAAACTCTCCTCTCACGCAGCATCATCGCTGTCACTACATTCCACATACGATTCTTCAGAATCGTAACGAGAGAGGGTCAGCCTTAATTCTAATCTAGGTATTATACTCAATGACCTCGTTAGAGAGAATCGCAGCGCCACCAAGACTTCCTACTCAGACCCTCAAGATGCCGCACTTTCAGTCTCCAGAATTAGCGCCTCAACCAGACTCATTCTTCTCACAAACATCTTCTGAATCTCAGCAAGAGTCGCCCACTAGGGCCCAAGAAGCAGAACGACTGCAGAAAATCCGCATTAAAAATCGTCGGAAACTCTACCTCGATCGCCACCCCTCCTATTTCGATTCACCTGACCTGGAATTAGCCGGTACGTAATCTTCTTACATAAACATGCGTGGCTAACTAAAAGGTAGATCCGTTATTATATGACCGCTGCATCCGACTATTCCAAACAGCCGATGAGCGACAAGCAGACGGCCGCACGAAAGGCTACTCTGGAGTCCTAGAAGCAGATCTTTATCGTACAGAAGCCAAAATCGCTGCTTTACGACCGCCATCTCCGCTTCTCTCACACCTACCTCACGAGGCACCTCATGATTCCGTGCCTTTTGTCAGCTACGCAAGAGGAAGGGATGGCGAGGTCTTACCCGAGGAAGAAGACGAAGTCCCGAATACCAGAGAGGAGGGGTATGAGAGATGGAAGTTTGGAATGACGCTAAGGTTCCTGAGGGGCGAGGACGAGGATTTCGAGTATGGGGATGTCGATAGGAGTGAGGAGGATGAAATTGAGAGGAGAGAGAGAGAAGAGCTGTGGTTCGAAGAGGAAAGTCCTGGGTGGGTAAGTGGGGACGAGAAGAAGGTCATGAGTGGGGAGACCGGTGTACAGGATTTTTGATCATTTCGGGATAGGATATTATTATGAGGAAGTACCTGCTTACGACAAGCGAAATTCCCATTTGACACATTCCAATGCGCCTATCATGAATAGTAACGCAACGGCACGCTATTTGCCCAGCAACTCCGAAAACTTTATTTGGAAAAGGCGGCAAAAATAACTTTTCATCTTATCATTACTCAGCTAAACCCTGTGGCTCTTGCTTTTATCATGTTTTCCCGGCACAATGCAATCACTTGTCACCTTGGGGAGTCGCTGCCATCATGTTCACATTGTAACTCCGATGTCTGTCTCTAATTCTAACTACGCAATTGGAGCAAACCCAAACCTTGGCCCGCTAGCATCAAAGACACTATAATAGGCGTTGAAGAACACATCACCATAGATGTTCTGGCTACCTCCACCGACACTCTGCAAGCTCCCGTAGCAAGAACTTCCAGACGCGGTACCGAAGTTCAAGAGTGAGCCGGGAATAGTGGCATATTGGCTAGTGCCAATGCGGAAAGAAAGTGAGGGTAGGGTAGCGGAGCAGGGGAAGATATAGCCACCTTGGAAGGAGCTGTATTTAGCCCCTGAGACGGAAGCATAGTAGGTGTCGACTGCTGAGTCACCCATGAGGATAAGTGTGGTTCCTGTATCAGAGATGCCTGTGAACCCTGATAGGGTATGAGTGGTGCTGCCGACTTTGTAGGAGGTAGATGGGTATTCCCAGAAGCCTCTAGAGCTGCTTACTGCAGCATATTCTATAGTCTTGTTAATTATCGCTCTTCCAGGAATGCTTCCATCTAGACGCATGATCTGCACTTGAGAACTATGGAAGATCTCTCAAGATCTGGGGACATTGTACAGACTAGGGTAGAAAAAGCAAGATCCCGCCCTCAAGCAGCTATTCACTAGCTCAGGCCTACTTAGAATATGTTGAGAAGTGCTAGGGCGAGACTTACGGATAGTACCGCTGTATCTAGTGGCATCAATGTAGCCGAAGTCATAAGCACCGTTTGCGTTGTATGGCAGGTATGCAGCAAAAAGGGGCGAGTCCAGAGATGACTTGGCGTTGTCAAAGAATGTCTTCTGCTGAACAGGTCTGACTACGCAAGATGTCAGTTACTTGCTGTTAAATCCGAAGGAACAATCTCGTACTCCAATATCATCCGCCGAATAGACAGTAGAGCGGAGAATGACATGCTTGGCCTTTAAATTCATAGGGCAGAGAATATATACTAGACGCAGGAGACATACCAGTGTTAATGCTGCTGAATGAGAGACCAACAAGTCCGTCCGAGGTATCAGACACAAAACTTGATGATACCTTCTGCGCCAACTCGATGGCTTGTCCAGTTACAGTAGTACCGCCGATTTTCACGTTATCAGTACCCACATTCCCACTAGCTCCTGAGAGATCTAGGTATTGGATGGACCAGGTGTAGCCAGATAGTAGATTGTAGGTGTTGCTAGAAGCGGAGTTATAGACACGGTGACCAGTCTTGGAGCTTGCTGCCAATTGGGAAGAAAAAACCCAGAGATCCGCACTACCGGTATCAAAGTCTAAATCGAGGTTTTGGCCACCGATGGAAGTAGTGACGAGATACTCGACGCCATTTGAAGGGAACGCGGTAGCTGACCCATCCTGACGCTTTTGAAGCTCGGCTAGAAAAGCTGCGGGCAGCTCTTTGGTTGGTGCTAGAATGATATCAGCACAAGCGGAAGCAATATCAGGTCCATCTGCCGAAAGGTCATGGGTTGCTGAAATTGCCGGCTTGTAATATGCACGTACTCAAATGATGTTTGGCATAGGCCTTCAACAGAGCAGCAGTACCGTTCCGCTGAAAGTTCGAATTATGGACTGCTGGAGCAGTGAATGTCTTGCTCCCAACAACATTGACAGTCGGAGCTGGTGCTGCTTGAGCCGCAAGAGCAAGAGCAAGGATGACAACTTTAGAGGAGAGCATATTAAACTCTTGAAGAATCGCGCTACGCAGAGGCAAGGAAGCGAATGAATGTCAATGAATGGGATGGAGAGTCAGAGAACGGGGGCGTGTGGTGACTTTAAATCCTCAAACCTGGAAGCCCAAAAACCACGACTGTATGTGACATAAGGGTACAAGCAAGGTAGATTGACGAGCAGGTCGTCCAGATCTGTCGATTTCATGTCCTCTACGGATCGACTTGATCGTATTGATGTGAATGGCAAGGTTCATCCGATTTTAACCAGCATTTGTGAGCAGACTAGATTGTACCAAGAAGGAGCACAAACATTTAGTCTGAAAAAAACTAGCAGCAAACACTTAGCAAGATCTTCAAACGAATTGTTTGACAGATACCCACCGGATGATCTCTCCTTGAAACACCACGCTCGCTTAATTCGGTTGAGGATCAGTGCCGGCCTTCAGCGAATACCGGTAGGTACGTACCCAGACCAGAGCATGGAATAATTTAAGCGTCAATGATGTTCTGCAGCAACGGGAGTGCTGGCTTTGATAAGAAGGTAGAAAGGCGGAAAGTTGGCATCAGCCCTGACAGGCTGAGGAGCGGGCCGCCAGTAGACCTAAATGCTGTGTTGGCATTATTGGGCTTGCAGAAGATTTGATTATTAGTTACTGTTATTGCTAGCAGTTGTGCTACTGTAGCTTATCTTTGTTGGGTGTAGAGATGAAGTCCGCTAAGAAAATTATGTATGATACTATCATCGATCCGAGCCTGAGGTCTGTGGCTGAGCTGCTCCCGAGGAACCATAGCACAGGGTGAACTACACCTACAACGTTGCTCATGTACCGTAGACGAAGGGCGGTGGCCGGGGCCATGGGTGATACAAGCAATATCAAGCATACCAAGTGACCCAAGCAAAGATAAGCATCAGCCATCTCCGATGGCTAAAATCAAGCTTTCGGTGACCCAAGCTGAGCGGCGAGAACAGTGGCGTAGATGATTTGACACAGGATTCAAGGGGGGCACATTTATTTCGCCATTTTCCCTAGAGAGAAGGTATTGGCATATTCGAGATGCATCACTGTAAGATTCTTGGCATTACTTAAGTTGTCGTTCGGAAGAAGCTGATTGATAGCCGGACCAGACTGGACGGCGCTTTTTGATTCCGGGGCCTGATGAACTTAGGAGCCTTGAAGCAGCCCAATAACCGAGGAGTGCTTCCGAGATACGGCGAACCATTCAAAATTCTCTACAAGACGTTGAAGTCAAGATAAAGAGAATATGAGTCGGCTGACATGCTGCTGTGTCCATTGTTTCGGGGTGCTTGCAGGAAGGCAAAATGTGAGCAGATTATCATACTAGAATTGGAATCAGTAATTGCCACCTCCCAAAAGGGGATTCAAGCTTGAGTGATATGTACTTATTCAATGCCTACCTCGTCTCGATCTCGCATCGTTTGTCCCCAGTTAGTTAATCTGCACCTTGATCCTCCCGATATGAAGGTTCCAGGTTATATCTCCAGTTTGAGAATGCGGGCTTCAAATCCAAATGAGGAAGGCGTCAAGAACACGAGCACTGTAGAAGCACCGGCTTGACATTGTTTAGGAAGGCCGTCGGATAAATTAGATGCGCAGTCCTGTCTGCCCACAGACTTCACGATATATCATCTGAGGGGAAAGTGTATGGTGCATTGATTGATAGGACCGTAACAACGACATCGCGGCAGGGATCATCGGTACCTGGGACACAAAAGCTTGAGCGAGGAAATGTGCGGGTGCGTTGCAGTCGAGCTGGGCAACCGATCAAGTTTGACGCATAACAAATGTTTAAATTTTACCTCAAAAGGAAGTCAAGGAGAGATTGGAGCATTCTGAGTCAAGCTGAGACATTGACGTGATACGAAGCGACAATAGTACTAAGAACTAGGTGGGACAACAAATGGGGCAGGAGAATCAGACGGAGGCCAGCTGCAATTCTGATATCATGCCTACAGCAGTACGGATTCTCGGACTTCCAAGATTTACGAAATATGAAATAAAATGACATGGACTAGTAATACTGATATTGTAAAGAAGCTCTGGTATTGGCCTTGGACGCTTGTCTGTAAGATGAGGTGACCTCAAAGTAACCTGCTGCTCTAAAACTCTCTGGAATTCGAGCAGCAATGCAAGGATAACATGTGCGCGGTCGTAGAAATGCTTTCGAGCACTGGTTCAGTCGTACATGACATTCGGATTCTCGGGGCCCGGATCCTGTCGCGTTTATACATAGCCATTACTCCCAGCAATGCATTACCCCCCACCCCCTCTATAATTGAACAACAGTCTTCACGTAATCTCTCAATATCCATGGCTAACTTGGTTCCGTGTTTGGGTATTCGTTCGGTTGAGTAGTCATTTAGCCTCTGCTCTTCGTGTTGAGGATAAGAGCCACGATGAGACTGTTGATGTAAGTTACTGAATAGTTGACTGGAGGTGGTAGACTACTGACCCATAGAGACCCAAGACTTCTCCAAAAATGAGGATCAGGACCATTCCAACAAATATCCTCGATTGTTGCATATATGACCGCACTCCCATATCTCCCACAATCCCAATTGCGTATCCGGCCGCAAGTCCAGTAAGGCCTACAGAGAGACCACAAGCAAGGTGCATAAATCCACTATTCGCGGTGTTAGACTGGAGTTCCTCTTCTTTATGACAATTCCCTACTTGAACAGGCTGTAATTTTGGGCCGGTGGCGGGCCCATATCTCCTGCAATCAAGACTGCAATGACCAAGGAGTAGACGGCGATGATTCCGGACATAACAACAGGAATGAGGGACTAGCAGATCAAACTTGTTAGTCGATGGTCCTATTGTGCTATGATGGGTGCTATGCGCCGGGTACCAATCCTACCTTCATGATCAAGTCTGGTCGAAATGTCCCGACTCCCGCGATCCCAATTCCTGACTTTGCTGTACCATACGCCGCGCCGATACCTATTCCGATCATTAATAGGGTCACATTGATAGACAGCGCTCTACCTTACAGCCGAAAGTCATTGCAAAGCAGATGCCGGCCTGTAGTGGACATAAGTACAACATCTTCGGCATTATCAGCAAGGAAATGCTTACCATCCCAAAAAAGGGGGCAAACTTCGGCGTATAGTCTACTTCGTCCATCGCTATATCCAGTTCTCTGCAGGTAACACGAAGCTGGCTGTGGGTGAGGGTGTTTAGTAGGACGTTAATGACAACCTCGACGCTTCGCCAGATCCTAGCTAGAAGCTAAGCCGCTAGTCGTTTCACACGTGACATCTATATGAGGAGGCCGTTAGATGCAGAAGCAACTGGTTACAGATATATTGTTATACAAATGTTGAATAGCTTTATAGCCACTCACATAATTCTGGGCGCTCCATCACACATACTTACTACTTAACAGTTGTACTTCAGCGGCATCTTGACGCCTCGCCGGATTCTACCATCCCGACAAGCGCTAGCGAGCACGACCACTTGAACCTTTTAGGATCGCGAGGATACCAAGATTCTAAGATCCAACCCCCAGTGCCGACCATCGCTCGTTGAATTGTTCAATCCTGCATTTCAATGCGTCTTCATCCTCTCCAGTGATCCATCCGCGACTAGCACCTGAGACGCTAGAACTTACATCGTCGCTCGAAACCTTCCTCCCGACCAGCATCTACACAGGTGCCAGCATCATTTCTAGCGACGACAAGAAGAAATTGGTCGACTTACGACGGGGACCCGTCGGTGTCGACAAGGAGATAACAAGGCTGTTCTGACCTCGAAATCTGAGGCCAGGGTGGTTGCCCTCGGCTTGAGCTACTGGTATTGCTTTCGACAGCAATTTAAGGACGGACAAAAACGCCAGGGACTGTCTCTATCACAGTCGACAAGCAGGCAGTATGGCAGACTATCCGCAAGGGCGAGCAGGTCCGCCTCGTCCTAATCAGTATGGTCATGCTTCGAATCACGAACGTGACGCCGCCTTCTCCAATATCTTTGGTGCTGCCCCTCCCCCAGGAAGATCTCATACCATGACCTCTTCCACGTCTCCCCCTCCTGCTCCTATGAACCAGGTTCGAACGCAGACGATGAGCTCCCAAGCTTCGGAGCAGTATGGCGGGATGCAAAGACCCCCCCCTCCGCGCCAACAGGACAGCGGATACCCTTCACCATCCGGATACATGCCTAGTGGTGGAGGAATGCAGAATGGGTATCACCAAGGGCCAAGACAGCCGCCTCCAGGTCAAGTCCAGTCGCAGCCACAACCTCATTACTTACCGCAACAAGTACGACCAGATAGACGACCATACCCTTCGCCAAATCGAGTTGACCCCCGTGGCGGGCCTCCTCAGCAAGCGCAGTATGCCCAAAGAAATCCTGTCCCACGCTATTATCCTGGGAATGGACCTGGACCTGCACCGGCTCTAAACTCAGATCCCTACCGATCGCAGTCGATGGCAAGTATGTCTCGGCCTCAGATGTACTCTCCTTCACCAAATAACTTCCAACAAGCACCGGCAAGTACTTTCAGGCAGGCTCCATATCAATCCCATGCATCTAGAACAACGGCGCAAGGTCGTATAGTCCCAGAAAGACATGATGAGCGTGCAATGTCAATGACCAGTTACCCTCAAGACCGTGATCAACATCAGACAATGAGTGGGCGGGTCATTCCGAATAGGAGAACTTCCCAGTCTGGACCAGAAGTACAAGGCAATGGCTACCCAATTCCCGGCCCAAGAAGTCCTGCAACCCAAACTCGAACCACCAGTATGGCTTCAACAACTGTTGGGGATATGAGCCGAACAATGTCCATGGCGTCCACAATAGCTCCAAGTGAGCGGACTGAGACTCTCACCCACCGCCCCTCGGTTGCTAAATCTGTCAGTAGTGGTACGGACAGGCGGCAGAAGTCACCACTAGTATACCCCGCGTTACTATCGCGTGTTGGGGAATGCTTCAGAGACAAAATTACCGTTGGAGACAGGACAAAAAACGATCTTACGTACAAGAATGCCTTCAGTGGAGCCGAAGCTGTTGATGTTATCTCTTATATCATCAAGACCACTGACAGGAACCTAGCTCTACTACTGGGTCGAGCTTTGGATGCCCAGAAGTTTTTCCATGATGTCACATACGACCACCGATTGCGTGACTCCGCGACAGAAATGTACCAATTCAGAGAGACGATGATGGACGAGCCACATGAGGCTCCTGATGTAAATGGTGTCTTTGTCTTACTTACCGAGTGTTACTCTCCGACCTGTACCCGAGACCAACTCTGTTATTCGATTGCCTGTCCGCGAAGGCTAGAGCAACAGTCTAGACTGAATTTGAAGCCACAGCCCGGTCTTCGACGAGAGAAGTCTGAAGCAAGCTTGCACGATGATAACGATGCGCCGGATGAACAGAAGCTTTGGATCAACACCGTCTCGCAAGAGGTTGCCGATAGTGTCAGCGAGCGGGAGAAGAAACGGCAAGAGGTAATTTCCGAAATTATGTACACCGAAAGAGATTTCGTAAAGGACTTAGAGTACTTGCGAGACTTTTGGATTATTCCACTGCGATCTTCGAATCCTGCAGCGCCGTCGCCAATACCAGAGTCAAGAAAAGATAGAATTGTTCGGACAATTTTTACCAATATTGTCGACCCACCAAGTATTCACGCGGTCAGTTCTCGTTTCGCCGAGTCTCTTACAGAAAGGCAGCGAAAGCAGCCGGTCGTACAGTGCGTTGGTGACATATTTCTCCAATATGTACCACAGTTTGAGCCCTTCATCACCTACGGATCCAATCAACTGGCTGCTAAGTTCGAATTCGAGAATGAGAGGTCGTTGAATCCATACTTCTCCAAATTTGTGGATGAAACAGAACGGCGAAAAGAATCGAGAAAGCTCGAACTCAATGGTTATTTGACAAAACCAACGACAAGATTGGCGCGATATCCACTTTTGCTGGATAATGTGCTCAAGTACACAGAACCGGACAGCCAAGATCTGAAAGACATTCCGGTAGCAATGAAGATGATTCGGGATCTGTTAACTAGGGTGAATGCAGAATCTGGGAAGGCAGAGAATCGGTTCAACCTCAAGCGATTACATGAGCAGCTACGATTCCGACCAAATGAGCGTGTCGATTTGAAACTTACTGATCCTGGGCGAGAACTAGTCTACAAGGGTGCACTAAAGAAGACCCCAACAGATCCATCTGCTGACATCCAGGCCTATCTTTTTGACCATGCAATGCTCCTTGTCCGCATCAAGATGGTTGGAAAAAAGGAGGAAGTGAAAGTCTACCGGAGGCCCATACCACTCGAGCTTCTCTCTATCCGTGAGATGGAAGAAATCAACCCTAAGCTTGGGGTAGTGAAACGCCCTTCCTCCAGCTTAATACCTGGCGCCAAATCAACGACAACCGATACTTCTAAAAAGGAGGGTTTCCCGATTACATTCAGGCATCTCGGTAAGGGTGGCTATGAGTTGGCACTTTTTGCTGGCACGCAGGGATCTAGAAATAAGTGGATGGAGCATATTGGAGATCAACAAGCGATCTTGAGAAAACGTGGGGACTTCTACAACAGGTCCATTCTCTCGAGTAATTTCTTCTCGGCTATCAACAGAGTTAACTGCGTAGCTCCATTTGGTTCGTATCTGCCTCCTTCTCTTGATTGACATTATCTAACAAATTGTAGATGGAGGGCGCAAATTGATCTACGGAACTGACTCGGGAATTTATGTTTCGGATCGTAGGGCTAAGGAGCTTGCTGCAAAGCCTATTCGAGTGTTGGAGGCTACTAATGTCACTCAAATCGATGTCCTAGAAGAGTATCAATTACTCTTAGTGCTTTCGCAAAAATCCTTGCTATCATATCCATTGTCTGCGCTGAATCCGACCGAGTCGCCGCTGAACAAGAGACCGAAGAAGATTCAAAGTCACTGCAATTTTTTCAGGACCGGGATTTGCCTTGGTCGACATCTTGTTTGCTGTGTGAAGTCTTCAGCCTTATCGACTACAATCAAGGTCTTCGAGCCAAACGATGCTATGTCTAAAGGGAAGAAGCAGAAAGGCTTCAAGATGTTCAACAGCGGTCAGGACGAGCTCAAGGCATTCAAGGAGTTCTACATTCCCACAGAATCTTCGTCCATTCACTTCCTCAAGTCAAAGCTCTGCGTAGCATGTGCACGAGGATTTGAGGTTGTCTCGCTAGAGACACTTGAAACCCAATCTCTCCTTGACCAGGCCGATACTTCGCTAGACTTTGTGCAGCGCAAAGAGAACGTGCGACCTATTCACATTGAACGTCTCAATGGCGAGTTCCTGCTCAACTACTCCGACTTTTCTTTCTTCGTCAACCGTAATGGTTGGCGAGCAAGACCAGATTGGAGAATCGACTGGGAAGGTCAGCCACAGAGCTTCGCACTTTCGTATCCGTGGATCTTGGCCTTCGAACCAAACTTCATCGAGATTCGGAACATCGACACAAACGCGGTCCACATCGTGCCGCACAAAAACATTCGCATGCTCCACACTAGTACACGCGAAGTAAGTTCAACAGACATCAGATAAGTTTTCCAACAATACTAACAGCATCTTAGATACTTTACGCATATGAAGACGAACGCAGCGAAGACATTGTAGCAGCTATTGACTTCTGGCCAGCTGGGCGTAAACCAGAAACACAAGCTCTTCCAGCTCTGTCTGAACACCGGGACAGTCAGATGTCAACATCCTCACGGCACTGACATTGATGCGGAATCAAGTCTGAGATTCTCTGGGGCACTCTTGTAGAAATGCCTGTAATACCTCTAAAATCCGCCGTTCACAATTTTCTAGTGTTTCTTTTTAGTGGTGTGTGCTGGCCATGATCTTCCTACCTTCTGCTGACAGCGACCAGTAGAACGGCCGTTTTCGATTGATCGATATGAATGTGAATGCTTGCAGAAGAAGGCTAGGCTTGCATGGTTGCAATCTTCGTTACAAATGTTTCTTTGTGGAGCCTCCGTGATTGACAGGCAGAAAGGAAGGCAGGCGTCTTGATGGTATTTCTGGTTGATAGGGGCCGAGGCAAGCAAGCATAATACTCTCCTGTATATTGCCTGTGGTCTACGAATAGATCGTGTAATCGCGCTCTTTTACTCGCATTGACCTTATTGGCATCGATTCCTATTCGCTCGTAGTTCGAGCCTACGAAGCTACTGGTCTTATTAGCATTTACAAAGCGCCAGATCTACATTTTGATTTAATGAAACTCTCTCGTACCTCCTCTGCCGCCTATCAATCTCATACCATACTTGATCTTCATATTATTCACTGTCCATTCTTGTGGCAATTAGAGATTACCAGATATCCAGGATAAATGTTTCCCAAAGCTACTCACAGAGCTACTACAATTATGCTCTCGGCGATTAGGCGCAAATAATAGCTTCATGTTCCCTATCGAAATCATAAACCCTAGTCCCTTATTGGGACAAAAGTTCCCTGTACCATATGCTCGGTACTCGTCTTTCTTTTTAGAATGGGTGCGTTATTCCCCATTGGTGTGTCTGGATCACCCGCGTTTCACCTGCATGAACAACATTACGCACAGCTTGGCTGCAAGTTGTGTCAATTACCGACTCTCTATCACTACCCACGCTTTGCTTTCGAAATAAAGTTCAGCGAGGTTGATGGTTGGAGCCAAATTTCGGCATTCCGCAGATGGATCACATCCTTTAACGAGCATCAGTACAGTCTTATGTTGCAGCAGGATTCAGATAAATTGTATATTTCGTAACTTCTGTGCCTTAAAAGTGTGGATATGTCTTATCTTATCACATCATAGCTGTAGATTGCTTAATAGTCCCTTCCATCAGCTCACAAACTTCATCTCTTTGCAATACAAAAAGGTAACGGCAGTAGAGAACCGCGAGGTTTGCCAGGAACAAATAGCTGATAAACTAGATGAATCCCTACTTGCCTCCCGACTGACACGTTTAGAACTCCGAACCTATCCTCATAAGTTCGAGCTTTGAGAGCCTCGTCAGAAGTGACGTTGTTATAAATGATACGTCGAATAAATTGGTCATCGCATTGGGCCCATAAAATACAAAACTCTCTAGCTGATTTTGATTACAGTACCGTGATGAGAAACTTGACAAAATAAACGAATTAGTAACGGCCACAACTCATGATCCACTTCCATATGGGCAGGGCGCGAGGCTGGGTGCGCCAGGTAAGGTCCTCGATACCACGAGAAGTGTACCATCGAAGAAACATTCTAGCTTCATACCGGATATTCCAATCTCAAAACTTCGAACTTCAGGCTTGAAAGTCTTATGTATTTAAGCTTCGGGAGGTTTTAGTTTGGTAAGGCTGTTTCTAGGCCCCTTGCCCAGGCAAAAGAGACGCTTTCGAAACGTCAACAGCAAGCGATTCTTATCCCCCCCCACCAAAAACATCAACTTCCGCATGAGATTGGGCCGAACTTTCTACCATCGTTCCTAGAGGAATCCTACAAGGTACAGGAGGCTTGGACCCGCCGTTTCGGATCGCGAAAGCGCACTGACGCTCCAGGTAAAATTTCGCGCCCAACGCCTGGCCCCATCATTGTGATCGATGTTGTGAAGGAAGAGATCCTCCTCGTACCCTGGAATAGATGCATTGTATGGCTGACTCTGTCGGTATTACCTGACTTGGAATGGTAGTTTGGTAGGGGTACTATAATACGGCCGCGGGTGCATGTACGTAGTTAGGAGTGGTCCACGACATCGATTACAACATGCTAAGCTGAAGAGAGTTTGATGAACAGGTCGTGCAGTTGAAGAAACATGATTAGCTAAGGAGGATCAGTTTGTGGCATTTATTGACGTTCAGTTTTGGGTTTCTATGGGGATGGCTAAATTTTCTTTTGGGCGAGATACTTATTTGAGTGTGCTTTCCACTTTCGAAGTTTGGGAGGATTACAATAACGATCGACACTTCAACTATATTTTGCCATAAAACTTATCCGCCGAACTACGTTACAGTAGTACATAAGTCAGGCAGTAGCTCACGATGCCTTGCTACTGTGCAAACTACTATGTGAGGGGCTCAGACCTCATGTCGGGGCTCGAGTTCATGGCTAACTGAAGACTATAGGGCTCGATCAACTGCCATAATACCGTCACAAAATTTGGGGACAGATGCGCTCTTTGCATGGTCAGTATCCCCCAGTGAATATATCATAATAAAATAAATAAATAAGCTTACTAAACTCAAGTGCAGGCCAGTCGTGTCGAAACACCCGGAACAGAAGTATTGCAAACCGGATTACCACAAGCGGACCAGCAAGTATGTAGAGACTCCTACCAAGCACCCATATGATCCTAAGACTTTTGATCTCTTGTGAGCCGTGATCTTGTAGCTAGAGAACAATCATAAAACTAATTAGACTAGCCGTGCTAATTTTGTTGAAGTGGGTTGAAAATGCCCGAAGAGAGCGATTACGAAGAGAAGAAGAGAGGGATCGACGGAAGAGAGTGAGCCAGACTAGCTCTGGCAGGCCTCCGTAGGACATCATTAGTTAGAAGGAACAGTTAATCTTTAGCGGGTAGGAGGCATTGTTAGCCTCGGCATCATTATACAGGAAGGAATGGAGACTATATATGACTATATATATCCATCAATAGATCCTTCGTGGCTAGACCACCAGGAAAACATACACATCGTAATATACACCATGACACCAATTCATAAGATCATTCCTTTCCTGTATGCCTGGAACTCCGAAACCTATATGCGTCCATCTATACAGCAGACCGGAACTGCTTGTCTTCAACGTATCTACCACATTCTCCGGCGATAGCCTTTGAACCCTTCTCCTTCTCCTGCTGCCAGGATCTCCTCCTTGATCTTCCTCCTTCTCTCTGCTCTGCTCACAGGCTTTTCTTCTAGTTTCGATCTGACTCTCGGGTCTTCTTCTATAGCATCTTTCGTATCTGGGTGTAACAATGGTGCCTGTGAATCCTGTGTTGGCTTCCTTTGCGCTTCAATCTTCTTCTTTCTGGCCACCTTCTGCCACCTCGTTATCCTTGACATCTGATCGATTTCTTGCTCTACATCCTCAATTTTCTCTCCTTCTTCCTCCGAAACTGAGCTTCTGTCCCCATTCGCACTGGTGGCTCCCTCTACTAGCACTTTCTGTGCCCTTTGGGTGTCAATCTTCGTCACCTCCACTAAATATCCGTCTTCAGTAAACTGGGGCGGCAAGTAAAGATCTGGTCCGGGCGGAGGCCGCTCGAGTTGTGGTATAATCGCTGCTCTCAGATCACGTACTGTTTGTTGTTGAAGTACATATCCACTAAGAAAGAGTGCTGTTGTGAACAGAAATACTAAGTCTTGCGTTAGGAAATATTTCGGAATGGAGGGGGATAAGGGACCAGCAAACCGATGGAAGATGAGATCGCAACGGAGACCTGAGCGGATGTTAGGAGCATCTTGATAGGACAATGTTGATTTTAAAAATTTGAAAACTTCCTACGTCGTAGTCGTACTTAAACGCTCAAATGCGCCTCAAAGTTTGGTTGAGGTTGAGTGTGCGTGTTCCAAGTATTTCCAAGCGACAGGGGTCAAATGTCAACAACCCGCGGTTGTGAGGGGCAACAATCATGGATAAGAGTTTTAAGCTTCACCACTGGACTGGCAAGGTCCGATGCTTTCGACAACAAATTCTTTTCCCCAGACCACAACGTCCGCAGTTCCCATGTCACAACCTGGATCAATCGGCAGAGCTTAGAGACAGCTTAGTATAGAACTCGAACATAATGGCAAACCATCGCGCGGATGAAAAGCGCTTTCTCGACGAGCGCGGCTCCTCAGGACCCCTCGCCCCAAATGGCCTCAACCCCGCCACAATCATGGAGAAGCCCGTCCGCGAGCGCATTATCGATTGCTACTTTTGGAAAGACCAATGTTTCGCTGTCAATGAAGCTGATATCGTAACGCGCGTAGTGGATCACGTTCATTTCATCGGTGGTACCTACGGTGACGCGCAACGACCATCCCCTTTCCTCTGCCTCGCCTTCAAACTCCTTCAATTGGGTCCCTCGGATGATATATTAAACGAGTATTTAAAATATGGAGGCGAGAAGTTCAAGTATCTGAGGGCATTGGCCCTATTTTACATCAGGTTGACGAGGCAAGCAAAGGATGTTTATGCATTACTGGAGCCGTTTTTGAGTGACCTTCGGAAGCTAAGGAGGAAGGGGAGGACGGGAACGAATTTGACATTCGTGGATGTTTTTGTGGATGATCTATTGGTGAAGGACAGGATTTGTGGAACAACCCTCTGGAAGATGCCGAAGAGGGAGGTGCTGGAGGATTTGGATATGTTGGAGCCAAGGGTGAGTGCACTGGGAGATATAGAGGAATTGTTGGAGAGTGATGTGGAGGAGGTTGAGGGCGAGGAGGGACATAGAGAAGATGACGAGAGTGGTAGCGAGAGACCTCAAAGCAGAAGTAGGAGGGGAAGTCCTGGATCGGAATTTGGAGAGGTTACTCCAGAAGGAGACGAGATGGATGTCGACAGTGGGGACAAGACTACGAATGGAGAAAGGGATATGTGATAATGAATGACTGAGGAAGCTGGCGTTACACTATGGGATGTTTATGAAGCAGAAGGATATACCCAATTAAACTGAATGAAATATAATGATCAAATTCAGAGTGCAATAGAAATATAGTGGAGAATATGATAGCCTTGATTTGGATCGCCTATCGATGGAATCGATGCTAAGGCTACGTGGGAAATAAATTTGGTGAGCTACATGACACACTCAGGTATAAAGACGAGACGAGCTAATAAACAATTATATATTGTGACGAAGTTGCTCGAGCTCTAGCATAACCTTACCTGGCGGTTATGAAACGCGATGGAGAAGTAATTGCGGTCGGGAAGTCTATCATATTGAAGGTTGAGGGAATGTCAAGAGCGGAGTCGATTCGCTGATTCGTAACAATCGAGAATTGCCCTTAATAAGCTTGAAAGTAGAAGTCCCCGACCTACTATTATTCATAGACGAAGGTGATGAGAACAGCTAGTGGCAGCTCATCTATCTTACTTCCAGGGCTCCTCTTTAGAAATCCCAGAAGACTGGCATACTCTTCCTCTTTCTTCAGATTGACCGGAACTGGCCACCTTACTTCTCTCTAGATTTTGGCCTTATAATGTCGGTCCGCTTGTAAGTTCGTTGCTCTAGTCTCGTAAAGATTTCCCCGGAAATGCCGACTCAAGTCAGCTAGCCTGGCGTGGGTTGGGGTCAACGTCAGTGGGTCGAAGTCCAGTCCTGAACCTCTTCAGTTGCAAATTGTCCGACAACGATAGAAAATAAAGGATTATTACACTACGTGCAACCAAAGGTCCTAACCTCCGTAACTTCTGCGCTCTGGACAGTGTCTGAGAATGGCTATCGGGCCAGTATGATGCTCGGGAGGAAATATCATCACGCCTCCCCTAGTGAGGGCAAAAGAGGGCTTCTTGGTTCGAAAGG
The DNA here is from genome assembly GCA_003988805.1 of Ploettnerulaceae sp. D365. Lineage (NCBI taxonomy): Eukaryota > Fungi > Ascomycota > Leotiomycetes > Helotiales > Ploettnerulaceae > Ploettnerulaceae sp. D365. Next base: position 60,954 of record QYAL01000054.1, read on the forward strand.
ACACCGGCTCTTTCTATGGCTGAAGAGAGCCTCAAGTGATCCAAATGAGTGACAGTTCGGAGCCAGACTAAGGTACGAAGTAGTCTACCCTACACGATAGCTAGAAATCGGTGAACCATTGATGTCTTCAAGTTTCAACCAGCAGAATGGCTTCGTGGGTCGGTTTGTCCTGGCTACAAACATTCACGCCTTCAATTCCGAACTAGCAATCCTCGTTATAAAAACATGCGACAAAAGGGTGCGACTCCAAATTGTTTGAGATAATTTGATTGTAGGAAACCCACTGGGCTCGACACAGTTTTTATCCTTCGCAGGACCTGTCGGACTTGAGAATGGAAAGGCTAATGGGCGTCGGGCAGAATCATCTACTCGTACGATGGGCTCAATGTTGCTCGCACAATATGTGACGTAGGAGAGCCTTGGTGCTGCAGGCCCCGTGTCTTCAGTATCATCATGGTCCGAGGATTCCGGGAGATATTGCGAACAGCAACAGGCTTATCCAACACCTCATCTTCATAACGTAGTGGGTCTATAACGCAGTATTTGTGTGTCGTATCGTAACCGTATGTGTTAGTTGGTGATGGTGACGATGGCTGGAAAGCTACACGGCAGAACTTCAGACGAGGCTCGAGGCTACAAATTATACAGTCCATGTAGCGCTACTGTACTGTAATTGTGGGACCTGACGGAAGGTGGGAAGATTCCACAATTAGCCGCTTAATTTAGATCATAGCATAGTAGCTTACAGCCTTGGGCTTGTGGAAATACCTAGCCTCACTACTTACAATGTTAATTCATCTTCAAATCACTATGAACTATCAACGTCGATATCCTTGAGCTTGAGCTCCTTATTCATTGCTACTATTAGTAATTGATGCGAAACGCCACATTTCACCCGCCGGACGTTCTGAGCTTATGGATCGCCAGTGTGCACTGAAACCTCGACGGGCGAATGAGAATGGCAATCCGAGTGCAAGATCCTGCTAAAACGCAGCGCCTTAACATTGCTACAAATGTTTGGATCGCACGTATAATACCGCTACTGCTCGCTGGAGTTGTTGGATACGCGACTTATGTGCTCGTGGTAATTCTCTGTGGTTAGTTTAGTTCTCACTACCTATTAACGTATACGCATTTGACACCCTCCTAGTGCATTACCTTCTCAACAAACACAATGATGAATCGGCAGTTATTCCAATCCTCACCGTGTACTTTGTATTATTATTCTTCATGGTGATTTCTTTCTTCCGCCTGCTGTACATTACGGTATTCCATCCTCCGCTTGTCCCTCTGGGACGTTATACCATCCGCGATCGCAAACGCAATAAGAAAGGAGGAGATAAAAGGTCAGCGGAGGATGACATCGGCGGTGGCGAATATGACAGTAGAAATGGCTCGGGAGATACCACAAGATTTGGGCTAGGTTCTCAACATGATCCCGATTCTCCGGGGTTGGAGCTGTTCTATACAAAGGACGTTTTTGTCTGCGAGCGAGACGGTAAACCGAGGTGGTGCTCAGAATGTGCGAATGTAAGCATTTGTTACTTTTATGTCCTTTTGCTGCCCTGCCTACTTGTGAAGCGCCTCCAAACTAGTATTGACTTTCAGTTATTGTAGTGGAAGCCTGACCGTGCACATCATTGCAGTACAAATGGCCGATGCATTATGAAAATGGACCACTTTTGCCCCTGGGTTGGAGGACCATTGGGAGAGAATAACATGAAATTTTTCATCCAGTTCAATGGTTACACTGCACTCTATTGCTTACACCTGTTGACTGTGATGGCAATTTACGTTGCCAAGCAGAATTCGAACAAGGTATGCAGCTCATTGCGCTCGTCTCCTAACTGTCTACTCAACATTCATCTAGGACGAGAGTATCGATGCTCAATTAGTCGCCATAATCGGCCTGTAAGTTTGTTGACTCTCAAAGCTACCAATTCTCTTTACTCATCTGTTATATGCAGTGCTGGTTTTTTCTTTATGTTCACAGCTGGTATGGCTAGCTCCTCCTCTCAGCTTGCTATGAGGAATATGACACAAGTCGAACATCTTGGTGCCAAGACTAGGATAAGCACTCTAGCTATCATCAAGCCTTTACAAGATGAGCTTAGCCAAATGAACCCAAATCTGGCACCAGTACCACCATATGCCGAGATAACATATCCTCTAGATCTTAGAGTTCAGCCGCCTCCTAGTCGCATACAAGGATCAGGAGGCCCAAGTATCAAGACGAGCTCTTACGCAGGGCAACGGCAATACAGCCCTGTATCTTCTCGGCCAAACCCGGAGCCACCGAACTCTCCATCAACTTTAGGAGCATCGGATACACCTCCAAATTCTCCCAATGCGACTTTAGCGCAAGCCCGATCCATTATTGTAGAATCAGATGCGGTCACAGCTCCCCTACCTGCTGCGACCAACTTACCTGCAGGTTTCCGAAAACCAGCTATAAACGAACCTGATATGCTTTCCGATAGAGATCATCGGGCAACGCGAACATTCGCAATACTGAGTATGCAAGAAGTCGGCCAAAATCCCTGGGATCTCGGATCACGCCTCTTGAATTTCAAGACTATAATGGGCAACAGTCCGATCGATTGGTTCCTGCCTATAAAGAGAAGCCCCTGTTGCATTCATGAAGAGACAACAAGTCATTTCGCTATCGGCCCTAATGTAGAGGCTGTCCGGCGAGATGCTGGATTCATCGAGGGGACCGTAGAAGCTCGTCATAGAAAGAGACGTGAGCAGAGGAATCGAAAGCCTGGTATCGAAGACACCAGTGGTGATGATCCATCTGCAGATTTGCAGATGGATGAATTCAAGGACTGGAACAGTACGGCCCAAAGAAGCACGAGATTGGATGGAATTTTCGGAACAGGCGAGAGATGATCATCTTACTCATAGTAGCAGCATATTATAATCTTGGATGAAACTTTTCTCTCGTTCATTTTACTCCATGGGTTGGCGCTATAGCAGGTGCTAGAAGGATTGTATACTTATAGCTAGTTGGGGCGGTGTAATGACAGGTTCTTGGGATGGTGGTCATCAGGGCGATTGAAGGTTCAAGGTACACAATTTAATCCCTCGAAGCTGTAAACTCGCCAATTTGGGCGGCTGGCCAATGGCTTTCAAATAGATCGAGCCTTCTTTAAACTCTCAGAAACTGTTGGCGGCAAACACTTGCGATGTTTCCAATGACGAGATTTCTATGATACCGAGATGTCCAAGGTTCTTCGGTTCCACGTTGAAATTGGAGGCGCGGCAAGTTTTGATTTCTCAGTACACTTTCCAAGTAAGTGCAAAGGTGTATGACTGAGAGCTCCTCATTACAGAGTGATTGTATAGAGTGCTTCATTTTCTCGGTTTAAGGGCTCGCCACATTCGATTCTTGAATGGATTTCTTCTAAATTACTATCCCTAGGTATGCCACAGTTCTACTGGTCTCCCAGGTGCCAGGAAGCTTCTCACGAAAGTGCTTTGCAATATTAATTCTCATTGTCACCCAGATATTTGATTTTCCATTGATGTACTTCCTAAAATTTCGCAGAGTCTCGCTCCGAACGGCCAGGCTTATCCAGAATTCTGGAGGATATCAGGGATATTTACCATCATTGGGGTACCGTTGCAGCCCTCGCGGGCTGGCAAATATTCCTCGTACGTATGAGACCCAATTCAAAGCCAGGGCTCATGTGGAATTTCTCGTCTGCACGACATAATTGGTGTTAGGCCTGCCTCTTCCATGTGGTATAAAAGATTTGGGTATGCCCTTCACACCTATTGTTACAATTATAGTGATACGGAATAATCAGCATACCCTGTTTCCAGAATCAGTCAGATGAGCCAAGGGCTCCTCGGACGGGAAAACAATCCAGCCGTATTTTAGGACATATCTTCCGATTTTATCTCAATGAAAATCTATTCCCTTCCATAAATTGACTTACCAATATGGAAGGTCATCGTTGTGCTTTCGAGCTATAAAGCAGTTTATGCCATATCTTCTTATACACTTCTGACGCTAGTGCCTTCGTAGATGGAGTTCCACGTCCAGAGTGAATGCCCAGTTGAAATTCACCAGTTAACTCCTATAGCGATTTGCTTGCCTTCACGTTGTTTTCTTTGTCCTTTTCAAGGATTCAAGTCCCATAATTCCAGCCAGCGCCATCCATGAGCGCCATCCATGAGCTACAATCTCATGTCCATCATATGATATATGTACAAAGGCAAGGGGAAGAGCGGGACTCCATTGCCTGTGCAACAACATGGGTGGTCCAATTCCAACCGAACTCCTTGAAGGTACGGCGAAGCAACCGCCATTCACCTGATCCAGGCCCATATTTTGAAGGTGTGATCAACATATTGTTAAGCTGTAAATTCAAACTTCGGTTGTCACCGTTCAAACGGCGTCTCTGCCATACTGTAATAGGCCGAGGCTTCAAGGGTCAAAGCCCCAAACCACAACTATCGTGCTGGGGTATTATCCAATGTATGAGAAGAGCCACTACTTATTAGTATACTTCGCCAACCTAGCAGCCAGTCCTTGTACGCTAATCGCTCTAGGATAATATGATAGAATGTTTGGTCTTCACGATTGAGCTTAGGTTGGAGCTGTAGTTAATAGCTATGGTCGCAAGCACTACCGAGTCTGTACATGTATTTGACATTAATCTATAGCAAAAAATTGTATCAAGAAAACGAATAGATCAACAGCAGAGCAAGTCAGAGGATATAGGGAGGACTAGACTCAGTCGGTAGCTGAAATTTTGGACGTGATTTGAAGAGAGTGCTAAGTGGTAAAGAGCTGTATCTAATGAATATTACAAGAATGCTGACATGTTTTAGAGGCGGTAATCAAATCCCCTCAGCCGGAACAGAAAATAGAAAACAGGCCCGATGAGAACGCAAGCAGCCGAAGAAAACAATAGTGAAGAACAGCAGCGAGTAGAAATTGAGAACGACGCGAAATGAAGCGAAAGTATCCCATGCCGAAGTAATAGAAAAGGAGCAAAGACACGCAAAGACTGAACAAAACCATGGCCCCTGAGAGCTGCTGCTAGCGCCAGAAGAACACCTTTCTAGTCCCATGCCTCAACCCATACCCTCATTCGCCTGAAATATACTCTGCTAGAAACCGACCCATCCTAGTACCACCTAGCCCAAAAGTAATTATGCTATTCGAATCGACATTATTCTGAGGCTCAAGCTGTCGAGAGATTTTGGCAACAATCATTGTTGATATGCCCACAGTCGGGACAAGCATCGCCATAAAAGCGAGAGTTAACCTCGCGACCGCAGCCACAGCATTTCCAGAAACCTTCCATAGATACAGGCCTAGTTCCCAGAGGGACTGTATTCGGATAACTTCCACCCATGAAGTTAACCCCACTATAACCGCCCTCTGGTAGCTCGCTGCTGAATGGAGCATCATGGGCACAGCAGCTCTGATCGGTGTACAGAGCCTGGTGGCGGAAATGGTCCCTAACTGATGGGATCTCACGTTGGACTGATTTGCAGTCGACGCGGTTGGCATGGCCACAATCTAAGCACACCTCTTCCGATGCGGCAGGAATAATTTCCAGTTGACTATTACAACACAAGCGCCAGGTTTCGGTTTCATGCGAGCCGGTCCAAGAGGTTGTCATTTTGGTCTGCAAAAGATAAGCTTCTGAGATTGGGGGAATAGAAAACGTGCATTCCACGTACCTGAGGTTGAGGGAATGATGTGGTTGGAAAGAGTAATGAGAGAACTGTAATTTGACTTTGAAGAATGATGCTGCTGCAAAGTGCCAAAAAGTACTCAAGAGAGTTGAGGAAGATAAATAATCAATAATCGGCACGAGTACAAGTGTTCTGTGGACCTTGAGACTCCTGATACTGATCTGGGTTTGTCTTGCTGAATTCTTTTGGTACATCCTGAGAGAGGTTTCTGGGTCTGATATATAGTCATATATTGGGCATTGAGAAGTTCCGACCGCCTCCATGAGGCTCATAGTAGAGCGTGTAGCAGGCTTGTCTATCTCACTATCGGGCCAAGTGCCCTTGCGATATAATCGTCGATGTTCCTCGAACAGTCTTGTCCATTTGTTGGCTGAGCCCGAGACCACATCATGATCTGTCAAGCCCCCCTGAGAAGGATGTTGATCTTCCAGAAAAGAGGCTTACAACATTGTGTACCATGCGGTCCGAGCTAAGCACAGTCTGTTAGTTGTACCGACCAGACATCGCTCGATTCTCTGGGGGCGAATGTGAAGCGTTTGAGAATGATGAACGATCGAATCTGGGCGGTAGGAATAGTCAGTTCATGCCACGTTGCTCTTAATATATCAAGCTAGTTGAGTTTGAGGTAAAGAGCAGCAAGCCTATCAACCAGAGATGACGACACTCTGGTTATCAGGGTATTGGAAGTGCTTTGCATGATTGTGCCCCCATCTTTTACCATAAGCTCGGTGCGGAGCATGGCACATGCCCACAACACCTCCCAGTGTTATAGACCCTTCTGCTCAACATCTTTGTCGACTTGTAAATCGATGTAGCCTGCGGCTCCAACAAGCACGGCGAAACGATTCGTGATCCGACTCATAGGGCGATCCCAATCTTAGATTCATCTCTCTCGTCATTGCTATCTGGAAAGAGATGCTTAGATGTCCATGTAGATCCCAGAACTGCCGTAGCCGCAGCAAAGAAGCTAGCTATTGTACAGGTATAACCCACTGGCCCGGGCTCTAGATACCGTTTGTTAACACTCGAGGCTGGACGATCGAGGAGTAGCGGCGGGTGACTGATTGAGTTGCTTCGTACTAGTCGAGTCACGGTTCAACTCTGTAAGCTGCAGGTTCATCCGAGTGCTCGGTGAACGGTGAGGATGATTCCTGGGGGAGCTACCAATTGTTGTTGCGTCTGAAGCGGTGTCGTTCTATCGAAAGAAAGCCGGGGCCGGGCGAGTACTGATGTTGTAGGCTAGAGTCAAGTGGCTTTAATGAGGTCAAGATATCATCAGATCAAGGATCATCAAGCATCTGATAGTCTATAGCACCAAGCCTCTGTGCAAGCCCTAAGATCATGCATAGCTCTAATTTAGCTTCCATCTTTGGAGGAATGTTCTTCGGGTGTTCTTCGCTGTGATTCTCTGTGGTCGATTTGTAACAGCCTCAACATAAGAAGGTTGACTTAGTCTCCAGAACAACTCCCCATTGACGTGCGACACACCAGTTACTATGTATAGAAAGTGTCAGATGGTATCCCTACTGTTGGCATTATCAGTAGGTCTAGATGTACTCGACCAAGTTCCCAGCCTTGGTTCGCGATCGAATCCACGCCCCCATATGTCGGCCAGCTGAATAGACCTGGGCATCATTTCAAAATCGCATGGTCCGAGCATGGACAAAAGCTGGAGAATGTAGGATCGTGATTCACAAGGTTCTTCGTCGTCATTTGTATCATTGTTTTCCTCCATACTTAGCTTGGGCGTGGGCGGATAGATCTTGTTTTTCGCCTCAACGTGATACTGTATCTCAGCCCCCTGTTGTGCATAGAAGGCGGGATCCGGTACAGTATTTGGGGCGCCATTAAAATTTGGCGCCATGTAAAACATCGTCTGTGAGATTCCGAGCTCGAGTCATTCCAGTGAGATCAGATCAATGAACGACATTGGACGTGTAAGTGCAGAAAGGTGTCAGGTCTTGCTTAAGGGGAAAATAACAGTAGAAGAGATATAGCAATAGCTAGAAATCAAACATAAACACCCATCTTCCATGGTTTATCTCCAAGAGCCTCAATCTGGGAAGAGGGTGTGGTGCAATTTCGACAACATGAAGAGGCACACTGGACCCAATTGAGATGACCTGCATGATTGGCGGTGATCTGTATGATTCTACTGTACACGTACAGCGGAACAGCAGCCACTCTGAGGGGTTCCAACACCGTATTTCCAATTCTCGCCCACAATATCATACATCTCGTCTGAAGAAGGCGTGCATCCAAGAAGAATATGATTCTGTGCCGAGCGTTGCCATACTGTAATATATATTCACTCAGGCAGAGAATTACAGTACAGTGCTGTAATGCTCGATAGATTTTAAACTCCCGCAAATAGCCCCGTATATTCTTGAGAGTCCGCTGTGATCAACTCCACCCGAGTGCTTCATCTATCAGGCCGATGTGACTATGATGACCGTCAGGGTGTTTCATCTGAAGCGCTGGCAAGTTTAATCTGGCAGTGATTCCCCATACTGTATAAATCAGCGCCACCATCTCATCTCATTCTGTACAGAATGAGCGTGAAGGTGATCATGATCATGATCATGTTCTGCATATTGCCACAGGCACACTCGCTTGTGTTGACTGTATCTTGGACATACTATACTGTAGTGAAAGCTTAAGGGGTACTGTATGCTGGACATGTGCGTACATGGATAGTATGACAAATCTGCACATCACTTTGAGGAGGAAGGGAAGGGAGCCATTCTTGCGGTGTTCATGGCCTCTTGATCGTGATACATGTACGAAGTACGGAGTACCTAGGGAGATCGCAGCAGGGTATATGTATGTATGTACCCCTAGAAGCGCTAAGGACGGCTGGAAACCCCGGAGTCTGGAGATGAGATACAGTAAAGAAAACCCATTGCATAGAAATTAATAAGAGAGAATAATGTCAATAAAAGTCCGACATATCTTAACCCGTGAAAGCCGGCCATTGGATCACAATGGTGACATCATAGCCAACCTAGCAATCATTATGTACTGTGCAGTACAGTAGAGCAATCCTTAGACGCGCCAGGCCCGACGCGTCAACTCCATCTCCAGTAATTCTGGCCCCGCTAACACGTCTGATGCGAAGGAATCATCAACGCAGTATGTTTACAGCGGTTCGACGATAACTGTCTTTCGGATGATGTGTAGGTGGAATGGCGCATGATGCCGACAGAATACTAAGAATCGGCTCAACCACGTCCATTCTTGTCGACACCACTCGAATCTGCATAATAATGTCTTCTTCGCAACCATTTCAGGCCTCATCTCCGCTGTCTGCTGGTGAGCCTCGCAGGAGGAAATCGAGGTTTACATATAGGCAGTTGATGCAGTTGGCCGCAGGATTGACATCTTGTCCTCTGAGAGTTGTAGCGCACGTAGATCTTGATGCGTTTTATGCTCAATGCGAGATGGTGAGGCTGGGTGTCAAGGAGGATCAACCTCTTGCTGTACAGCAGTGGTGAGTTGCAAATTCCTCTGTTTCTTCCTGTATTGTCCTCTATGTCCGCCCTCATCTTCGTACGAGTCTGCACTTTTGTAATGATACCGACTGACAGCTGTTTGCATCACAGGCAGGGTCTGATAGCAATCAACTACCCGGCCAGGTCATTTGGTCTCGCCCGCCATGTAACACCCACCGAGGCAAGAAAGCTCTGTCCAAATATCATAATGCAACATGTAGCCACTTGGCGAGAAGGAGACGAGAAATGGGACTACCATGATGACGCTGCGAACAACATCGCTACCCATAAAGTCTCCCTAGATCCATATCGTTTAGAGTGCCGTAAAATTCTCAAGTGCATCAATGATGCTTTACCTGAGGGTTTGAGGAAGGTTGAGAAGGCAAGCATCGATGAGGTCTTCATGGACTTGTCCGCGCAGATCCATTCCATTTTGTTGGAGCGGTACGAGGATTTGAGAGGGCCGGTGCCCTATGACGACCCAATGGAGTTCCTTCCATTGCCATCTACTACTGTGTGAGTGTTTCTTTAATAGTTGCTGTCGATCTTCCTAGGTCCCATCAAGATATTCCATGTCAATTTTTAGAAAGCCACCGACTCATGCCTTGGATCAGATTTCTCTGAGCTTACAGGAATATCTGTTTAAATTAACCTGGGGGCGCCAAGTTCAGTCAGGGACCTGCGTGAATCTTACATGTAGCAAGCTTCGAATTTTGATTTCTCAGCTTGGTCGGATATAGCTGATGCGGTGTCATACTATAGGCTTGACTGGAAAGCTGACGCCCTGGTTGATTTGGATGCCGGCCAGACAGAAGAAGATGATCCGGACTGGGATGATGTTGCCATCCTTATTGGATCTGAGATTGTTCGCAATGTTCGTGCTGAAATCTGGAATACTCTCAAGTATACTTGTTCTGCCGGAATTGCGCAAAATAAAATGCTTGCGAAGTTGGGGTCAGCTCATAAAAAGCCCAATCAGCAGACCATTATTCGGAATAGAGCAGTGCAGCAGTTTCTCTCGGATTTTAAGTTCACTAAAATACGTATGTCAAACTTCTCAATCCTGCCCGTTCTCCTACATAACCCTACAAGAGTGGCAACATGGTATTTCAAGCGCAGTTACCAAAAAGACCAGTCGCAATTTCCACACAGAACAAACATGTTTATGCTGTTCATCCAACTGACACGATACAAGGTGGCCTAGGTGGCAAGTTAGGGGATAGCATGACGGCAGCCTTCGATACAGACACAGTGAAGGATCTACTACCAGTTTCTGCCGAGCAGCTGAAACAAAAGCTCGGCGACGATACTGGCACAGTAGGTGATGGCTCGAGACTAAAATATTCTTAGACTTCCCGTTCTAAGGTCATCTGTTTCGTTTGTTGCCTGTTTTTTCCAGGTTCAAGCATATGCACTGCTGACTCTTTAATTATTCAGTGGGTCTATGAGATAATACGGGGGAAAGATTCCAGCGAAGTATGTACTGCATTGTTTCTTATTCAATTACTCCCTCCAAATTAGTGTCTTACAGATCAAGGCTGCATAATAATACATACATTAACCTGATGATTCTAGGTCAATTCCCGCACGCAAATCAAATCCATGCTTTCAGCGAAGTCCTTTCGTCCCAGTATCAATACAGCAGAGCAAGCCAACCGCTGGCTCCGAATTTTTGCTGCTGACATCTATTCTAGATTGGTCGAGGAGGGCGTACTAGAAAATAGAAGGAGACCGAAAACAATCAATCTCCATCATCGTTCAGGCGGCCAGACAAAGTCACGACAAGCACCGATCTCTCTTGGGAAGAAAATTGATGAAGTGGGCCTATTTGAACTCGCCAAGAACCTCCTTGGTCAGATAATACTAGAAGGTAGGGTTTGGCCTTGTGCAAATCTTAGCCTCAGCGTAGGTGGGTTTGAGGACGGAATTGTTGGCAATATGGGGATCGGAGCTTTCCTGGTCAAGGGCGACGAAGCAAAGGCGATGAAATCAAGTGCCAGGGAATCCAGTGCGGGCGAGATCAGTCTAAACAGACCAGAGAAGCGACGGCGAATCGATATAACAACCGGCATTGAGAAGTTTTTCGTCAAAACAGATAGTACTGAGGAGCATGATGAAGATTTTGGTGCCCAAATACTCGACATCGATGTGCTTTCGACTGGAAAGAACGACGCGCCCATGATTGGACTCGCGAAAGCGCCGAACCCTATGCCTCATGAGAATGAGACAACCAATTCATACGAGAAGAGTGATCTTCCTGTCGGCACATCGGCCCTTGACCAACCACAAATCACAGATTACGTATGCACTCGTTGCAACCAAGCTTTAGAGTCTGCAGAAGATTTTCAGAGTCATCAGGATTGGCACTTTGCAAAAGATCTCCAGGATGAGGATAATGGATTAGACGTTCAGCGTTCGAAGGCCTCGGCACCTGCTCCCGCCAGAAAACAGGCAGCAAACCTTAGCAAGAAGAAGACTGGTCGAGAAAGGCCAGAAAAAGGTCAAAGCAAATTGACATTCGGATGATATAAGAATGGAATTGCCTCGAGGCCTCGAGATCGACTCGCTCCGCAGCTCTTCCTGATGGCGATGTGCCACAAGTCCGCCATGCAATGTAGCTTGCTTTCCATTAACGGGAACCGACCGAATCAGCAGCTAGGGAGGCAGCACAACGTTTCATTGTGCCTTGCTTGTTTGGTGTTTCTTTCCCGGCACTGCCAGCCCTGTCGAATTCTTTCTTCTGGAAAACCATCTCGCGATTCTGGAGCCGGATCGCACAGTGTTAAGGGGAGAGCCATGCGTAAAATACGGATTTACAGAGCTGTCCAGAGCTTCTGTGGTTCCACTCTGCAGGTCAAGGATTCGTACGCCGGGGAAGATGTACCGTTCACTCGCGAGTTCTATGAGTGGTGGATGGGTTCTACGCTCACCTCTCTATATGTAACTAGGTACTTATGCTTAGAGTCCGATCAGAGGAAAAACAGGAAGACCAGAATGCTCATGCTCATCAATACTGCTGATCCATGTGTATGTACGGGGCGATGAGGTCCAATAAGCGTGACTTGGCCAGCCGAGTGTGGATTGTTGCCACTGACGCAGTGCTGCTTAAAGGCTTGATTGTATGTTGACATGGAATAGTGCAAAAACTGGTATCGTGCAAGATTATCTTTACGCTAGTTCCAGGAGGCTGATCGAGAATTTTCTGGAAAACATGACAAGCCTCAGAAAGTAGGGTGAACGGTGAGATGATGCATAAAAGCTGAAGGCCAGGTCGTTGTACCCGAGTGAAGACAGGAGACCAGAAAGTGACAGCGAAGTGGCCTAAAGCCTTACAACTGAGGTGTCCGACAGAGTACAGTAACGTAGCGAATCAGAGGGCGGGAATGCGGTGTTGAGGTTACAATATGTACTGTATGGTAGTTAGGTTAGGCATGATCAGGCTGGAACGCATACCTACCCAACCCTATCGGCACGCTACTTGTACTGTACTATGTATTGTACTACTGTACCACTGCTGGCTGCTGGCTGCTGGCTGCTTTGCCCTCAGTCTTTGGTTTGTCGAAAAATACTGTACCTAGGTAGCAAGCAGTAAAGAAGAGCCATCTAGTACATCTGATTGTGGTTGCCCTTGCCCTTGCGGCGAAGGATCCATACTGTACGGCACTGGGCGGTCAGGAGCTCGGTACAGTACTAAGAATTGATAATGCGTCTGGGATCCACAGGACTGTAGTTGCCGCTGGAGCGATGAAGTTCGCTTTGCCTTGAAGTTTACTGTACATGTAATATTGGGACATGATGGTTCGATACTTCAAGTGACGCTCCAGTTTTCAAGGCTGCTCCCCATAAGTATCCTCTGCTGCCACCGGCGTTTCTGGGGATTTGAATAAGAATATTTCTCCACCTAGTTCTTGAATCCTATGCACACTTGTACATAAGAATATCAACAACGCTATCACGCTGTTCTGGACATCACCTACTAGTAGAGCGCTCACGCCATCATCCTATCATCCTATGAGAATATCGAAGAGCTGAATAACTGCCCAGCAGCAGGTGTATCGGGATATCCGCTGTAAAGCAGCGTTGCCGAGTGTCTGTGTCAGCATTCAGCGCGAAAGGCGACTGCAAAAGCGGCAGCCACCGGCACATTGAAGGTTTTGCCGCTGCCTCTTCGCCTCTTCGCCTCTTCGCATCTGCATCTCCCTCACCACCATCCACCAACACCATCCCTCACCCATCACCCATCACCCATCACCCACCTCATCTAAAACGGCCAGCTCAGAGCAACAAACCCCTGCTCCTCAGCTGCTAGTCCGTTCAGTCCATTCAGTCCTTCTAGTCCAACCCAGTCGTGCACATTTCCCTTAGGACTCACCGTTCCGGATAACAATTGGACAGGAGACACCAGGAGACATCAGGAGGATTACGCCGCTCGCTGGATCTATTTCTTTCGAGTCTCCCACTGTCCCCCCCCCCTTCTCCGGCTTTCAGCACTTTGGATCTACCCAGGCTCTTTTTTTCCCTTCAAACCCTCCCGATCTCTGTATTACCACACTGCCCCTAGGCTGCCGTGGTCTGCGTGATTACCATCAATCCTTCCTGCTTTCCTGGTCTACTTTTTTCTTCTCCCCTTCTCACCCTTCATTCTTCGGCCATTTCAATCATGTCTGGAAGAGAACGCGATAGACGTGCACCAGCAGGTGCCTCGGCTCGTACGAATGAGTATTTTGTTCCCAAAGACGGCATCGACAGAGAGGTCATCACAGCCGATATCTGTCGATACCTTGGGAACGATGCTCTCGTACGGCCGGGGAACTACGAGGTAAGCGCTGGCAGACACCCACGTTATTTGTTGATACAAACTGATAAATATAGAACCCTACAACAGGACAAGCTCAGGCAGGCTACTTCATTACAGCCTACCGTAACCTCACGACTGTAATATCACACCCTTAAGAAACCTACAAGAAACTCACTAATTGCTTCAACAACAGGCAATGATGGCAGATCTGAAGGCAGACTCTGATCGATGGGAGGCCGAGCGAAGAGCGACGGCTTCAAGAGGACAGCCTTCTAATGGTATCTCTATGCGAGACTCGGACGGTATTGTTCGAAAATCTAACACACCTATAGTGGGGTATCGTGATTCTACCACACATATGTCTAGACAACACTATGGACCCACGGAGCAAGTGCCAGGACCAAACGCAGGATATTCATCGTCTCCATCTCCAGGAACACAGGGAGTATATGATAGTGGTCCTCAATACCAGCAGCAAACATATGGCCAACCGGCTGCAGGTTCATATGCTCAACCAAGCTATGCCGCTGTGCAGGACAATTACTATGTCGCTGGTGCAGATTTGTTAGCTGACCAAGCGCGTTCCCGTGGACCTATTGTTCCGCCCGGAAATGTCCCAAGGAGCAACCAGTATGGCACTACTCCTACATATCAACAGCCAGACCCCAGGAATGTTTACTATTCAAATCAGCCTGGTCCACCTGTGACCCAGGCCCAACAGCAAGGTTATACGACACAGCCAAGCGACCCATACTATGGTCGTGGGCAGGGTGCGTACATTCAACCGCCATTTTCTTAAGTTCTGTTCGAAAAGAGTGGAATCTAACTTTTTAGTCCTTCCTATTTCAGGCTCTTATGATACTCAGGACTCGTATGATAACAGAAGTCAATACCAAGACACAGGGTACAGCCAGCCTCCTCTGGCTACTTCTTCTAACATCCCGGCCACCTCCAACACGTCCTCCAGGCGTGAGCGAGAGAGAGATCCAGATGCTCGTGATAGGCATCACCGCAGTAACCGCCGTTAGGAATTTTCCTTGGACTTTGTCTCTACATAACGCATCACCAGGACACCTATTCGACCTGCATCGTTGGCGTTTTTTTTATACGGCTTGAGCCCCTGGAGTTTCTTGTTACCTGGAATTGCTGGACACTTACTCAGTCATGGAACCAGACCATCTTGGAAGGATTTCCACAGTGTTTTATCAGACTTTGCCGAATCGCAAGATTGCACTCATGCCAGGATTTCCATATCTAGATGGTGTTCATGCCAAGAAGTTGGATATATGTCCTTTTCTGTACTTGACTTTCTAGGGATCGGATCGATTTTCGATTTACACTCGAGATGACCATTAGGAGATGAATCTGGCCATTTGGATACATTTTACTGCATTGATGTCTTTACGAACCAGGACCATGAGAGTATGAAGGATGTCACGATTTTGCGCAGCTGTTGCTGTCTACTGCAGTAGTGTTTGCATTGTACAGGCCGTTGGGGCGCTCCTTGATTATATTTTCCTGTTTGTTTTTGGATACCCTCACCTGCTGCCTGGATCGTGTGCTACCATTGGATCTGCCTTCTGGATATCTTTCTTCTACCTGCAATATTTGGGTGGGTATCTTGGATTTACAAAGCATGAATGCATCCGATCAGGCAGCAGGAAGAGAGGAGTTTGTATATATCTCCGCACAGGCGCTGGTCCACTTCAACTGGAACGTTCTTCTCAATATGAGTTTCTTCTTCTTCTCCCTCGGACATTCCACATGGATATTGATTGATCCGACGGATACTACTGACTCTCAGGTACCACGAGATGAGCCAAGCACAGAAATGGAAATGGACCTCTTTTCGAAACATCTGGACAGCATTTATTTGCAGTCTCCTGGATTCTATTCCCAGGAATTCTAGTCTACTACACCGAACAGTATTCGCAACTTGTGGGTCATCCTCGGCGACACATTGCTGAGCGACACCTTGTCTGTTCCCACCCCACCGGCCAATACAAGAGAGCTGTCTAGCAGAAAATAAATTACTGGTTTATGGGTACCAGTATATTTTTAAGAATTTAGCGTCAATGCAGCAATGTTCTGGAACCTTTATTAGCAAGGGATGTACTGAGGAGCCTCAAACAACGCAACTTCCCGAATTTTCTGCATCCAGACCCTATGGCGATTAAGATGGATTGTGTGCACGTAGTCTGTGGATAGCCAAGGATTCGCCATAAAGCATGCCGGGAGGCCAGCTGGCGTAGTTGGATTGATTTTCTTTTCAATTATCAAGCTTCCCCTGTCAGCGGATATCTATTCTTTCTGGATTCAATACCCAGCGACTGCTGTTCCGGACTTCCTAAGGCCTGCCATCTCTTATCATCTCGCTGCCGAGTCGTAATTCCATGCACGTAGGATGTTTCCTTCTGCCGTATTTCTTTGGCGATTCAAGTATCAGCTGAAGTGAGAGCTGACTGATGTGTAGTTTTGGAACTGATGTCTCTCGAATCTTGATTGGGAGGACGGTTCTAAATTGGGGTTGAGAGGAGACCTATATAACCGGGATGCTCAGACAAAACGGAAATGTGTGTCGGTGATGTGGCTAAGGGGGAATATTTCAAAATAAAATAGAGCATCGGAAGAATTTGCACCTGACAAATTTACTGACAACATGTGGGTTGGCAGAAACTTGGAGGGCACAGATAATGTATATTTGAACGAGGCTAGTAGCCACTACTTCAAACCATATTAGTCTTCACCCATACTTTTTCCCCCCGAGGTCTTCTTCTAATTCAAACTATGCGAATCTATCATGGTGATTCGGCTATGTCCCCATCTACTTCTTATTTAATTTGCAGTCGTCCTTACCATCTAATGGCGAAGATCTCAAGCACATATGGTACAACATTTCTCTCCAATCGCATTATCGGCGGACATGAGTTGTGTTGGTTTCTTGGCAGCTTGGCGGAGGCGGTGGACAAAGGAAGTAGTTCCTGGGTCAGGAAGGTCGCCGGGAGGATGGAGAGCTCCGATTCCTATGAAAGGATGTTACCGAAACCTTGGAACGGTAACAATTGGGGAATGAAAAGCGAGTTGTTTAGAACGAGTGGAAAGAAGTTGTCGACAGCTCGAGGCTATGATCCATGAATGGCGGGCGTTGAAAGAAGTGAAAGACGTTGAGGTGAGCCTCGCAGGATTACAGTGGCTGACTGACTATTATGTTTATTCTCTCGTGAGACAATTCTTCAATTTTACTATTTAGGAGTCCTTCCGTAAGGTATATATTCAGCTTCGCTTTCACGCAGGAGCAAGCTACGTGCTCATCTGATTGGCGCACAGCAAGACAAACTCGGATATATAATGGCAGACCACGGGGTTGGCGAGCGCTAGGAGAACACCAAATAGGCAGCTGGGACAAGTATATGGGTCTTGGCTCCTGAATGCCAAGGGCGGAATTCCCATCCACTGTGATATTTCATCCGCTTCTCATTGGTAGACTGATCTGCAATTAGTATGTAGAGTCCGATCTTCTGGATAGAAACCAGGATGGTGACGGCTCATAAGGCTGGGCGGATGATATGCCAAGAGTATAAAGCTCAGATGGGTAAAATATATACTTCTTGATGCGCCGTGGAGCCAGGTTGAATCTACTCGTTGTTGAGTCTCTTGCAACCTTGGTAAATCAAATAGGTGAAAATATCACAATTATGAAGTTCGCGGGTTCCTCAATTGTTGCGTCGGCGTTGCTGCTCGGGGCTTCTGCTCAGGACCTCGCGGAGGATGTGCTGCATAGCAAGAGAAATTTGAAAAAGCGTTTCATTGACTCCGATGGGATTTATAATATCTGTGAGTTGAAGCAAAATCTACACTCATTTATTCTTATCAATTGCATAGATTTCTGACCAGCAAACTAGCTTTCTACCACATCAACGATGTCCACGCCCACCTGGATGAGTTCCGCTCTTCAGGAACCGACTGCACAAATGTCACACTGGGATGTTATGGTGGCTACGCCAGGGTCAAGACTGTGATTGAGGAGACAAGACCTGGACACAATGACAGCTTGTTCTTGAACGTCGGCGATGAATTCCAGGTTGGTCTCCCGGTTTCTCGTTCTCAAGCAATAGCTAATCCTAATTTCTTTCCCTAGGGAACTCTGTTCTACTCTTACTATGGTGGTGAAAAGATCGCCGAAACACTCAATCAGATGGGCTTTGACGGCATGACGCTCGGAAACCACGAATTCGATGCTGGCCCCGAGAAACTCGGCGCCTTCCTCGCCAATCTCACCTTCCCCATCATCTCCGCTAACATCCAAAGCAATAACTCCATCCTCAATGCTACCATCAAGCCCTTTTACATCTACCCACAATATGAACTTGCTGTTATCGGAGTCACGACCGAGACGACACCGAGCATTTCGTCCCCTGGGGCCGGCACCACGTTCTCGGATCCGGTAGAGGCAGTGCAGAACACAATTAATTTCATCAAAAGTACAACAAATATCACGCGAATTGCAGCCATTACACACATCGGATAGTTAGTGTCACCTTCTACATGATTGTTCCTTGTTTGTTGAATGCTCAGGGTATTGCCTGGTTCGCATAAATAAGCGAGATCAAAAAGGGGTGTTTTGAGGAATGTTCTGATTGGGATTGATTGTGCTGACTTTCCATGTCTACTAGTGAGGAAGATCAAAAACTCGCAGAAGCGACCACGGGTTTGCAGCTGATTATGGGAGGCCACTCTCATACACCCTTGGGTAACTTCACAGGTGCTGCTGGACCTTATCCTACTATCAAGACGAACAAGAATGGAGATGAAGTGTTCATTGTTACCGCGTAAGTCATGAGACTATCGCTTAGGAAAATTTATAAATAAATATTCTACTAACATTATACTTCGAATAGTTACAGTGAGTTTCAACGTACCACCAGGCCACAAGTGCAAGTAGGAGAAATGCGCTGACTCCACATATAGGATGGGGTGAATACCTCGGTTACATAGACGTAACATACGATCCGTCCGGCAAAATTTTGGCCTACCATGGTGCACCTATCCACCTGACCAATACCACAGAACAAGACCCTGCCCTACAAGCCGAAATCGACAGCTGGCGTGGTCCCTTCGAGGCATTCGCAGCCGAAGAAGTCGGCATCTCGAATGTTGAGCTTGACCAATCTACATGTCGTGCACAAGAATGTCTCCTCGGCCAGTTCATGGCAGATGCCATGCTTACATATCGCCTCAATCAATCCGACACCGCTGATTTTGTGATCATCAACTCTGGCGGTGTCCGCGCTACTATTGACGAAGGTCCTATCACTCGTGGTGAAGTTCTTACCTCGTTTCCCTTTGCGAATTCCATTGTGGAAATTGAGATCGATGGTGAGGAGTTGTGGAAGACACTGGAAGGCGTTTTCAGCAAGGTTAATCAGTATAATAATAAGGCGGTCACGAGTACAATCCAGGCAAGTTGTGTTTCGAGTTGTGAAGACTCAGTAGGCTGACTAGGTTCGTAGGTTAGCAAGGGTATTGATATTATTTACAACTCGAACGCGAACAATGGGAGCAAATTGGTCAGCGTATATATCGGGAATAGCTCGTTAGTGAGGACGGAAACGTATAATGTTGTGACCTTGGACTTCTTGGCAGGTGGTATGCGCTCCTCTAACAGATCTCGCCAATATTAAATGCAACCTCTGACTGACCATCGAATAGGCGGCGATAACATCTTTCAAAAAAAGTCTACCTTCAGCATTCTCGACACACAAGACGAAGTCCTCACCGGCTATATAGAGTCTCAATCTCCTGTTAATATTACCCTAGCGGAACGCATCATGAACGCCAATGGGACGGTAACCATCCAGCCGACAGGCACAGGATCATCTGCTTCGGCTACTGGGTCTGGTAGCCCTACTGAGACGCCTTCCAGTGGACGATTGAGTAGAGAGGAGGCCCCCGGTTACGTACTTATTGTCCTTGCTGCTACGGCTGCGATCTGTGCTGGGCGCTTTTAGAGCATTGGGAGCATTTCAACACCGAATTAGTAAATGTTAGCTTCAATAAATCTCATTGTAATGGTCTTTTCTTTAAGCCTCCAGGCCTGATCAAAACATCGAGGATGTGCAACAGAGGCGAAAGCATTCGAGTTATCCAGTGAAAGTCCAATTCTACTACTAGTCCCGCGATAGAAAGACTCTGAATACAAGATGTGCTTCAAAGCAACTCAGATCCTCGACGACTTCATGTATGGACTTGCCGTCTTGCAATCCAGTGAGTCCACTTGACGTGAAGTGGAAGGAGCGAATTCCTCATTGGAAACAAACTTTATCGAACAAGTTTTGACGTTGCATCAAGATTATCCATCCACCATTATTCTAAGTACGCAGCCAGTACTAATAGCTTACTAGTATTTCTTATTTGATTATCTTGCATATCCCGAGAAAGAATAAACTATGACCAACCAACTCGCCCCCCCCGAGAAGGATGCAGATCACAGCGAAAATAGAAGGGAAGATGACACGAGTACCAACGGCAAGCATCCTGAAGTCAAGCGGCTCATTACCACAAGAAGAGTCAAAAGCATGGGAGACCTCGTCCGTCTCCCTGATCCGCCGGAGGAGAATGCGATACCTCAAGCACCAGCTGTTGAAGCACCAGTACTAAAGCTTTCAAAAGAAGGTTGCACTGTGGAGGATGAGTACGGAGTATTCAAACGCAAGGTTGACGAGGGAGCTTTTGGAGATGTATACGAAATCATTAAGGATATTGGTGGACGTGAGCCTCAGTCATTTGCTGCGAAGCTTTTCCGGAAGACAGAGGGAGGCTTCAAGAAGACTTTGGACACGAATATCATGAACGAATTCAGAATCGTTTCTCGACTCAAACATGACGCCATAGTGCGTACTTTTGACCTGATGACAACTATTGAAGGGAGCAT
Organism: Ploettnerulaceae sp. D365; assembly: GCA_003988805.1. NCBI lineage: Eukaryota > Fungi > Ascomycota > Leotiomycetes > Helotiales > Ploettnerulaceae > Ploettnerulaceae sp. D365. The sequence goes on from QYAL01000054.1 coordinate 81,892, forward strand.
ATGCCTTGTCATGGAATGGTCTCCTGGTGGAAACTTATTGGATCATATCGAACAGTCCCAGCACCAAAGACTGGGTATCCTCGAAGCGAATAACTATATCCTACAGATTTTGAGAGGAATCAAATACTTACACTACGACATGGACATTGCACATATGGATCTGAAACCGCAGAACCTGCTCCTCTTTCCGGGAAATGTTGTAAAGATTGCGGATTTTGGCACCGCCATCCACCACGCGTCGGAAGAGGACGGTACAAAGAGCCCAATTCTGGCAGTTGACCTGGGCGGTTCGTTGCCTTATTGTGGGCCAGAGCTGCTCTTGGAGTGCAGAATCGACCCAAGAGCAATGGATATGTGGGCCATAGGAGTTGTCTATTTCGAAATGTTGAGTGGTTCCAGTCTGTGGGAGCAGGCGAGTCTGCTGAGCGAGACGTACAAAGTATATGCCCAACGGCGTGAACAGCAGGTGCCTTGGGTCACCTTCGAGGATCTGGGAGCTGTGAGTTTCTGCTGCCTCGTGAGCCTCCTACAGATATCATGCTGACTCCAGGGATACACTCAGCCCACATCCAGGACTATTCTTTATCTGCTTCTCGATCCGAGCCCTGTGAGCCGTATTAACGCCAACGAATTCTTTAGAGAGGGTTGGGGGGCGGCAATTGGGGGTATTCAAGGTGAGATACAGCGATAATAAGTTTTATTATGGCATGGAGAAATGGAGAGGTGCCATAACTAGCAGCAGGAGACAGGAGGCAATGTGGTGGCATTCCACCTTGGGCACATTAGCATAGTAAATAGCGTGCTTCATTGCTTGACATGTGCTGCCAACTTCGCACGTGCCTCTGTGTGCTCAAGAATGGCCTTCTTCTCGTACCACGAATCGAGCAGGAAGATATATATTTATAGGTGCGAGTATGCTACTTTGATGCCATAATGCTCAACGCTAGTCGAGTAGACATGGGAAGAATGTAGAGACAAAGAGAAGTATGACTTCGTTCAGTAATAACCTTGTTGTTATTTTGATTCTCAGGAAGTTCATCCCGACTTTTTGCGAGATTCATAATATTATTTCTAAATTGAGATTGGATCTGTGAAAACTACCTACGTACCCAGGGATACTGTAGCTGATGCGGCTGAGCTGGAGCGATGGGCTGGAGCGAAGCGAGTGGCCACACGCCTATAAAGTACGAAGGTCCAGTACTGTACTGTATTTTCACTGAAGGTCACCAAAGCAGCCGAGCGCCGGCGAGACCCCAGCTCTTGACTAAATGACGGTATCCTAGCCTCTGCTGATCTCGTGTTAGATTGAAAGCCGGGAGCGCGAGAGGGAGAGGGAGATCTCGCTGTTTCTTTCTTTCTCTTTTCTTGGGGGATCGGGGAAAGGGATGGATATGCAGGGTCCGAAGGTTAGGAGGAAAGGACAAAAAGGGAGAGCGATACATGACGGCCAGGTTATGGATGCAAATAGAGGGGTTTTAAAGTTTATTATCTTTTATATACTTTTAATTATTCGCAGAGTGTGGAGTTTCCGAATACAGTAATGTACTGTACTGTACTGAACTGTAGAGTAGTAAATTCCGAAGCAAGGGTTGATTGAATAGAGTTGAGGAGTCGAGCCGTGCCGTGCCTGGTGAGAGGGGGGAAAAGAGAGAGAGAAAAAGAGGAGAATGTCTTTCTGTCCCTTTCATTAATGAATACGAAGGAAGCTTGAAATCTCTCTCGAACTCTAAGCGTAACTCCTTTCTGAAAAAATACCGTAAGAAATTGGGCCGGGAGTTGTGCGATAGGACGGGACTAAGATCGAATTACCCAGCGCCGGCTTGCATGGAGAAGAGACGGATGCCGATACCGATACCTATCTGTACCTAAGGGGTAGCTGAGAACTTCGAATTCCGAGGAAGAAGAAGAGAGAGAAGGGAAAGGAAAGGAAAGGAAAGGAAAGGAAAGGAGAACGAATAAGAAAACTGGGAGGCTGGTGCTACCTTTCTCTGATTAATATTAGGAGCAAGGGAAAAGTAAGACCGAAGCGAGGAGAGTGAGACAACATGAGATGATAGGGATTAAGCGGAGAATGGATGAATTAAAAGTCGAGGGAAGTGGTCAGAGAGAAAGAGAGAAACGATATACTTTGGCTATTGATGTAGAAGTGAAGAGATACGTGTTGTGATTATAGAGCTCACCCTTAACACCAAGCTATTTATTACAGTATTCACACGTGCAGCAGCGAAGATGAGTGGGGTGGGTGTTCGTACTGTAAAAGGTGGGGTGATGAGGTCATTCAGAAAGTTGTACGGTATTATTATGTTACTGTAGGTCTTCTTCTCCTTTTTCCCCTGTTGTGAGGTAAGTTCGTCCCTTGCTATATAATATAAGAAGAAAAGAAAGAAAAAGAAAAAGAGAAAGAAAAAGAGTCTGTGTACAGTAGCGCCCTTTTTACGCTTCTAGGTACATACAGTACTTTGTACAGAGTATATGAAGGATCGGGATGATTACGCGGCTGTGGGATCTAAAGCAAGCCGACCTTTACTCGAGTAGCTTTCTGGTGGTTGTTGGCCTTCAAAATCCGGGGGCTGGAGATTTCGTGGCATGATTGACTGGTAGGCGTCGCCCTGTCGCATCGCATCATATCTAGCACAGTCGATGGGGCCACCAGACAGTCGTCATACCATAGATATAAGTATATTACTTCGTACTGTAAACATACATGTACGAAGTATATAAGTATTGCTGTGGTTTCTCCACTTAAAGTCAATCCAACTCCACTCAAACGCAACCCAGCACCGAATCAAATCCGAAGCAGCAGAGCTTGCGAATCACTTATAGTAACACCCGCTGCACCTCCTCCAACTACAGTCGAGTACAGTAGTTGAACTTTCCGGGCCCGCTGGCTAAATACAGGACTTGAGGCAAGGCTAAAAAGTCCTCCGCTATAGAGAGACCATCCAAGGGACAAGAAGAAGGGAGAGAATTGCGTGGACAGGAGGTTAGGGCAGAGGCAATAATTGCGAGGCAAGGCAAAAAGACACCTTATGCCGGTCTAATTGGGTAGAGAGGGAAGGAATTTCTATCTTACTCATATCTCTCTGCCAATCCTCATCCACGACGCGTACAAAGTACTCTCAATAAACGCCCTTTTTCGTACCTTTCAACAAAACCACATTTCACAATATCACAAACACCATAACACCCCCATCGCATCGTCGTACTCTACCGAGTATCTAACTGAAGCACATTACATACGCTTGGCTTCCGGTTGATGTCCGCGGCCGTGATCTTCGCTCTCCTACCCCCGTTATATGCGAAACGATCGACCTCTGAAACACACGGGCGCGCACAGCCTTCTCTTGGCACCCCGAACTTTGGTTCGTTCACTTCGCTTCGGGCCAGTTCAGTTCAGTTCAGTTCAGTTCAAGTTTGTTTGCGAGCCAGCCGGAGCTAAACAACATATCTTTTTGACACCTTACGACTCTCACCTCTCAAGCAACCTCGGAAGTGCATCGTCTGCAACCTCCCCATCTGGAATTAGCCATATTTCCTTTCCTTCCTTTAGCCCTCCTAACCTTTCTCTCGTTTCTTTGGCCGACAGCATATCGCTGTTGATTTCCTGCACAAGATGTTGACTTTCAGGAGAGCCCTGATAGCAGCAGCTTGCTTCATCACGATGCTGTTCCTCATTACTCGATCACATACCATGCCAACTAGTGACCGATTACCTTCCCAGACTACAGATTCGCGGGACGCCCCCGAACATACTACACAACCAGGGTATACACAAAAAACGCCCGCGTCGAGTTCGAGCAATAAGCTGCCTCCAGGAACAGAGAGAAAGGCCACCGGCGGCCAGAAATTGCTGGTGGACATGTCGCAGGCTACACTGAGGGATAAGTTGGCATACCAGTTTCCATACGACGTCGAAAGCAAGTTCCCGGCCTACATCTGGCAAACATGGAAGTACACACCAGCATCTGGGGATTTCGGGGAGAACTTCAGACCAGCAGAGGCGTCGTGGAGTGAGAAGCACCCCGGGTTTGTGCACGAGGTCATCACGGATCAGGTTGCGGTGCACTTGTTAAGACATCTGTATGTGTCTGTACCGGAGGTCTTACAGGCGTATCTGGCCCTTCCATTGCCAGTGCTAAAGGCCGATTTCTTCCGCTACCTGATTCTGCTGGCCAGAGGGGGGGTTTACTCCGACATTGATACACACGCATTGAAGTCTGCGGCGGAGTGGTTGCCGGAGCGCGTGCCAAGGGATGCTGTTGGATTGGTGGTGGGCATTGAGGCAGACCCAGACAGGGAGGATTGGGCGGATTGGTATTCGAGACGGATCCAGTTCTGCCAATGGACAATTCAATCAAAGCCTGGTCACCCAGTGCTGAGGAACATCGTGGCGAATATTACGGAGGAGACACTTAAGAAGCAGAAGCTGGGGACGTTAAAGGGCTTCAAGGATAACAAGGTCATTGAGTATACCGGGCCTGCGGTTTGGACGGACACCATTTTCGATTTCATGAATGATAAAAAATACTATGATTCAAATGCTGGAGGTGCCAAGGTTGAAAACATCACTTGGAAGGATTTCACGGGTATGACGGAGGCCAAGAGAGTTGGGGATGTAGTTGTTCTACCCATCACAAGTTTCAGTCCTGGTGTGCAGCAGATGGGAGCCGAGGGTTATGACCATCCTATGGCTTTTGTCAAGCATGAGTTCGAGGGTATGTTTCCTCCCTTCCCAGGGCCAAAATCTCCTCAAAAGCTAACAAATATCCCCAGGTACATGGAAACCCGAAAATCTGCGTCACATTGGCGTCACTAACGATCCCAACGATCCCGCAAATAAAAAGAACACTTGAGACCTCGTCTGAATCGACTTTGTTGTACATTTTTGCTCATCCAGCCGGCACAAAATTTCCTGCATTCTATGGCGTCTTGCGGATTACATTGCATTAGCGGCGGCGTATACATTCCTGCATCATAAGCAAATCCACCCCAGCCGGCAAGGCCTAATACTAGCCTTACTTGCCCTGTTCTCGATACTATTTCGTTTGTTGAACTTGCTGAATTAGGAGGTGGCTTGCTTTGTCGTTGGGATGCACAAAATTAGACTCGGGTAGAAGACTCTTTTACTTTTGCCTGGCTCACCTGGACGGGAGGCTCGGACTCGGATTCTCTCTGGATTTGTTTGCTCCTGCCTCGATGGACGCGACAGTATCCTACTTGGATGAAATCCCCTTGCTGTACTGTTGCCTGAATGGTCGGGTCATATTGGAAGCAGGACATAGAGAAACACGAGTTTTTCAAGAGCTGAAATCTTGTGTATTGGATTGAGTTTTGTTTGTCCATTTTGCTCGGCTTCTATGTATAGACATGCGTGTAAAATATGAGGAGTAAAATGTGGATATTGGACTGGAGCGGAGGCTGTATGATAGATGAAAACGTGCAATGGAACAGTCATGTGGAATATACTACAGTCCACCATCTTCCAACCAAGCCTCTGTTTGCACTGTCCCCAAACGCTTATTCAGTCGCAACTCACTCCTACTAGCAAGTCTACCACGACTCCAGGTCATATATCAAGTGTTGAGTCTGGGTGGTTGACAACTGTCTGTAGAGTCTGCAGCACAGTACGAAGTACGAAGTACAATGTAACCTTGAAAATGATCAGATCACAAGTCCCCCTGCTGGTCCCTTTCCTCCAACTGAGAGTTTCAATTGATACTCTTTCCCAAGGCCAAACTCGTCATCTGAGTTCGGATTATCATGTACATGTACATGTACACTACTACTGTAAGCCCCTGAGTCTCCTGAGCAAGGGTGAAGGGCGGCGGCAGGGCAGCGGAATCTGGGCGCACCTTTCGGCACGACCCCGCACTTAATGTACTTACTGTACTTTGTAAAGCTCCCCCAGCTTTCATGGACTTGTCTTGTTCCGTCGTGCGATTCAGGATTCGGAATTTTGTACGAGTGCTACAACAGAAAATGCAACTGTTATGAAAATGAAGAAGAAGAGATCGGTGATTATGACATAGGAATGGAATGGAGCCATTGCTGCAGCTACAGTACAATGTTTCTGAGGACGGGACATAGATGGACGGCGCCAGTGGGTGGGGTATGGGGAAGTCCCCGGATATTGAGCTTTGGATTTGGACACCAAGCTATCCTAGCAGGATATCAGAGGAAGGGAGGAATCCAGAGGAGGGGTTTATTGACAAGTAGTCACGCTGTTGGTCCTTCAGAGGTTTGTTCATCTTAATCATCTTTCAGCAGCTGGACAAATTTACTGGACCCTCATTTATATATAGAGAGCTGACGCCCCATTTCACAGCCTCCTCTTCTCACCCAAACCATCCCCCAACACTTCTCCTCCATCGCCTCCGTGTATGGCGACAGCATAGCCCTCATCTCTCGTTCGCAAAAAGAGCGGCTCACATACCGGGAACTTGATGAACGGAGTACGGTATTAGCACATGCGTTGAGGGCGAGGGGAGTGAAGAAAGCGGATAGGGTCGCAGTTAGTCTTGGGAATGGGTGGGAGTCAGCGGTTGTCACTTACGCTGTTTTTAAACTTGGAGCTATTCTAGTAAGTTGGGTAACTTTGGTTCCTCTGGTGCTTGATCTAGATTATCCTAGTGCGGTTCTAGGAAATATGTTAATACATAAAGCTTGGGAGTTAGTGGCTAGCCTGTACAAATCAAAAGCTGATGAAGAGAACAGGTCCCCTTGAACCCAGCCTTCAATTCTCCACAAGTTGTAGCAGCGCTATCGCACCTCTCTGTTGCCCACCTCATCATTGGCACAGAAACCAACTTACCCTACAAGAAGCCCCGGGAGAACATCACACTTTTGAAGCAAATATGCCCCGATCTTCATGGCTCAAGATTAGTGTCCACATCCGTACCTACGCTCCAAAATGTCATCCTCGTCGACAACTCCTCTTCCCGAATTGACGTCTCACCCCTCACATCCACAATACCGTTCCAAACTTTAATTCAAGACCATTCCTCGGAACGAGGAACAAACGTCGTTCCTGATGATCCACTACGAACAGACGATATAATCAACATCCAGTTCACCTCTGGGACAACTAGCACGCCCAAAGCAGCTTGTCTAACACACACCGGTATCCTGAATAACGGCTTCTTCATCGCTTCCCGTATGGGTCTCACATCCAGCGATGTTGTCTGTTGCCCCCCACCGCTATTCCACTGCTTTGGCAGTATCTTAGGATATATGGCTACGGCGACGACAGGTGCAGCGATTTTATTCCCCTCCGAAGCATTTAATCCAAATGATGTGCTGCTATCTGTGCAAGAGGAGAGAGCTACAGCGTTGTATGGCGTGGCAACCATGTTCGTTGCGGAGCTCGAACTCCTCGCGAATCAAGTCGTGGAGTACAAAGGATTTGAGCACCTACGAACCGGAATCGCGGCGGGTAGTTCAGTCCCGAGCTCGCTCATGGAGAAGCTCCATAAGACTCTGAATCTAACAGGATTAACGATATGTTACGGCATGACGGAGACGAGCCCGGTGAGCTGCATGACGACGCCGGATGATCCGCTCATTAAGCGTGTGGATAGTGTGGGTAGATTGTTACCACATATCGAGGCGAAAGTTGTCTCCGTCATTGATGGGAAGACGATCTTACCAATTGGCGAGAGGGGCGAACTTGTTGTTTCGGGATATAGTGTTATGAAGGGATACTGGGGCGATAAGGCACGGACGGAGGAAGTTCGCATCGTCGAACAAGATGCAGAAGGTAAAGAGAAGGTGTGGATGTATACGGGTGATGAGGCTGAGATGGATGGCGACGGATATGTAAAAATCACAGGCCGGATTAAAGACCTGATCATTCGTGGTGGCGAGAACATCCATCCGCTCGAAATTGAGAATGCAGTGTTCAAGATGGAGGAGGTCAGTGAGGTATCTGTTGCAGGGATTTCAGATGAGAAGTATGGCGAGGTGGTGGCTGCCTTTGTTGTAGTACATAAGGGTGTCAAAGTTGGGGTCGACGATCGTGGCACGGGAGATCCTGATGTGGATAACGGGGAGGAGGATGAAGGGGCAAAGATTCTGACAAGAGAAATGGTGAGGAGCTGGGTCAGGGAGAGGTTAAGTGGGCATTTGGTGCCACGGTACGTGTTTTGGGTGGAGGACTACCCCAAGACCGCGAGTGGGAAGATTCAGAAGTTCCTGTTGCGGGAGATGGCCGGGGATTGGTTGGTTGAGGACTGAATCAATGTTGCATCTGAGGTTTGAGTTATTTGACTATAGCTACTATGGAGCAAGTTCTATCATAGATGCCGCCAACCTGAAAGCCATATTCTCGAACCTCGAAGTTTTGGCTATACAGTACTGCTCCCCTATTTTTATGTCTTTAAAAGCAAATAAAAAGGTATGAGGACGGGAGACAACCGCCATCCTATTACTCCGAGACTGAAGTGATCATGATCAACAATAGATGTCAATAATCCCCCAGCTACTCCTTCAAACAGCCAATCAAAATACACTCTACTTTCAATTATCTCAGTTGTTCAAAAGCGCACATCTTTTAATACATCAAGTTAAGATTCTGTTGAAAACAACCTTCCATTCATCTCCAAGCACTGCAAGCAGTGTAGTTTTGCTGTCATTGAATACCTTCTCCACTATCGATTCTGCCGGGTAGATCTAATCTTCTCCCTCCTCTCATTCATAAAACAACATTACCAGCCTTTTTCTTCCCACATGTCCCGCTAACCTAACACGAGAGAAACAACATTGAAAGCGGGGTTGATAATTGTTTTTTCTAATTTCAATAGTCGTTTGCCCTTGTGCTAGGAGGAAAGGAAAGTAACTTTTTTGATCCAATCACAGCGTCATCAATTTGGTACTTGAGTATTCAAAGCCAAGAGTGAATTGCTTGGAGGATGCTTCTTATTGTGTTTCTTTGTGAATATTTATACTTCTTGAAATAAGCGGCTTATAAAAGACAACCCTTCTGTTAGATAGCCGACTCTTTCCCGGTGTTAATGAGTAGTAGTTCAAGTTCATCCCGGCCGCTTCAAAGTAGTCGAGGTCATCTTACACTTCCACCGGCCCAAAGACTTAGGAAGTCAGGATATTCTGCCACCGCAAAATCTTGTGTTCCAATACTTTCATTCCCTGCAGCTGAAGAGTTGGATCGGAGATCTGTTGCTGTCACGCAGTATTTTGTTCTCGAATCGCTTTTTACTGTTAAACTTCCGGGATTTGTTCAGGCAGTGGTTGCGTACCTAGAGAATACTACGTAGACGAAATTATAAGCAAGATGCTAAGGTTGTGATGATCAGGCATATCTCTAGCACGTAAGCAATTTGAGAATGAACCAAATTGTGAAGGAAAAGGGATTCTTGAGTCCTTGTCATCTCAGCAACTCGCCGAGAGCTACGTGTGCTAATATCTCAAGTAGCAACTGCTCGATTGGGATTGCTGCAGATTTGATTTATATCGAGATAGAGATAGAGAGAGACAGGTGGCGAGCTTTTTATATCCCTAGAGATCCCCTCGTTTCTGCTACAGTGAAGTGATTCAATTCCTTCTCGCCAACTAATTTGTTCAAAAGGTGAAACGACTGATTCAAAATGGGGGTTGAGTCAATCAGCGGCTCTGCGAGTGGTATGAAGCTTTCCTCGACAATCACGAAATGTAATTCACCCAGAGATGCCTTTGAGTAGATAGTATGGATTCAATTATAGCAAGTACAACTTGGTAGCTTCTTGTGCAGGAGTACGATGGGAAAATCAGAGGGGTCGGGATGCTGGGGAAACCGTAAAGCACTTCATGTTGAAATCGGGGACCGGGGATATCACACTTCGATTGACATGCTCTCTTGTAAGCAGGTGGGAGAGAGAGAGAGAGAGAGTGTGTGTGTGTGTGTATGTGTGTCTATGTATGAAGTGGCAACATGAATGGTGTCTCAGCTCACTGCGTCGCTGCTGGATCGAGAGAGAGCTTAATGTAACAACCTTCGTTCCTTCCTCAAGATCCCTAAGATCCCTTGTACACACTGATACATCCCGTTCTGGACTAGCCCTGAGTATAAACCCCTCCCCCCCCCACCCCCCCCCTCGGATTCAAATTTTTGTTCTTCTTCTTCTTTTCTCACTTCCATCTTGCTCTCCAACATTCGAATCCGATAGTATATCAAAATACTAAGCATCATATCAACGCAGAACACTTCCCTTGAAAAGTTCACCTACATATCTATTCTTCTCATCGTCTCATATATCTTCTATCCTCAGTAGAGGTTTGAACTTGATAGTGCACCTTCCATCGAAACGTTGATACGAGTACCGGCTATCAAGTATTTCTGTGCCCTTGATGAACATAGAGGTATGTATACATAATGTAACTTCTAACATGAGGAGTTGAGAAGACTGCCAACCATTATTAGATGAGAAATCTGGTATAGTTAAATTTCATGCTCTGGACTCGCTCTTTTTCAAATCAATCGCTTAGCAAAGTCTAGCTGATACTTCTTATGTGCTTCCTTATGCTGCGCTACAGCAAACGGCATCAAAAATCTGTACCCACTCAACGACGCTTCCTCTCTCAAGACCAAGCCCTCTTTCCCCTCTTCTTCTTCATTCTTCACCACACTCCACCGACTCCAGCCACTGGAACCAATCGGCGCCTGAAAGATGACATACATCCCATCCTCGGTATTTACAAATGCACATTGTGACACAATCTCGCTCGTCCAGGGCCCCATCGGCACTGCAATCGTCACAGACCTGTAGTCAGGGCTTGTACCCGGCGCGCAGAAAGAGAGGGCTTTGGTGGCGACAAATGAATTCGCAGGTGGAGTTGGAGTAGCTTCATTGTGGATAGCAAGGGCCTGTTGGCGTTGAAATCCGGCATGGTCATGAAGCATTGATAAGGCGGCCGACAGTGTTGCCGAAGTTGGCAATGGTGTTTCGGTGGTGATTTGATGAGTTGAAAAGAGAATCCCTGGAGTGGTCTTAGGACATTTGCAGATTTACTAATCAAGTAGTATGAGGGAACTGACAAGACATAGTGTCGAATTAGAAGCCTGGCCTGGCTGCTGATCCAAAGACTCAATGCGTGAAGTGCTGGATCTTGGGATAAAAAATTTTGGTTGAGCGTTAACAGCACAGTAACTAGATGATTACTTGAGAATCTTCAGCCAATTCTGGATGCTACTTATTTCTGTGATCGCAGCTATGAAGGAACCGGCAGGAAGATGATTATATGGGTGGCAGGTCATGGTGCCACGTGATTCACCTCGACGCTAGCACGGCTGATTCGGCACGGTGGGAGTAAGTAGCACATGAAGCTTAATGTGGTATCTACATTTGAAGAGGTCTGTGTATTTAAAGTCAGGTTCTCCATGGCTGAGAAGAATCCATCTCCCGGAGCTTGGTGTTCAAGAGTCGAGGAGTTTGAACAAGGTAGGACGAATGTTTTGCGAGCATCAGTGATTTACAACCCTCTCCAAGTCGATGCAGCGACACATTGCTCCTGAGAATATATTGCTCTCGCCACTGCTGGTATGCATGAATCGTTCTATAGTCTTCAGTTCACCCTTTCGAATTTACGTCTCCTAAAACCTCGCTTAATTTGAGGGTGGAGTTACTGTATCTTATTTGGTTTTGCTGTATAGTATTAGTCACTGCCGTGATACAAGCAAGTGAAGGTGTATCTCGATAGTTGACTCAAAAGAGATACATCATAAATGATATCCTAATACTGGCAGCGATGCAGTAGATAGAGTAGCTTACAGTATCCAAGAAGAAATCTATTTCGAAGAAGGGTCAAACTCCGTTCTAATTTCGTATAAAATCTACGCCAGTCGCTGTCTCTGTACTATATACAATGAGGCAAGGCCAACCTTGGACGCATTGCCAAATTCCCAGCTTCCACCACAAGCGCACGATCTTTATTCGGCTCACTCCACCTTAAACATTCGGCAACGGATGCTTCTCAAACAAGCCGTCAATTCTGCTCTTCAAATCACTCTCCAGACCCCCATCTAGTCCTCTCTCCTCTGCCTTCTCTCCACCACCAATCATAACGCTCAACTCGTCCAGCAACTCGACTGTCTCACTCGGACTCGCGATCCACGCCGTCGTTCCCACTACCCTGGCTTTGAAATCGTTACTGCCCGCACTCAAGAACTGATCGCCTACGTGCAGCGTCCTATCACCTCTGATTGGCTGCCCTCCCTCCTTACTGTTCCTACCACGTCCGAAATACTCCTGGCAGACCAGTACACCCCAACTCTTATCCCCGATATCCACAAAGACATCGTTCCCGCCGTTGAACGCACAGAACGGTAGCTGCCTCCCCACCTCGCTCATCTCGAGTTTCTTCTGTACGACAAGAACCGTCTCTTCCAGCGATTCACGAGGGAACTTGGCTCCGGAAATGGACGGGATGATGCCAACGGCGCGTTCTTTGCGGAGAATAGTGGCTTGTAAGGACAGATTTGTAACGCATTCGCGGAGCGAAGACTCGGCGAGATCAAGGAGTTGGGTTATGGTTGGCTGCGTCCATGTTGACATGCTAGGGAGGATCCAGGAGCGGCGGGGGAGGTGGGTAAGAAGGAAGGGGGAGGCAGCATCGTAGGTAAAGAGGAAGTTAGATTCTCCACCTGGTAGGTGATTTAGTGTGGCACCAACATCAGACATAGGAGAACGTACCCATTACTATTAGGTTTTGCTTCTGAACTTCGGTGAGGATGGTGGATGCTTTGACGGCTTCAAGGAGGCCGTGTAAACGACCGTAGTATCTCTCTGCTTCAGTGTAGCCTGCTGCTGTGACGATGCCAATCTTTGTGTCATTGCTCATGAGGTCTTTTCATCCCTGGTTAGTGAATGCCCGGAAACATTTCACGAGAGGGATAAAGCTCACAAATAATCTTCTCAATAACCGGATTCGAAGGCTCCAAACTCTTCCCATCATCATATCTACCAATCCATCAGCCAAAACCCGGACCCAAAAATTCCGGCGGAACAAAAACATACAGAGTAACATCACCATCAAAAGTTGCCAAGTCTAAATGACCTGCTGAAGTAACTCCCATAAGCTGTGCGGTGTTCAGTATCAACCGGATATCGTTAAAAGAAGGCGGCACAAAACGCCGTGATGAGATGAATCTTTTCCTATCTTGATATCGGAATGCGTCTGCGAGCGGGAGGCGTGTAAAGAATGTGCCAATGCTGGGGACGAGGAGCTTGAGTTTTGATTGACCTTGGAGACCGACTTGCTGGTGCGCAACTGGAATATATTAGGAGAGGAAACTAAAGTGGGGCCTCGAATGGAGGATCAGAGGAGAGGGAGACAGAGCTTACTGTGATCATCGATCATCCTCTCAACATCCAGCATGATTTCTGCATATCTCCGATGGGCCAGCTCGGCCATCTGCTTTACAGTGCTGCTACGAGTCTCAAAAACGCCTGTCGGCTGAGAGTGCAGCACGAATGGCACGGCTAGCAGGCCTTTGACCCATTCTGTAGGAAAGTCAGTAAATGAACGGCAAGAGTATTCGAATTCCCCGGCGGGCAGCATATTTAAGATGTTCCCAACGGCCAGATGCAAAAAGGGTATTGATCGCTTGTCGAGTACTTCACCATCTGAATCATATACCAATAGCTCAAAGATGAAAACAGCTTGGACGTTCCATCTTCGCGCGCCGAATTCAACAACCCCGCGGGGCTCAAAACCAAACACTCTGTTTCTCAAATTGTCCAATCTCAACCCCAATTGAAAGCAAGCTCTCCAACTCCCGTCCCCCACCCCCTCTCATGATGCAATTACAACCACAACTAGTTGCCAGGAAAATCCACAACAGCAAGGAAGATTGAAAAAAGGGGAAAAAGAGCTCACCGATAAATTGATCTCTCCTATGCGTCTTCAGCGCATCTACAATTTTCCATCATCAGCTCAAGATCCCCAATCTCGAATCGACTCTCAGCTAACTCTTATCCTCCAGTCTCCACTTGCTCATCTCACATCTTACATCTGAAATCTCGCTCATACTAGAGGTGAAAATCGAGCAAACCAGAAAGAAACATACATTCAACACGATACCTCGTCGTCATCTTGCCTGCTTCACTTTCCACTCTCCTTTCTTTCGGCTCTTCCACGGGAGCCCTGAGGCTCGATCAGCGACGCAACGCTAATTTTCTCAACTCGTTACTGAGTTGAATGTGTTTTTATCGTATTAAATTAAAAGTGAGGGAGAGATGTGTATACTTGAGACGAGATGTCTAGGTATTTAAAAGGACGACTTTTTAGTGGGAGGGAGAGAGAGAGAGAGAGAAAGAGAGAGTGGAGGGGGTACGACGGGACTGGAAGAGGGGCAAGCTGCTGTGCTCACCGCCCAATCAATTCCCTGTGAGAGGTGGTGAACCTGAGGCGAGTTCCGATGAGCAATCGTGCCGCTTGACCCCTTTTCTCTTCGACACATCAAGGTTTGAGTTTACAGGGACACAAAGGCCACCTTTGCTATTATGTATCTGGTATACGAAGTAGAATATATTTGCACATATTCTGCATGATGTAGATACAGTAGCAGCCAGAAGCCCAACTTAATTTCTGCTGTCCATCTGTGCCATTGTCTTAGCTTCCTATACATTTAAGCTATTTGAAGGTTTTTAGATGATAAACTACTGACGAATTGATAGTCGTGGCTAGAATATCGAAGTGATGTCACTCAGAAGTTCAAAGGCTTATGAATACATCTATATCCCCCCTTCAGATCAAACCCCTCTTGTTATCCTTGGCCTTCCACCCTTCGAGTGGAGTGTCAGGTCGAGGAACCTCCGGTCTCCCACTCAATACATCGACAACATGTTTCAAGTGCAACCAGTATTCATCCTTTGGTCTGCGGTTTGACCAGTCCGTCTCCTTTTCCTCAACTTCTTTCATCGATGATAGTACAACCTTTGCACCCTTAATTCCAATGACTGTAACTGCCTGTGGATCTTCAAGAATCTTTGTATTTCTTCTGTCCTCGTACTTCTCGAGATGCTCGATACACTTAATCGCCAGTCTCACTGCACGGGTGCGGTCCATTGGGGAGGGAGTCCCACCTTGTTGGACATGACCAGGAATGCTATCGCGCGATTCGAAGCGGTTGTTTGCTTCTTCACGGATCATATCAGCAATGAGTTTAGCCGTATAGACCTTAGAGGCCTTCTCGTTGACGATGATCAGGCGTCCAGCGCGGGATTGGCCAGAGTCTTCGCGGAACACTTGCTTGAGATGGCTGATATCTGCGGCAAGCATATCGATGTTGATGCCCTCCTCAGGAGTATAAACGGCCACCGCACCCACCGCGAGACCAGCCAAGGTAGCGACATACCCGGATCGACCACCTTGAGATTCGATGACGAATACTCGGCGGCGAGATGCAGAGGCGGACTGTTTGATGGTATCGCAGTAACGCACCAATTCATTCAGGCAAGTATCTGAACCAAGGGAGTATTCAGAACCTGGAACATTGTTTGATATTGTAGCAGGAAGTAGGGTCATAGGGATACAAAGTGAAGAATAGTCCTTTTGTGCTTTGCGCAGCTCAGAGAGTGCATGGAAGCCTTCGAATCCACCGACGATGAAAAGACCATCAAAGTTGTACTGCTTGAAAAGGCTCGCGATGAGTTCCATTCCGGATTCAGAGGGAAGTTCACGATTGGTGCCGATTTCCGATCCGCCTTTGCTGGCCCAGTTGTCAACTTCGAGCCAGTCGAATTCGCGAACCGCCCCTAGAGGTTGGTCTCCATGATGGCGAGCAAGCCCAGCGAAGCCATTATGGATAGCAATTGGAGTGTGGCCTCTGGTAATGCAGTATGCCACGGCGGCTCTTGTGGCAGCGTTCATGCCACCTGCTGGAGCACCAACATGGATGATAGCAATTCGCATGTGCTATGCTTCGTTAGTACCTAAAAGCAGATTTTAAGCTATAGAGAGCGTCGTACCTTCATTTCGGGAAGCTTCATTTTGCTGTCTAGGCCTGTTGCAGTTGTCGTCATGTACGAGCTATATACATCCGTAAACTCCGTATCTCGCAGGCTCATAGCCTTGTCAAAATCACGAGCCTCAATGGCCTTAGCAACCTCTTTAGTATCTAAAACTGCTTGGACAAGTGGCTTCCTAGTAATTTTGTTCTCGGTAATAGCAATGAATGGTGTCGGAGTTTCTGGCGTAGCCTCCAAGACTGCATTGACGGCTTCCACACCTTGCAGTGTAGCGAGGTACCGATCAAAAGCGCATGCAACCCCTCCTCGTTGAACGTGGCCGAGTGTAGTAATGCGAGTGTCCAAGGCTAGACCGTTTTTGTCGGCGAGAAGATCTTTGATCATTTCACAATTGATCTTATTGCCATCTTGGTCATGAGCACCTTCTGCAACGATGACTATAGTCTTCCGTTTCCCAATTTGACGATGCTATTGACAGGTTAAAATTGGTTTGGGAACAATACTCTTCTAGCACCTACTCTAGCCACGACCCTGCACATCTCTTCCCTCCAATTCTCTGCACGCGGCTTTTCCGGTATGAAGACAAAGTCTGCACCAGTTGCTACACCGGCCATAAGTGCTAACCATCCGCAGTGTCTGCCCATAACCTCGATGACGAAAGCTCGGGAATGTGAAGAGGCTGTGGCCTCAATAAAATCGACCATCTCGCATATCCTGCTCAGGGCCGAGTAACATCCGATAGTAGCGTCTGTGCCGGACATGTCGTTATCAATCGAACCGACAAGTCCGACGATGTTGAGGTACTTGAAGGGCTGGACCTGCTCTCCTGTCAATTCCTTGGTCGCGACCAGTTCCTCCAACAAGCCTGGCCATTCAGCCCGGAACTTGTCGGCTCCAGTCAATGAGCCATCACCACCACAGATGATGAGCGCATCGATGCCATTAAGTACCAGGTTCTTTGCGGCTGTCAATCTGCCAGGCCGTTCGTAGAAGGCCATGCATCTCGCAGTCCCAATGAGTGTGCCTCCTTCTGACAGCCAGCCGCGAACCTCCGACCAGTCGAATTTGCGTATGAAATTCTTTCCTTGAACAAGACCTTCGTATCCTTCATAGATGCAGTATGCCTCGCAACCCTTCTCAATTGCCATCCGTACAACTGCTCTAATAGCGCCATTCATGCCAGGAGAATCTCCTCCGCTAGTCATCATTGCAATCCTTCGTTTTTTGCCCTCGAGGGGTGGTGGGATGTGTGAGGGGGCCATAGTTGGTACAGGTTGTGGGTTCGAATCGTCACAGACGGGTAGGAAGCAGGAGGAGGCGGGAGGTATAGAGAATAGTTGAAGAAGTGAGACCGGGATTTCAGAGAAAAGTATGAAGGATGCGTAATGATGGGATTCGAGTGACCGAACCGAACTGGTTGAGTTGAAGGGGCGGGAAGAAAGCGCGAGGGGGATTGAGTGTTGTCGTTGCCGAAAGTACGAAGGTACTGGTAACAGAATTCAGCTCAAGAGGAAAGAGCAGGAATGTGCCGTGCATAAAGCAATTTAAACAACAGAAAACAGCAGAAAAGTTCAAGTCCCAAGAAGGCGGGGTAATATTGAAGCTCTCTCTCAAATCAATGACGGCAAAGTTTGGGCAGAAGCCGCAAAAGAAGAAAAGAGGGCTTGGTAGTTTGGTGGGATGGTTGTGGGTCATTCAAAAGCTTTATCGCTCGCGCTATTGTGTTTACTCGAGTATTTGATAGGCCTGAACTCTTATCGCAGGTATCGCAGCGGCAGAGCTGGTGCTGAGGATCAGCCTTTTAGATCTATGATTGGCTGGAGAATGTACAAAGTGTTCTGGTGGGGGCTTTTGCGGCTCTACTTCGTACTGACAGGCCCCCGTCGATGGACATCACATTATTACAAGTCACCCACTTGTCAAAATCAGCACCGGCATTTCTCAACTTTCGCGGAGGCATCTCGGGCACTACATACCCGTACTTCCGTGTAAACTTAAGGCCGAATGACATCTGGCGTGGTTGATACGCACAGTCAATAAAAACATTACTGTAGGGCCAGAGAGATACAGTACAGTACCAAGCTCGTGGCTGAGAAGGGTTAACCATTATCTGAGCCTCGGAGGATTGCTGCTGACGGCCGTGTTTACTTTGTTACGTCAGCCCTCATTCACCACCCAAGGTACCTCGATTGCATGCGCGCCTCCCTCCGACTTCCTCGTTGAGAGCAGATTCTCAGACGCTCGCAGAATACACAACGCACACTCCCGAAACAATGGCGACTATTCCAAATAAGTTCCCCATCTCTTTGAGACCCTGGCCTTCTCCGAATAGCAACGATGACCTCTCTTTCTTAATCAAGCGCATCCATTTTGAGCGCGGCGGCTTCCAAGATATCACAGAGGAGAGTCTGCGCCAGGAAATTGTCGAGGAGGAATCAAAAAATGGCGATGGGCAAAACCTGAGCGAAGACGAAGGCAACCTCGATAGGGCAAAGCAGCTGGGAACCGCACGAGAAGAAGTCGTTGGGCAGATTGAGTAGGCTAGCCCAGAGATGAATATGGTAATGCGTCGGTATTGACGAAACTCTAGGCAAGCTCACCAAGTATCCATGCTGGCCCTAGATCTCATATCCGCCCTCCTCACAATAGACTCCCCGGTGCAGGCTAGTCTTTCACTAACATCGCATCTCCAAACGCTAATTGGGTTGAAGACAATGGGCGCAAATAAGTTGGCTGTCCCAAGAATTACCGAGGCCCAAAAGCAGGACGAGAAGAAGATTGCAAAGGGATGGAAGATTCAGCACCTCAACAAGACAGTGGATTCGATCCTGGCCTCTGCGACCAGGCTGGAGAAGGCAATCGGGCACGAAACCCAATATTGGGAGCAAGTCCTGGCTGTGAGCGAGAAGGGCTGGGCAGTTTGCCGATTGCCAAATCAAAAACACGCCTTGGGAGTCAGGTTCGGTTTCTCGGAGGGTAAGATACGACTCACAATGCCAGATGTATTTTTCTGACAAACTGTAGCCTCCACAGCGTTCAAAAGCCGAAGTCTTGCTGCTCTAAAACAGAATCCAGACGGGACAATTTCTCTGGATCAAGGACTAGCTGATGCCGAGCCAAGAACCATCCGGATACGGATGATGGTCAATGGCGAGATTACTGGCTCCTCTACTATACCAAAGGTGATGCAACCGGAGTCCCCAATCGAATCCCTCATTCTGCAAGCACGGAACACCATATTCTCAGAGGAGCTGTGGCAAGAGCTGAACCGTGAATCTCGTACCCTTGAGCCCGTACGTTCAAAAGGCACTACTCTCCAATGCCAATTGTCGGCCACAAAGACTATGATCTTGGACCTCGTCCGTCTTGACGAAGACGGTGTTCCAGGTACCGGCCCCGATGCTGCCATCGCAGAAAGTACATTTCTCGCACTCAGCATCCTTCTTAGCTATGCTCATCGTCAAAACTACCGCCGCAGATGCCAAATACCGGCTCCTATCTCAAGCGATAAGCGGCCAAATCCACCCCTGAACCTCCTTCGACTATTTATCACCCGAGCCAAGCACCAAGAAATTATCCCCCAACTTCACCGGCTCTTCCGCCCTCTGCGCCGCGTTCTTGCGTCCGCTTCCCTCACCCCCCCTCCAACCTACAGCCTCATTCCGACAATCTGGCCTCCATTGCCCAATCTCTCCACTGCTGAAAGAACAGTCCTCGCCCTCATTGAGAGACTAGAAGTAACAGCAACCTTCACCATCACGCCAACAGCAATAATAACAGTCAAAATACAAACACACTCCCAGCCAACAATCTTCACCCAGTTCCTCCTCTCGGTCTCACCAC
Source organism: Ploettnerulaceae sp. D365 (assembly GCA_003988805.1). Lineage (NCBI taxonomy): Eukaryota > Fungi > Ascomycota > Leotiomycetes > Helotiales > Ploettnerulaceae > Ploettnerulaceae sp. D365. The sequence continues at coordinate 101,694 of QYAL01000054.1, forward strand.
CCTCGTCCCCATTACACACACTATGTCCGCCGTACCCTCGACTAGATACCATTACCGCACTACAAGATTACCTATACTACGCAACCAGCTGCGCTCTAGCTTCAACATTCACACCTTTCTCTCCACTTCCATCACCCCATCCGGATCCAGACACCACACACCACCAGCCCCCACTAACTACATCCCAGTGGATCCTAACAGCACATCCCAACATCCTGCACAAACCTAGCTCTGTCGCTTCCCAGAAATCCAAACAGCTCGCCCTCTCCATTCGTTCCATCCAGCATCGTACTGGACCTCTTCTCGTGCTCCGAGCACAGTGGGAATGGATGCGTGGCGAGCTTAGTGGCGAGGGAGATATGGGGTGGACGACTCGCAGTCGCCGAAGCAGTATATGGGACATGGGTCCCGGCGCTGGATTAGATGATGCAAAGGCTGGGGAGGGCAATGGAAAGTTAGTGCAAGAGAAAGTTGAGAGGGGGCTGCAGGGCGAAGGGAATTATACGTGGGTTGCAAAGGTAGACGAGGCAAATGATGAGGCCGAAGAATGGAGTAATGGGGAGGGAATGCTGGTCAAAGGCTTGGAGGAAGTAGTCGAAGCGGCTGGACGATGAGGGAGGCTTCTGCTGCTCAGAATAACGATGCTCTATACTCTACAGCTTCAAAAGGCCATAGTTGCCTACATGTCTGCATGTCATGATATGATCTAGCATTTTCAATTCCAGCGGTTGATACGGCCGAAGAAAGCAAATGTGCTGATTTCAATTAATACAGTTGTAGTCCAAACAATAGCTAAAGGATGGCCATTTCCTTATCAAGCAAGCCAAATGCGATACCCATCTCCACTCCGTCACTTCTTATCATATCATCAAGCAATTTGCTCATGCTTCCGTATCGTCCATCATAGCAGGTTTTACCAGGAATTTGATTTCTTACAAATTACAAGTTCAGTACCTAAGGGTAGAGAGAAAGCGCTGTCTTCGAGTTGGCAAAGAAGAGAATATTAATCAAATTCAAGATCGTTGTCAAGTATCCATTCTGTGTGGGACAAGGGGAGATAGGTAGCGGAATTCGTGCGGGGCGTGCTAGTAGCAGAAGAAAGACCTCATGTACAGTGCTATGCTAGGGAATGAGATCTTTAGAGGAGATCCAAGCTTAGGCTGCGCCGGAGGCAGTTCGCCTACGGTTTCGACGGCTCTTGGTCGGAGGAGCTCTAGAAATATATCTCATTAGCATTGTCCCCTTCCATTTCGAACATTGGAAATGAATATCTTACGGGCCCTTGATTCCTGGGGGTGCACTAGAACTGTTATCAAATGCTCTTCGTCGTACAAATGGGTATCGTAACTTACTCGGTGACTTCGCGCTCATCTTTAAGTACTTGCGTATCAACTTCATCTTTGACTTCCTCATCCTGGCCATCAGTAACAGCAAAGTATCCCCCAGTTACTCCAAGCCTAGATTCCTCCTCAATAGGCTCCTCTTTTACAGCCCTCTTGCGGCTTTTCTTGACTGTTGGCTTCGCAGCGGGAAGCTCAATGGTATCTCCATCGGTTGGTTCGGCCTTGACTGCTTTTTTCCCGCGAGGGGCACTCTTCTTGTGAGCGAAATCGCCCAGGATACTCGAGGTTTCGGTATCCTCATCCTTAATAGCAGACTTGTTGTCTCGTGCGGCGACAGATATTTTCTTATCTTCCTCCTTTTTGATCACCCTCTTTGCCTTATGCTTCTTTGCGGGAACTGACTTCATGTCGGTGTAATCGTCTTCTTCCTCTTGCTTCTCCTTTATGAGTTTATTCCCACGCACTTTAGGGACTGACTTGGTTGGCTTGATGTCCTCATTATCGCTTGGGTCTTCCTCTGCCTCTTCCTTCTTGGCCTTCTTAGCACGTGGCTTCGGAGCTGGTTTCGCTGGTTTAACATCCTCACTATCTTCGGACGCTACTGACTTAGGCTTGATTGCGCGCCTTTTCTTCGCTGGTGGAGCTTCATCACCTTTGGCCTCCTCCTTGACACGCTTCTTGCTAGCTGGTGTATCTCTAGCGTCCTGTGATTCGGGGTCAGCTTGAGCTGTAGTTGTCTTGCAATTAAGATTTGAAGTAGACGCTCCGCTTACACGCAAAGCAGCGTTCTCGGCTTGCAAAGCGGCTACTTCGGCCCTCAGTTCGTTGATCTCTTGGGTACGTGCCTTCTCATCTTCTCTCATTTGTTTCTTGCTTTCTCTTGTGCGAAGTCCAACTGCTCCCAACACATTCATCTCCGGGTCCTGCCGAAAACGTATGCATCAGCCAAGAGTCCAGGAAACGTCACCAAATGAAACAGATGTCCCTCTTAGCCTACCCCGTTGAAGTCCTCGGGATCGATGAAACCTTGGGTGATGCAGCGTCGAACCTTCTCCTGGAGGTCAGTATGTATATCCAGGCTATTCTTCTCGCCACTGTCATATCCATCGAGCAGATCCCAACGATAGCCTCCAGGAGTATCTGGCTCAGCTACAACGTTTCGAATCCCTTCGAGGACTTTTCCAGTGATACAGCCCCTGCACAGTGGTCAGCATGAGAATCTGCTGTAGAGCTCATTTCGAAATAGACTTACCAATGACGCCATTTCCATGATCCGCGGTCTTCATAAGAAACCCACTTCAAAGTCAAAATCAGTAGTTATTAAAACTGTTATTGCTGGAGTGTCTATTCTTACTACACCGAGACGTAAATCATCCTTGTCAATCTTAATGCCAGCTTTCTTGCACTCAGTGGAGCTGCAAACAGCACGGCCAGATGAAGCGGTTTCTATTCAGCATTATCAGTGAACTCCTTCAAGTCAGAGACTCGAACGGCTATTGGAACGTGTAACGATGTCACGTGTCGTGAAGCAATGGTTTCTACTGTAATGTGGCGCAGGAAGGACAAACTGAGAAAGAGAATGACTTACCAACTCTATACGATGACATCATGAACCTTCGGACTATGATAACTACTGGTATTGCGGTTGCAGTTACAGTAAACGATGCTGACAAGCTTCTAGGTTGTTTATTTGCGGGGCGCCAGCGCGACCTCGCGGTAACTAGAAGCTTCGAGTTGAGAATGTACAACTCCTGAGGTTGTGTAGTTATGGGGGTGTGGGAGATAGTAGATCATAGACCTAACGGAATTTGCTCGGTGAGATGAAAATATTGTCTTGTGTTGATGGGCGAGATATGGGTAAATGATAGAAAGGAGGAATGTCGCAGGGAGCGCAGCCTTGATCTTGATGGCCTAAGCGAGACAGACTAAAATCCTCGACCTCGCCCCGGCCCTATCGCTATACTTATCCTACTGCCTAATAATAATTTGTTCCATTCCTTTCCTCTCCATGATTATCTGTGCCAAGAATTTATTTGCGTGGAAATTATTGATTTGAGAGTTGGCGTTATCATTTATAGTTCTCTACCATCATACTTCGTACAGACTGATACAGTATCTCGCGCGAGTCGAGACGGAGGACTCGTCTGACGCGCGCGGCCAAGGAAGAATTGTCAACATACGGGATTGAGGGAAGGAGTCTAGTCTCACAGAAGACTCATTCTAAGTCATCTAACCCTTCATACAAAATGGAATTTATTAAATAAGGTCAGGTCTAAGGGCATGCGCTAAATAGTAAGATTACTTTTATAATTTATTTCAACGTGAGCTGTTTCATGTAACGTTTTCATATTTCTAAGCACTTTATCGGCGAAATTAAGCTATGAACCTTAACAAGAATATCTCTTTAATGCCGTTCACCATGAATGTATAGACTTAGCGTTTGTAAAGTTTCTGCTTGCTTTTATTACCTGCTTGAGGACTTCTATGTGCTGCCAACGAATCTGCTAGGGGCGCAGAACCTTAATAAAGCTGGTGTCGAGAAGTTAATTTCTTTTCCACTGTTTCAAATCATAGAAGATCGATTCTTAGTATTCTCTTGCGCTCTCGCGCAATTACAGTGATGAACCGATTATCATTCCTAATTTTCTCCGCGAACATTTCAAATGAAGTAGGCTTAGTTGTTATATTAAAACCTTTATTAGTAAATTATTACCAACTCAGTAGCTGCAGGTCTCGTGCCTTGACCATTTCACTTACCGATATTGAAGTATTGGCAACCGTTTTCAGAGGCTCAGCCAGTCATTTATATTACCGAAGTATATGAAGAGAGAAATTGAAGTTTTGATTATCAAATATAAGATCTCAAGAAAGGGAGGTTAAAAGTTTGGCATGGACATGTGACTGCCCCCGGCTCTTCCCAATAGGGCCTTCCGACGGCAAATGCGGGGGTTTAGTCGTAAAACAGCTGGAGATATTGGTGCTTCCCCAACGTTGGTTTTACCCGGAGGATTTCCAACTTTATCTTTCTCTACTTCATCCCAAAATATCCAGGAAAAGCAAACTTGAAGAATCAGACCAGCTTCCATCCAGATCCTATTTATATTGAAGAAACTATACAGTTTTCGAACGAATTCTGCTTCATAGTGTCGCCGCAGCTGGCTTTTTAACCTGACTTATATGGTGCTATACCTCATTACCCAATACTTTAATCCCCATACTCTGTATCTGGATATCAAGAAGCGCCAGAAATATAGACCTAGAGAATGTCATCCAAACACTACTTCCCTGAAACTGCGGTGAACACTCTCGTCCCACGCTTCCTCAGCTCCCTCTCAAAGACCAACCCCTCTCTAACTCTCCTTCCCTCCTATCGAGTGATTCTAAACTCTACGGCGTCACGCTCAAACGTCACACTTGTATCGGGCGGAGGCAGCGGCCATGAACCAGCTTGGTCAGGTTATGTTGGGGATGGGCTCCTCACAGCTGTAGCATGCGGAGACATTTTCGCTAGTCCAAGTATGAAGCAGGTCCTGGCTGCGATTGCAGCATGTCCAAGTGATAAAGGTTGTATTTTGCTCATCACGAATTATACAGGTGATAAGCTTCATTTTGGACTAGCAGCCGAGAAGGCGATGGAGAGGGGGTTGGTAGAGAGGGGAAAGTGTGTGGTATTGCCGGCGATGGACGATGTTAGTATTGGCAGGAGTAAGAGCGAGAAGGTTGGGCGGAGGGGTTTGGCCGGGAATGTTCTTGGTAAGTGATGTCTCTCACATTGAGTCCCCTACTAATTTGACTGAGGCCAGGGGAATATTGAGCAAGGCTAACATTGTATAGTAATGAAAATTTTAGGTGCTGCAGCCGCGAAAGATTATAGTTTTGAGGGCTTAGTTAAGATAGGGAAAGCTGTAAATGAGCAGCTTGTTTCTATCGGGTCGGCATTGGATCATTGTCATGTACCCGGACGGCAAAACCACGACGATATCGGAGAAGATGTCTGCGTGATTGGAGCTGGAATTCACAATGAGCCAGTGAGTGGATATATTTACCCTATCCAAAAAAATGGTATTGACTTGCCGAAGGCAGTTGAAAGGGTATCTCCAATTCCGGCTGTGGAAAAACTGATCTCCAGGCTATTGGACTTGATTTGCGACCAGGACGATGCCGAGAGAGCATTTGTGAAATTTAACAAGGGGGATGATACTGTGCTTTTAATTAATAACTATGGTGGTCTTTCGAATCTTGAATTGGGTGCTCTGACGGAAGAGGTCTTATCCCAGCTAGGTACTTGAGAACCCTTCCATTATCAGAGGGAAGGCTGCACTAACAAAGACAGAACTTAAATGGGACATTCAGCCTACTAAAATTTACTCTGGGCCGTTTGAGACTTCTCTGAACGGTCCCGGCTTCTCCATAACACTCTGCAATCTGACTACTGCGGCGAAAGAGAGTAACACATCCACCAATGAACTTTTGGAACTGCTTGGCGCTCAGACAAAAGCCCCTGCTTGGCCGAACGTACTCGCAAACACCTCTACAAAAATCAAGAAGGAGCATCCCCCCGAGGTAGACATCGAGAAGCAAGCACTAGTAACACCAGACGAGGATATCAAAGGTATGTAGCTATAGTTGCACACCTACATCGAGGCAAAGGAAGATTTGACATATTGTAGTTGACCCAAAACTCTTGGATTCTACGATACGTCACGCATGCCAGCGTGCCATAGATTCCGAGCCCAATTTAACGAAGTGGGATGTGATCATGGGCGATGGCGATTGTGGCGAGGCTGTAAGAGATGTTAGCAAAGGTGCTTCCGCTTGAAACCTAGATCTCGAAGCACACTGATCGTATCTCCCAGCAATCATTAAAATCCTCGATGACGGGACAGCAAGGTCTGGTTCGGTGCAGACACTTCTGCACGCCATAACCAATGCCGTCGATGATATGGGTGGCACGCTCGGGGCGATATTTGGAATCCTCCTCGCTGCATTCTCGACCTCTCTCCGCACCCAGAAGTCAACAGCGAACCTGATCAATAGCTTCGCACCAGCTCTGACCCAAGCCGTTGAAAGCTTAAAGCAGCATACAGGAGCAAGAGTCGGCGATCGGACCGTGATGGATGTTCTATTACCTTTTGCCGAGACACTAGATCAAGAGAGAGAGTTGAGTGCAGCAGTGAAGAAGGCGGAGAGTGCGGCAGAGGGGACGAGAGGATTGAAGGCTGGTTTTGGGAGGGCGAGTTATGTTGGGGGTTGTGAGGGGAAGGAGCAGGTCCCTGATCCCGGAGCTTGGGCTTTGATGGAGATCGTGAGAGGTCTTTTGGAGGGTGGAGACGCGTAGAGAGTCCCGCAGTGACAATCGAAAGGGGTGCAAACTTGAGGTTGAGAGAATGGCATACAGATATAATGAAAACGTGATAACGAAAATGATAGAAGTGTTGAAGAATACATTCTTAACATACACTAGCATGTACTCGTCGGAAAGCTATGCACCTGCAACGATCGTAAAGTGTTCTTGAGAATGAAAGCAAAATTACACTTTCTTCAATATTGTGTATTTTGACACATACAATCCCCAGAACAATGAAAACATAACCTATCTGTTATTTTACAATAGGTGACCTGGTATAGCCAAATGTAGGCTATTTATGATCTCACTGAGCATTATGTTAGCCCCATTTCCTTGCATATACCTCTCTCTCTTCAGTAGGCATTACCCTGAGCGCATGCCTCTTGTACCTACTGATCCGGCCTGGTCCATCGCTCCAGGTCAGCAGAGTGTGAAGCCGAGCTAATATAGCATCCGATCTTGTCCGCAATTTCGGCCATTACAACTTGCCATCGTGCTCTCCCGGCAGCCTTTTAACACGCTTTTGTTCCCAATCGTCCAGATCTTTTGCTGCGAGCCTCTACCGCAGTATTAGCGTGGGAAGATTGAATTTATATAACACAGAGGTTTCAGGTCTGCCAGGTTGTCGTTGCCTCGACTTGGGATGGTGCATACTAACATAATATTCTTCTTTCATATCGACCTTTCGCCCTCCCTTCCCGATTCCGAGTTCTTCCTCTTTACTGAGTCTCCTTACTCTGCGATCGTGTTTCTCGTAACGAATAGCTGTAGCGGGTGTGAGAAAGAAGGAGCCTGCAACCATGGTCGCGATGAATGGGAAACCGAAGAGAAGAAAAGGATGTTTCGCGAGGCCAGCGCGGTAGCGTGCAGCAATTGTGTTGGCATCAGCGCTGGAGCGGAACTTCTTGTTTTGGAAGACTGCCATACTGGATACTGGTTGAGGGTTGTAATGCACCAGGTCGCGCTGTATTTATTTCTTGATGAGGAGGTGATGATAAAGCTCCCGGATTGAAGTGGTTCGACAATTGATCGTTCGTCCAACTAGCGCAATACACCTCGTAGGACAGTGTTGCTCGCAAATAGCCCACCCTGAAGAGAGATTAGATGTGCAGGTCTGTCTTATAATTATTCTTCGTGTAGGGCACGGAAGCAGGCTTCAGAGCTGAAAGTTTAAAGCAGACAAGGAGAGCTTTCTGTTGTTTGCACAGAAGCTACTCTGTGTCACGTGCTGGCGTGTTTTGTTTTTACCTCGAAACGCGTTCCCCTTCTTCACCGTCCGAAAAAGCCATCATCAACACATCAATAATGTCTCTATGATGGCGCCGGTCGCACGAAATACTACCACCAATTCCTGGCTGAATGGCAGCACAAATGGCGAGATGGAGCCCGGCTATCCTCCTCCCTCGACAATGGCAGTCCAACTAATCAGCAACCTCTCCACGTCTGGCAATCAGCCTTCGCGACAGATAGACGTCGACGGTCTACAAAGAATTATGAATGAGGTTTCGGAAGTGGAAGTGAGGATAGCCGAGCAAGTCAAACAAGATCCTGACTTCACTGAGGATCAGGTCAGGAAGATAGAGCGGAAACATAAGCTAATTTACTCTTTCGCACGTGCGGTTTTGGAAAGAATCACCAGCGATGACCCATTCGTAAATGTGCCGCAACTAGTCACACACGCTGTAGGGGCATTAGACATCTTTGAAGTCACCATTAAAGAGAATCCAGAGGTTTTGGACTATGTTTTATCCAAAGAGGAGCATTTCCCAGGTCGAGGGCAAGAACCTTTGTGGAAGTGGTTGTTTCCACGGCTTCTCTCGCTTCTTGGTCGAGATGGCTGTAACAAATTGACAGACAGAATCTCGAACGTGTTTTATGCCTCATTTAGGGGTATTTCTCGATCACCTCGACTCTGGAAGTCAAATTCCGAGCTTTTCTATTACATGAAAGAATGTGTACAATGTATGTCTTCCCACGTACCAACTTGCAACTCTGCTTACTATACCAAAAGCCATGTTGAGACACCTTGACATGCCCGGCATTATATCACGCAACCAAGGACTGGATATTGTTTTGTACTTTGACCAAGACGGGTCAGTTCTGTCAGATGGCTCCCCAAATCCTCTGCTCAATTGTGTATATATCTTCCGAAACGCCGCTGAAGCTCTTGCCCACGTCAGCAACCTGCTGCAAATTATAGTTCATATCTCCAAGCTAGCTGCGACCTCATACGATGCAACACCTGCATTTCAAGATTACATGGCTTGGCTACTAGATTCGTATCTTCACATACGCGATATACGGAACAGATGGAAAGCCAACCCGGCTTTACACGAAACATCCGTGAAAACTAACGTAGCATTTCTCCGCTCTATCACCGACTTATTGTCTTCTCTTCAATGCTATCTGCGTCCTGTTATTTTACGGAAAGGCTATTATGCTCTTTCTACCATGTGTGCCGAGCTTCTCAACGACCCAATTGAGCTATTCGACGAGCCTGATCAGTATGTTCTTTGCAGTACGATCTTAAACATGGCTGTTATGTGCAGTCAGTATGACTCGATGCGTAGCATAGTATCATCGAATCTTATTCCCGCCATTCAAAGTACACTAGCCAACGAGGCCCTGTGTTCCCGCCTAGGGAAGGATTTTGAGGCTAGCCTTGCCCTAATGGTCGAAGATCAAAGATTGCTAACTTTTTCTCCAGACAGCAAGCGCAGCTCTCCGTGACGCATGCGGTGTGATATTACCTGAAGAAGTTACTAGCCTTAGCACCTTCACGTTTGAACACCCAGATCTTCTTGCCGAATTTCGCCAACTACGACTACATAACGTAAAGCTAGAGAGGTCGGCATCCAAACAAGAAAACATGCCTCAAATTGATAATGGCCCACCAACCAAACGCCGCAAGATCAACGATGATGTGGATCTTTTTGAACAAGTCATAGCCGATCTTTATGAGATACTTGGAGCCCAGAGAGTCACAGATCTGACAGGCCTCAATCAGGTCGCTGAGTAGGTCACTTTCAATAGTACTTGATAAACAGAGCTAAAATCGTGCAGACATTGCTTCGCGGCCCTAGCCGACCAGGACCGGTGCAAAGGTATTGAGCGTCTCGGGCATATACCATGTGCAATATCTAGGACCTTATCTTTATCACGTTCCGATGGGCACATCACAAATTCGAAGTGTCTGATCTGCGACAATACATCCCTCGGAGAGCTTGTGGAGGTTCGACATAATGCAGAGAAATGCCAGGAAATAGCCCAAGAAGTCTTACTGACTTTAAGTCAAATTATCAAGTCTCCTGATTTTCTTGCATCTAGGCGGCCCCGAGTACTTGCTATGTTTGCTCTCAGAAGATTCGTAACTCATTTTAAAAATCCTGAAATCTTTGACCTCGAGACATCAGCCGTAGCGCAATGGTGCCTCATGTCCTTGAAAAGCTCAATTCGAGAGCTCAGGATCGCAGCTGCGTAAGAAATTTCTCCCCGGGCTCTCAAATCTAGACTTCTAATACTCAAATTTAGCCATACGATTCCTGCTTTCTTACGTGGTGTCTCTACACGTGATTCTTTGACGTGGAGAAATCGACACACTGTTATGGGATTCCTGCGAGCATTTGCCGAACATGACAATGTCATCTTGCAAGAGACAACAATTATTGCATGGGGTCAAATTGCTAGGTATGCCACACGAACTATGTGATTCCTGGTGCTAATTTGAAGAAGAATTGTGAAAGATGATGAGCTTAATCTTGCCCTTCTCGCCCTGGTTGGATATCTTGGACATAGCAATCCTATAGTTTCTGGGGCAGCCTTCAGTGAAGTAGGCAGTTCTCTTCATAAGAAATATTTTACTAATTATGTTATAGATGCTCAGACTTGCTAACGAAGCCGGGCTTACTGTAGAGCGACTATTCAATCCATTCTGGAGTAGCATTGCTACAGCAGCCGTTACAGATCTTCTTGTCAAGCCACAGACTGCTCAGTTAATAGCTGACCTACTTGGAATGTCCGTAGCAGAGTTTCTTGTGTTGACACAGTCATATACTCTCCCTTTCATGGTTCTAAATGGAAGAATCGATATCATAAAGAGAATTTGCGATGCCCGAAAAGATTCCGACTATTGGTCCATCTACATGGACAATACTAACCTCGCCCCTATCCTCGCCCTCCTTCTTCTTCAGAATCAACCGGATCTCGATTCATTTATAATGAATCTTTTAAGACGCGTGTCCAGCAAATTCAAAGATTTTGATCTGCCTGATCTCATGAGAGTGGATTCGATGTCACAAGCTTTACATCTGCTTAAAGCTGCCGGCGAAGCCGATGAAAAACAGAAATCCAGGGTATGCCATGTGTCATGCAATGCGGCTATTAAAGCTGATGGTTGATAGATTCGGTTGGCGCTTCAATTTCTGGCAACTCAAGTGAGCGACAATAACGGGACCAAGAAATCTAATATCATGGCCGCATTTCTAAACCAGCACCTCTTGGGCCTTGTTTCGCGCCTCGTAGAAACCGTAAACGATCCTCGCGAGGAGCAAACTATGGCAGAGAAACAGCGATCTGTCAAGGCTATCGAAGAACTTGTGAAACTTGCCAAAACGGATGCAAGAGCTGCTCGGCCCCAGGTACGCTCGGAACATTGGAGGTCCCCAATCTATGCTAATGACTTTATCTAGCTTTGTGCATGTCTCCAATTGGCATTCTCTCATACCGAGCTTCAAGTCTCGGCTTTCTCGGCGTGGGAGACTATGCTCAGGAATCTGGGAGATGACGATGTCGAGGCAATGCTTGAAAGTACATTTTCTATTGTCATACAACACTGGGAAAGTTTCGAAAATTCAACCCAGGACCGCGCCGCCACGACACTTCAGTACCTGCTCAATTCCAGAGCTCGACTGATTCGCAACATGATTGTCAATCTACCATCAATGTCCGAGTTCCCAAAGTTAGCGGATGTTGAACAGCAGATCAGTAAACTAAGAACCCCTACCGACGTTGGCAACGCCTTTCAAATTTTCTGCCGCCGCCTTGGACATGAGAATCCTGGAGTCGTCACCCGGTCCCTAGTCGAGCTCAAAACGTATCTTCGACAGAATCAGTCTTTTCTTCAAGCTTCAGCAGTAAGCGAACAGCCCGACATTGTAGTTGGTCAACTTGTGCGATCCATACTAGATACTTGTGTCAAATACAACGAATGGCAAAAGGACATTGCTACTTTAGCGGCTGAGTGCATTGGACTCATCGGCTGCCTGGATTCGAACAGGGTGGAGTCTGTACGAGAACGTCGAGAGATGGTTGTAGTCAGCAACTTCCGCGATCAATCAGAGACGACGGACTTTGTTCTATATATTCTAGAGGAGGTTATTGTACCTGCTTTTCTGTCTGCCGAAGACACTACACTCCAAGGATTCTTTTCATACGTCATGCAACATCTTCTTGACAAATGCGACTTTAATACAGTGGTCGGAGAGATTCTCAAGAACGGGGAACGGAATAGCACGCATACACTCTATCTCAAATGGATGTCTTTGCCACCGGCGGTGCAGGATACTTTAACTCCTTTTCTAACTTCAAGGTACTCATTAAAAGAGATGGAGATGCCGAGATATGAGTATCCAATATTTCGGCCTGACAAAATGCCTCCTAATAAGCTATACAATGCTTGGCTAAGAAGTTTTACTCTTGACCTTCTTCAGAAACCATTTCACCTCTTTACCAACCTTATTTTCCCGCCTCTGTGTCGAGCAATCAGAATTAAGAACGTATCAGTCGCCAGCTTCATACTTCCATATCTGGTGCTTCACGTCATTGTCGACGGCAAAGATCAGCATCGAACAGAAATCGGCGCTGAACTGCTTTCTATTCTCGAGTACGAAGTTTCTGCAGACTCACAGATTCGAAGAGAAGACTTGAAATTGTGCATTGAGGTATGTCTAATTGTTTCGTATGTCGATGTGGTCGGCACTAATCTGGCCAGACCGTTTTTCGTATACTTGACTACCTTGCTCGGTGGATGCTTGAGAGGCAGATCAGGACTTCACCTCGAGGCCAGATTTCCGCGGAGGCCGAACGAGACATCCAGTCCGTCAAATCCGTCGTGGAGATCATCCCACCAAAGCTTATATCTCGTCGAGCTATAGAATGTAAATCATATTCTCGGGCACTTTTCTACTGGGAACAGCACATAAGAGATTCTCGACGAAAATGTGTAGAGGCGAATAAAGATACTGAGCTTCTGCAACGTCTACAGGACATATACACTCAAATAGATGAGCCAGACGGCATTGAAGGCATATCAGCTCACCTTCATATTTTAGATATCAACCAACAGATTCTTGGCCATCGAAAATCTGGCCGTTGGACAGCGGCTCAGAGTTGGTATGAGATTCAGCTTGCAGAGAGACCTGAAGATGTTGACGTACAATTGAATCTTCTAACATGTCTAAAAGAGTCCGGGCAGCATGGTGAGCATTCTCGTGTACTAAGGGAAGAAAATTACTAATTTTTAAGATGTTCTGCTCAATTATGTCGAAGGCATGCATACACCCTCCCAAACTGATTCTGAACTCCTTCCGTTCGCGGCTGAGGCATCTTGGGCAACCGGGAGGTGGGCCGCGCTGTCTAAGTACACATCTCTAGCACCAGCGGGTATCGCCGAAGACTTCAATGTGAACATAGGTCGTGTACTGTTGGCCCTGCAGAAACATGATATGGGTACCTTTATATCTAACATGCGGTTACTTCGAGAGAAAATTGCCTGCTCCTTGTCGAATGCTACGACTTCTTCTCTTGGTGCCTGCCATGATACAATGCTCAAACTCCATGTACTTACCGAGCTGGAGATGATCGCTGGGACGGACAAGTGCGCAAGTGTCGAACCTACAACCATTCTCGAGTCTTTGGATAGGAGGCTTGAGGTTATCGGCGCATTTCTGAACGATAAGCAATACGTTCTAGGAATTAGGCGCGCTGCTATGCAACTGTCTGGGTAAGGCTTCAATGATCTGCCGCTATACTTCCACGAGCTGACTATTTGCAGACTGGGCTTCACTAAAGGCGATATTGCTTCAGCGTGGCTTACCAGTGCACGACTTGCTAGAAAGGGCAACGCAATCCACCAGTCCTTCAATGCTGTCCTCCACGCATCCCAACTTGGCGACCAGTCTGCAATGATCGAACATGCACGGCTCCTATGGAGGGAGGGCCATCATCGAAAGGCCATTCAAAGTCTGCAAGGTGCCATCGAAACCCACGCTTTCATATCACACAACAAGACTTTCCAGGCGACGAGTTTTACTGGGGTGGGTGAAAAGGAAAAACCAGACCAGCAAAATCTTTTAACTGCAAGAGCACACTTGCTGTATGCAAAGTGGCTAGACAGCGCTGGACAGACTCATTCCTCGGCTTTGCGGACCCAGTATCAGCTTGCTGCCAAAACTCATGTGACCTGGGAGAAAGGGCATTATTATCTTGGTCGGCACTATAATAAGTTACTTGAATCAGAGAAAGCTCTGCCTATCGAGCGTCAGAATGAGACACTTCTGACGGGAGAGACAGCTAAGCTAGTCATCGAGAACTACTTACGCTCCTTATCTTATGGAACGAAGTACCTTTACCAAACTCTACCACGTATCTTGACGCTCTGGTTGGATTTAGGTACGCAGGTGCAACAACCAGTCACAGCCAAACACGGTTCTAGTTATAGCAAGGAATTCATCACCCGGATCACCGAACAAAGAAAAGGCCATCTGGACCAGGTCCACGCAAGATTCACCAAGTATATCAGCAGAATGCCTGCGTACATGTTTTATACAGCTTTGCCTCAAATTGTTGCTCGCATAGCTCACTCCAACACCGAGGTTTACAAATACTTACAACAAATGATCTTCAAAGTCGTGTCAGCGTATCCCCAGCAGGCTTTGTGGAGTTTACTTGCGGTATGTACCTCGAATCAGTCGGATCGTCGGTCTCGAGGGGGCACCATTCTGGCAGGTCTGAGATCAACCAAGAAGGCGGAATATGCCGGGGATATCAAAGCCATGATCAAGAATGGCGAGAAGCTTACGGAACAACTACTCTGGGCCTGTAATGCCGGAGATTTTCAAGGAAACCGCACTTCAATTGCTAGCTTATACAAGGACTTAAGCTTTAATCCCAAGATGTGCATACCTAGTCCATTAGCCGTTCCAGTGGAGAGTGTGTTGACAGCCACGCTCCCAACACTCACAGATAACATAAGAGGACACAAGGCATTCTCTCGCGATATCGTGACCATCGAGTCGTTCCTCGACGAAGTATTAGTGTTGAGCTCCTTACAAAAGCCACGAAAATTGACAGCCCGTGGTTCAAATGGCAAGAATTATGGGCTCATGTGCAAGCCTAAGGATGACCTGCGGAAAGACCAGCGCCTCATGGAGTTCAATAGCATGATCAACCGGTCGCTCAAGCGAGATGCAGAATCCAGTAGGCGGCAGCTATACATCAAGACGTATGCTGTCACTCCCCTCAACGAAGAATGTGGTATAATCGAATGGGTTGATGGCCTCAAGACGCTACGAGATATCCTCTTAAACCTATACAAAACAATTGGGGTTTCTCCAAACTATAATGAGATCGCCATCTTCTGCGAAGAAGCTGCGAAGTCTGAAGAAAAATTGCCATTCTTCACCGAGAAGGTTCTTGGTCATTTCCCGCCCATATTCCATCGCTGGTTTGTTGCTCAGTTCCCTGAGCCATCAGCCTGGTTCGCCGCTCGGCTTCGATACACCCGATCCTGTGCTGTCATGTCGATGGTTGGCACCATCCTAGGACTTGGAGATCGCCATGGCGAAAATATTCTCTTCGAAGAAGGCAACGGTGGAACATTCCACGTCGATTTTAATTGTCTCTTCGATAAGGGACTCACATTTGTCAAGCCTGAAAGAGTACCATTCCGTCTTACTCACAACATGATTGATGCTATGGGTATTTATGGCTACGAAGGACCATTTCGCAAGTCCTCGGAGCTAACATTGAAGCTCTTACGTCAACACGAGGAGACTTTGATGACTATCCTAGAATCTTTCGTATATGATCCCACACTTGACTTGTTGACTACCAATACCAAGAAAAAAAAGAAAGAAGGCGCTTTCGCTGTTCCGCAGACGGCACAAGCTGTGCTAGATAGTATTCAACGAAAAGTCAAGGGGTTGTTGACTGGTGAGAGTGTGCCGCTGGGCCTTGAAGGTCAAGTGGATGAATTAATCAAGCAGGCTACGAACCAAACTTACTTGGCAAGTATGTATATTGGCTGGTGTGCATTTTTTTAGACTTGGATAATGTGGAATAATGTTTGTACATATCTAGGAACAGAAGGTAGTTTTGATCTGGGCCACTAGGTCACATGACCAACACATACATTCATATAACTACCTCATCAGGATGAGAGGGCTGTCAAGAATGCAAAGAGCTATCGAACCACTAGTCATGTTTTGTTTCATATTCTCCTTATTATCGGTCATATTGATGGCTATTGAGAGGTCGTAACGGCCTATTCCGATTCGCATTACGGAAATGGCCTCACTTTCGGATTCTCACACCACTTCCTTGTTCGATATGCCAACCCCCGACTTGGAGTATATAACCCCTCACCCCGCAACGCCACATCCCTCCATATTCCCCATATTCATTCTTCTTATTCTCATTCACACATCGATATATCGCACAAACTACCCGGATATAAATTCAAGTTCTCTCTACAAGTCACCAACTTCACAGAAATCAAAGATATCAACACAAGTTGTACAACAGTCCACACTATGAATGCACCCCAACGGAAATTCATCACGACGGTTGTTCTAGGTGGAGCAGCTCTCTGGGTTGCCAAAGAAATGGTACCTAGTAAGAAAGAAAGGGTGATCTGGGGCGTGAACGGACAATTAGATCATCAGAATGACATTGTTGAGAGGCAGAGAGAGCGGGCGTTTGGGTACGTTATGCCCAATTCGAGACCCATATCAAAGAAAGAAGCATGGACTTGGAAGGGAGATTATATTAGTCATGAGGATGTATATATGTGGTGGCTGACGAGGGAATGATAGGCGGACCACGGGCGGCGAGGAGTTGCCTGTTGAGAATGCAAGATGATTTAGTATTGATGTGAATGTCATCAGATACGATTTGGTTTATGGGACTGGAAATGGGTCTGGCGTTGGTGTCGGCGTTTGAATTGGGGCTTAAGCTTCTATGTCATGACGGCCTTGAGCTGGAGTATAACCATCCTGTGAAGGCGACGGAAGTTTTGGTCTTGTCAGATGTGGTTTCTGACTCACGGAGCAAGAACATAAATTCTCGGAGAAGTTCGAAGAAACAGCCTCAGATACAACTGTTACTCTCCCATTGATTGATACAACGAACTTGAACGAAGTGGAAAATCCTTTAGCCAAATATCGTAATGTAACGAATGTTCTTCGTCTCGGCAGTATGCCGGTGATTCTGAGTACCGCTCCATATGCTTAGCCATCGGAGCATTACTCTCCGAAGTGAGGCTTCCTGCCCTATCAAATCGAACTCGATATGCAAACCAAACAGGCAGCAAAACAGAGTCACAGAGTGCTTGTACCATGGTAAAGAGGGTGGAAATGATCGGAATATATTCGGCGAAAGAGGTGCAGATATCAAAACTTCCGAAGGAACAATAGTCAACAGCCTCGTCGGTTCGTAATGCACGCCTGCAGGGTCTGAATGTGCAATTACTGCATATGGTTACATGATTTACGGCTAAGATGATGGTAATGCTCCACCAGATCATTAGATGCCGGCTTGGCCGATATGCATGCCGCATGTCTGAACAGTTGCATGATAGGCATAATTCCGTTTGCAGTTTAATTGCAGTTTGCATTTTATATTTTGTTCTAGTATCGCCCGGGGTCCGGACATCTCCTATTTCATTGGCGTGCTGTCTAAGTGTCAGCAACAGATATCGGTTTCATTATTTCATAGGAATGTCGAGGAAATCGGTCGCATTGTGGTGGTACCATGATAATCAGCTAATAAATACTGCACCCATTTACCACATCTGAGCCCGATCAAGTATTTACACTTTTTGATTTCACCATGCCCGTCAGATCAGCACTTCTACCTCATGCTTAGACAGATACCGAGTTCAAATTGACAAGGAGGTTTAGCGGCGATGGAAGGGCATGTATAACAGAAATTGCTTTGTGAATCTCGGTGTGACTTGCGATGTGACTTATCAATCCAGCATATGGCAAATCAGGAACTTTCTAAAGAAGTGTCAAGGACGGAAGAATCAAAAGATGCTTTTGCGTAATATCTTCAGGGCCTTTGATAATTTATTAGAATGGGTGTAGCGTACATATAGTAACATATTTTCGTAGAAATACTGTTCCCTGGCCAGACTTTGAAAGTGCTATTGCCCAGGGGCCAGGGAGGTTCCTGATCACCTTGCCACAACTATCCCAATGACCAGACTTGCTAAACAACGTTAGTTTGCACTCTTGTCGACTTATACGAGTAGCTTGAAAGCAGCAGACGGCTCTTTTAAAAGGTAAGAGCATTGAGATAATTTCTCTCGCGGACGGACAAGTCACGTGTTATAATCAACTCGACCATATTAAGTGACCCCTGAAAACATGATCTAGTCAGTTTTGATAAGTAAAGGATGTGTTAAAGACATTCAAGAAAGTACGAAAAATATCCAAACCTCTCGAATTTTAAAATTCATTGCCAACCAAATGACGTAATAAAACTTTCCAATCGCGTCCCGCGAATTCGAATAGCACAGCCTTTGCTCTCATCCACCTCCCATCAACAGAAGTCAACATGTCTGCCGCAGAAGCCAAAATTGTAAAGACAGAACCTCTAGTATGTCTCCCTATACCCGTAGCTTCATCTGCCTTCCATGACATCCCGCTTATATTTACTTGCATAGGACCCTTCCAAAGCCAAATGGCTCCGTACGGTCTTGTACGACACCCTCTGAACCCTGCCCTACAATCATAGATCTAACGACTCCTCGCACAACAGAACAACGTACACCGACCCCAATGGAAAGACACGAACATGGGAGCATGCTGAACGACCTACACGACCTAAGGGCTCAGAAATCGATGCCGTAGGCATGGTTGCTATTCTTGAGAAGGATTCTGGTTCGTACATATCCAATTATATCTGTACTGGTGCAGCTTCGAGAACCTCGTGGGTTTTGAGAGGTGGTGTGGTGTTTGAAGAACAAGGCGTTGATAGGAGACAAAACAGGACCGGAATTATTGCTTCAGAAGCAATTCCGCCCACCAGTCAACAAGGTCTGCATCGAGGTTCCGGCGGGATTGGTTGATGCTGGAGAGACGGCGGAACAAGCTGCGATTAGAGAGTTAAAGGAGGAGACAGGGTATATTGGGATTGTCAGTGAGACTAGTCCAGTTATGTTCAATGGCAGGTTGACCCCTTCTCCAATAGAAACCTCGTACACGGCGCTGATGGTATTCAGATCCCGGTTTCTGCAATACCAATCTGCGAATGGTCCACGTGACAGTCGATATGTCACAGCCCGAGAACCAGAACCCGAAGCCACAACTAGAGAGTGGAGAGTTCATTGAGTGTTTCACGGTGCCAGTAAAGGATCTCTACGCACATTGCAAGAAGCTTGAGAACCAGGGTTATGCTATTGATGCCAGGGTTGCCACTCTAGCTGAAGGCATCGAGATAGCCAGCCGATGGAAGCTTTGAAAATGCAGTTTTCAGCCTCCCCTATACCCATCACAAATGACATTTAATGAAGACAACTTTCCTGTTAGGGGATTCTGTCCTGTGTCTGGCACCGCTTCAACGCTTCGTATAATGCGATAGCAGCCGACTCTCAAGGTTCATCTTCAGACGCCTATTCTAGCTATACTGATCATTGATAGCCTGACATAGACCTTCAAATTCTGTACTATCATACCGGACAGGGGTTTGGGCCATGTGAAGTCCTATTAATTGAATTTCTCCGCTAACCTGCGGAAAGACTCTGGCGTAAGATTCATAATTGGGAGGATAGGCTCCAAAGTGCGGCATCGAGTAAGCTCATCTCAATGATAGGCGCCGAACCTTGTATAAGTATTTAATCTATTGGCTTTTTAAAGCGAAATTGAGGCGAGAAACTTTTGCGTTTCCAAAACGTGATGTTTCCGGATAGAAGGCTGCAGGATAACGAGATTCGATTTTAAAATGTCGTTTAATTTGGGGCTGCCGCGTACCAGCAACGAATAGAGAATATAACATTGAGAATCTGTCGCTATACTGACTAGGCATACTCAGCTATATTTGGGAACTCGCTTCAAGGCTCATGAAATAATCTCATGATACAATTTCAAGTGAATTTTACACCAATCTAAGAATAATCGGGGTACCGTTAGCCGAATTCTCAAGCCTTCTTTACTGGCCAGAGCCCCATGATGCTCACCACTGGGAAGTCGAGTAGTGCTTCTAAGACCTACAGTATCTTGGTTAAATTCCATGAATTTGATACCATGCACCTAAACTCTGTTGCACCTATTTCCCAAAGTTCGTTTTCCCTCTGTCAGTGCCACATCCACAACACCAGCCTAAAGCCTAAAGCCAAGCAATAGGAGCCACTACCTTGCGCTCCATTTCTCTGTCTATTGGTTGGCTTACCACAATTCTCGCTACGTGTGTCCTCTGTTTACTTTCAATTTCCACTTATCGTCGGATTGGTCGGTGAAAAGGGGCGGGGGTAATTAAGCGAAAAGGCTTGCAAGCAAACACATCAAAGACCTGAGTGTTCTCTGTGAATATGCAGCCCTTCGTATAGAGAATGCCTGTCGCATATCTTTGCAGCCATCGCTGACTGCTTATGCGCCCAGGACCTAATGGTCAGGGTTGTCATAACAATTGGGCCCCTCGCATAATTCGCGTGGCTAAAAGGGGGATAGTCTCTGCTCATACTCATCTGAGGTCTTACCTGCAAGCCAATAACAGCCAAGGCTATTGTGTCGACAAAATAAACCACCATCAATGCCCAAATCTTTCAGCGCATAACAAATTCTCAATAGAGTGCAGCTTTTAAGTGAGACAAAACTGCCGAGACGGGAGCGGTCCGGGTCGCCCGACCAATGCTTTGTATTCAGTCGAGGAGAAATGGGAGGCTGAATATGGGGAATGCAGTTCAGGATGATACAATACCGCGCTTCGTATCTGCGCGTTAGAATTCCTTTGTCTAATTCATTTCCACACTACAGAAACAAGGCTGAACTCATTTTAATTGTGATTCTCAAGAGTGACAAGAAGCTCAAACGTATAAGTGCATATATGATTCCCGCTCCGCCAATTGTAGTAAGAGTACCAGCTCATATTTGTTTCGCATCACATAGGACTTGCATTGTGTAGAAACCTTCCTTTCAAACAATTATTCACCCGCGCCTCTCAAAAAATGCCGAAACGTCTAATCGTCTGCTGTGATGGCACCTGGCAAAGCTCCGATTCGGGTGAAGAGGGTATCCCTTCCAATGTCGCACGCTTCAGTCGCATGCTCGCTGCGCGAGGTAAGACGGCATATGGAGTCGACATTGAACAAGTAGTCTTTTACCAGAACGGAGTGGGGACCGGAGCGATGGGGAAAATGGATCAAGTTGTGCAAGGTCCGTTCCGCCCATCCCAAAAAGGAGCTTCAACATGCATGTATTGATATCAAAAAACAGGAATGACAGGTGATGGTCTTGAAGGACACGTAATCGAAGCCTACCACTTCCTCGCCACGAACTACAGTCCCGGCGACGAAATCTTCCTTTTTGGATTCTCACGCGGAGCATACACAGCTCGTGCTATCGGCGGCCTTCTAACATCCATGGGCTTACTGAAGCCTATCGACCTCGAAGACTTCCGCTACTTGTACACATATTATAAAGAACACGGCGACAATATTGTTTTCGGCGAGCAGAGTGAGGAGGAGCAATTGAGGCACTGGACGAAATACAAGGGGACAAGGCCGAGCAAGAAAACCGTACCAGCGAAGGTCGAGGTTATGTGTATTGGGGTTTGGGACACAGTGGGGAGTTTGGGATTGCCGGAGAGTGTGGTGACGAAGATTACAGGGTTCAACAAGGGGAGGCAGTTTTATAATACTGCTTTGAACGGCAGTAAGTCAAGATTCCCCATCTACGACAGTATGAAACTGGAAAGTTGTGTCTGACCTGAAGATAGGTGTGAAGAATGCATTCCAAGCACTTGCTCTCGACGAGCACAGAGGTGCGTTTACGCCCACCCTCTGGTACCTCGAGGAAGCGGACAAGGACTTGTGTAATATGAGACAATGCTGGTTCCCAGGCTACCATTGCGATGTTGGCGGCGGAGTGAAAACTTCCGCAATACCACCCCAGCGACGCATCGACAGTATTTCACTAGCATGGATGTGTGACCAGGTAGACGGACTACTCACATTTGATACTGAAGCAGCCTTACTTATGATCCCACCGGTTGATGGGTCGGCAGAGTGGTCCGCAGGAATCACGCAGGATCCGTGCAATGCCTTTTATAGTCTTAACATTGCAGGGAGCTCAATTCTGAGAACGCCTGGCTCATACAACAAAGACCTTGAGATCGAGGATGCGGAGGGGGAGAAGAGCACAAGGGAAAGAATGCACCCTTCGATCCAGCTGCGAACCGAAATCTCAGGACTGAAGTATCATCCAAAAGCTCTTGATACTCATAAAGATTGGAGCCTCGTGGAGACGCCGAAGTGGGAATTTGTTGAATCGCTAGATGGGACAGGGGCTAAATGGAGAAGACCTAAAGTGGATGCCAAGTCTGGAATGTTCGGGGGACGACCGATGCAACGCGAGATTAGCATCAAAGAGCATGTCATAAGAGAATTTCCCAATAGGATGAACTTCGAGGCAAGGCTCTTGCCCAAGTCAGTCAAGGAAAGGTTGGCTGCCAGGAATAGCAATGTGCCTGCACCTTGAGATTGGCTGTACGAAAAACGCTGATAGAGGATATGGTTTCGTAAGAATAAATAGAGCTCAAATCAAATGGGTGGCAAAACGAACAGTAGCAAGGTTATCAAAGAGAGGGCTTTATTTCCATCATTGTGACGGTAGTCTGTGAAGACTTCCTAGGCCATTGCAAGAATATCAACAATAATATTACATGTTCCCAAAACTTCTTCGCCATCATATACTCTTAAAAAATCTCACGTATTCGTGATTTTCGACAGTACTCTTTCCCAAACTGTCCAAAGAAAACACTAATAACCTGGAGCAGAATGCTACTGGGCTCAGGAACCGGGCCATATCATCCACGAGCAGAAGCCACAAGAGATTTCATCGTTCAGCCACATCCCAATGATACATTTGACCAAACCCAGGGTTGATTGCTTGATATAGACATCCGTTGACATCCTTCTTCAGATCGTGGCGCTAAAAGTGTGAAATCGCCACTCGGCAATTGTGTCTTTCCATCGTATCTTTCTCCCAACGCCCTGAGCTAAAGTTCATGCAATTGCGCTTACACTTGTACTGACAAGCACTTGGGAACCGCCGCAACAATCAGCATCTCATTCCCCGATTATGTATGTGCACCCTTCTGGGCCAATCCAAACCTCATGTGTCTTTCCAGCTTCAACATCGATTCGATCACCAACACTGAACATCTTCTTCTCAGGATCTTTGTCTTTCGGATACGTAATCGTCATTTGGCCTTTGAGGATCAGATGCGTGGTACGGGCACGGTGAGAGTGAGGACTATAGTAGGAATTGCTATGGCAAATCATATCAGCGTTCTGCCAAGTGTTTTGTGTGCCCACGGGGACCAGACGAAACAAAGTTCTATTGACTTACGGACCATCTGTCCATGTGAAGACATGTGGAAAGCCCCATAAACGCACTTCCTGTTCAGATTCGCGTTGTTGTTTTGCTATCATTGTGGCCAATTGCTGCTTTCGAATGTTATCGACTGTTCAAGGTTTGTTCTGATTGAACTTGGAAAGATACAGTAAGGGGCAAGAAGTCACCTGTTGCTGATGTCATCACCTTTGAGGTTACAGTAGCCTCGGCGGGAGACGAATCACTCCACAATACAAGCATTTCTCATATTACCCATGAATGTTTTCAATTTTTCCTTGAAAGGCGGTTCACCACTGTAATTCTGTGAGCTCTCGCTTACAATCGGGGAAAGCAAGTGTGACGCGAAAGCAAGTATGACGCTCTAAATTTTGCGGGTGAAAATGAAAAGAAATCGGAAATTTCGCAGTTTTAATCAACGATTATTTAGAAAATATCTATTATAAAATTATAAAAACTTGATATTATTAAGTTATAAGTATTATATTAATCTATTGATTTATAAAAACTTTATGATTTTTAATATATTATTACGTGTTTAATTAACTAAAAATTAGGATTTGCGTCGCTTTTCAGGCCTGCGAGTGCACGCAAAATATAGGCAAAATTCAGTGATTTTGATTTTGGTGAGGTTTCTCCGCCAATTTTGAAGCGTCACACTTGCTTTCCCCGACTGTAAGCGAGAGCTCACAGAATTACAGTGGTGAACCGACTATTATTTCACATTAAAATAATTTATTTTTGCGAGCCGATCCCGACTCGAACCGCACCTGGTTTTTCTCAAGCTAGCCCTCGTCCGAGCCTTCTAGCTCTATCAACATAACAACATACTTCGTACCTACTGCAGTAATCGGCGAGCGACTACTTCCAACTTTAGTGAAAGTTTTGGCCCCAAACTTAGGATGCCATACAGTACTACCTAAACCTCTAGAGTGGTTCTACGGATGATCGACCTTCTTATCTGCGAAATCTACACCGCTCTATGTCCCGAGAATTTGGTGTCCTATCGCTGCACGCATCGAACGCTATGTTTATCTTTTTCGACTCAATATCCCATCGACATGCAGTGAGCCAGTATGTATCGAGTGGGTACTTGCGGCGAGACCGCTGTACAGTATTTGGTTCATGATCATCACCTGGCTTCAGGATTCTTACTACTGTACAGTACTTGCGGGCCGCGGCCCGCCTGGCACTTCTAAAGCTTCCCGGTCAAGAGAAGTTCTCAATATTATCGTGGTACATTATTTCATCACTGTTCGAGCTAACGACTCTGTATGCACGTTCAAATCCGAAGAATCACGCTAGCTACGCAAAAGACAACCTACCTGGTGAACATGGATTATCTTGATCACCTGAAGCAAGAGCAGCACGGCGTGACATCCTTGACCTGAAGTTAAGCTTCTTCATGCTGATGGTCAAAGAGGAAATGTTGCCTCCTTCCTGGATTCGAAAGGTTTAGTATGCTACCGAGTGATCGATGCCCGAAGCTCAGAATATATAGAGATTTAGGACTACATGTACACCAACACCAGAACCTAAAGGCTAAAACGAATGCGACGAAAAGAAGGCCTGTATCTCCCGGCGTTGTAGCGGTTCTGATTTTGAATTTACATTGCAAGAGCCGACAAGTAATGGATGACTCAAGATATGCACGAGGACATTAAGCTATCTATGTAGCTGCAGATATGGCATTGAACATCTCCCTTGCATTCTACATGGATTCAAGCACGGCCAAGGGACATAAACGTTTTCGTGTCATCGATTCGTGTTCCCCCGCAGGTTAAAACCTTAACATCTTGTTAGAATGAGACTAAGCCGAGTATTAAAGTTCAGAGCTAGAGGGGTCAAAAGCAGCGAGACTACGAAGTACGTGAAAGACATCGCAAATTCATTTCTGCCATAGGTGGGACATTATTTAGTTAGAGTTTAGCATGAGCATATCATACTGTACAGTAAATCAACAGAAGCCACCCTTACCGCTCGCTATGAAGAGAAACCTATCTAGCAGGGCAACACGACCTCGACCTCGACCTCGACCTCCTCCCGAAGAAATAAACGAGCCGGGCCCGCTATGTCGGTGCGGATCTGTTTCTATATGAAGCTAGTTTTCCCTTTTCTGCATAAATTCGTCGAATGCGAACCCCTTTCGTACCCCACGCTAATGTTGGAAGCAATGCCTGTCCGTGGGATCAAGTAAGAATAATAGAGATATGATCTAGCCAAATGATCCGAAATATCTCATAATAGCGTATTGTCCAGCGCTCGCTTCCATACGAGAATCCTCGCCTTTGTATATGTTATCTTCAGGTCGTAGAAGTAGGATTATATGTAGATGAAGCCGTATCTTACCGTCACAGCAAGTACTATAGGATTATTCCTTGATGATCATGGCAGGAGTATAAATAGTAGAAACTAAAAATCGACCTTATGGACCCTTGCTCTACTAAACAGACTTGCCTAACATTGATCCAACGGGAAAAAAACTTTATTCTAGGATGCCATATGCTACATGGAATCGCCTCGGGTCTTGTTCAGTACTAGTCCTGTTTACATTTGTTCAGCTAATCTTCTCTCTATTCCCTTTCTACCCCTCCCTTAATTCCATGTCCTTTCTTCTCTCTCCTTGGTCAGATATATCATACATTCGCGAGCCCATTTTGATCCATATTTAGAAAAAAGTCAATAAAGGCTTTGAAGGGAATACTGTACGCCTTCGTAATTCTCGCATCATTTCACCACCACGGAACGATGGTTCCGCGTTAGCGAACTGACCCTTACCTTTGAGTGAATACATATTGTGAGTCGCGAGCTATCAAGTCAGGATGAGCGACAAACCCTATCCCAGCTCCAACGGCAGTTTTGCTGAGGAGGGTACAGGCCAATCATCAGGAGGTAAGAAGAGCTGGCATTTCCCAACCTTGTTGAAGCCAAAGAAATTGCAGGCTCGTGTGCATGAGATCTATATGAGAGCAACTTACTCTCACCCAGTTTGCTCGTCATCTCA
This sequence comes from Ploettnerulaceae sp. D365, assembly GCA_003988805.1. Classification (NCBI taxonomy): domain Eukaryota; kingdom Fungi; phylum Ascomycota; class Leotiomycetes; order Helotiales; family Ploettnerulaceae; species Ploettnerulaceae sp. D365. The sequence continues at coordinate 128,238 of QYAL01000054.1, forward strand.
GCGAAAGGCCAATAACCGTGGACCTAAATTCTTACGTGCCTCGATGATCTATAGGCGGGAGATCAAGTCAGCCAGTCACTGCAAGCCCATAAAGACTCGGGGATATGCATTTGAGAAAGATCAGTGAGTTCTCAAAAATAAATATCCAGGTAACTTCTTCGAGATATTCTGAGTGTGAAAGAGGATGTGGAGAGAGAAGAAATTCAAGACAACAGCATTTAAATGATAAACAGCATGTCCATTTTTTCCCCTGTTCGAAAGAAATGGTGTTGAACCTGTGCATTCCCAGAAGCAGAGAAATGACTTTTCAATTGCAGTAATAGACAGACAAAGCATTGATTTACGTATACCAACTTGAACCTGCATGCACTTCCTAAGCTCCGCACGCCTCATGGAATATTATTATACCACTGTACTCCTTCTCAATATTGACAATAAGAGTAAGTATTCCCCAAACTCCGGATCCGTTAAACTGATCAGCTACGTATACTGTAATCTCCTCTCCCCCAAGAAATGTCGTTCAAAGCAGTTCTGACAAAAGGGGAGGAGAGATTAAACCTTGGCGCCCAGGAGTATGGAAGCCATACATGTACGAAGTGCTGATCGTCCGCCGACATCGCCCTACTGTACATGTATCCCTATCCCAACCCCCAGGGGACCCTGCATACACTTTTTGGAAGATCCGGAGGATCGATGAAGGGACTTGATAGGTACGAATTTCAAAGGAGCATAACCTCGGGATAGATTGATCATGAAAGGGCGAATAATGATCCGGCGGTGAGCAGGGCAGGGCATCAGGTGAGGGAAGCGGCACGCGTACAAAATCGATATCGCTGCAGGGAACCAACCGGTTGAAATCTGTCAACGACGGCGGGTACCTGGAGATCTAGGTCGAGCCTTACTTGGCAGGAGATCTTGAAAAAAAAAAGAAAAAGAAAAAAAAAAGAACAATATGTAATGTAATGCAATGCAATGATAAGTAGCAGTTGACAGACAGAGACAGAGTAAAGTGCAATATATATTTGGTCCCCGGTTTTCGGAATTAATGCTGAGGCTAAGGCTGAGGCTGAGGCTGAGTTTTGCCAGGGCTGTTTGTTGACTTACAAGGGGTGGCCCAGGCCACGGCCCAACTTGGTCGCCAGGTTCCCGTTTAGTCCATATTTATACTAGGAACTGCATCTACGAAGTACCTCTTCCCGCCTCTCCCCTAAACAAATGTTAACCTAAATCTCTTGAAAGAAAAAAAAAACTGGAGCTCGTGTGCGGGAGAGCAACCTATCTAGCTGGGGGGTATGTATTCTCCAATAACTTTTGAAGAGTTGAGGCCTAGAACAGGGCCATGCATTTTATTACAGTACTAGGACTTTCAATTAACAGACCACCTGCACTTTTTAATATCTGCACTGAGGAGGCTTGTGCATGAAAAAGCACCGTTTAACCTTTGTGGATGGAGGGGAGAGAGAAGAGGAGTACATGCAAACCCCATAAATCTCCCGCAAGTGTCCAGAATCAAACCTGTCAGTCTCGTCCCGAGAATTCAGGAAGTCGGCGCTTTTCGTCCTACCTACGTAACTACCCATCATTTCAAGGGAACAAGCAGAGTAGAATCGGATGGTACAGTACCTAGCAAGCAAATTCCCACGACTTCCAGCCATACCTAGCTGCCAACGCACCGAAATGACACCGCATAACCCGTCTGCCACCAAGCGATATCCCACCGATTGGTGAACGATAGCCGCAGCGGCATGCATCGGAGATACCAGTTGACCCCAAGGCACAAAGGCACATGGCATTTATATGGACAGATGGGGGCAATGCGGCGCCATTTTGTTAGGGGGCGAAAGTAGAGCTGATCTTGAGATTTGCAGTTTCAGGAGCCTTCGAGAGAGTTTACTAAGCAGTCAGTTGATGACGACAAATCACAAAAGGATATGCATGATCGATATATATCTTGCCGGTTTGCTGAACAACTCAGCCTTTTTCCAGGCAATCTGAGCGGGAGAAAACATTGCCTATGGGTTTGTAGAACATGAGTCAATTCTCGGATGCACATGTGCTCTGTAAATTCCCTATTCAACTCTCCGTCAAGGAGCGACCCGAGTGAGCTGGGAAGGAATATCCTAATCTCGATGCAGGCAGGCCAGTAGCTATTTCTGGCGCATACGCACGGCAGGTTCTGTCTGTGGCGATTCTGGTGACTACAGCATTTGTGCTTCAGGAATTTCAGGTTCCCAGGTCAAATGCCAAGTACAATGTAAATTTCCCACAGGTAAGCGTTCTGCTACATGGTCGTTTGAAATATACCAGATCAAGTGAAGTCGTATATAGCTTTATACTGCTAATCGTCAACAGTAAGGCTTAAGATGGCTGTGTGCGCGGTAAGTTACTGTCAATGATATAAGTACGGGAAGGCAAACCAAATCAAAATCAAACTCAGGATTTGGTGGAGGACAGGAATATCGTGAAGCGGTAGACGCTCAGATCAGCACAAGAAAAGAAGTTTGCCGTAGAATCGGAATTCTTCGAGATATTCAGACCTCTCAGGGGGCCCGGGGCGGGCGTATAATGTATTTGTCAAGGATATATCATTCCCTCCTGTGCCCCCTTCACCGGTCGAGTGATTTTCCATTTCTGAAGCAGCTCGCCGAGAATATGATCGGATACTGTATGCAACAGAAATAGAAATAAGAAAGAAGAAGAAGAAGGGATAAAAAAAATAGAACGATTGGAAGACTTTCTGACACCATTTTTACATCAAGGATGGAAGATCCGTTCTTACTTTTGAAACGGCGCCAAGTACCTAGCAAGGCTTTAATGTGAAAAGTTCTTGTGTATATTAGCTATAGCTATGAAAAGGAAAGAAAAAAGAAAAGAAAAAAAAAGGAGAGAGGGAACTTGAACAGTAAGCGAGAACAAACAAAAGCAAAAAAAGGAGAAGTCAAGCTTAGTAGAAGCTTACTAAAAACACACTGTTCATACAAAGCCACGGGGACGGGGTCTGACCACCAACTACTTCCTCAGTCCTCCTATGTAGCATTATTGTCATTGATCATTCAGATATTCAGACTGGGGTCTGTCATCTGTGGAACCTTAATCACACACACCCTCATGTGGTTGCAATTAATTAATTGCTGCAGTAAAGCAAATAAATCTTATTAGCTAGGCTCGGCTGATGGAAAGTCCCGACAATGGCTTAGAAGTTGGAGATCTAGATCCAGATACTGTAGCTGCTGTATAGCCAGGAATTTTCCTAGAAGGAAGGAAGAAAGAAAGAAAGAAAGAAAGAAAGAGATTCCTCATGATATTACAACGTGCCATTCTTTTTTCCCCTGAAATGGTGTTATTACTGAGGTAGGTTCTTCTTTCTCACTCGGGAAAGATTGTTGGTGTCTTGATCGGGGAACTCTAGCTCAGACAAAGTTTTTTTTATTTAATTTTTTTTTCTCTGGGAAGGGGTAACACTCGACCAGTGGAACCTGTTGATGCGAGGAATGTTCTCCTAAACGGTACAGTAGGGGTTTAGTTTAATCTAGTTTAGTTTGCTTTAGCTAGTTGAAGATGATACTGCAGATGACCTTCAAAGTAGAAAAGTAGACGTTGGCCGTCCTACCATGTAACCATGGCCATTACATCGACCAGCCGGGTGCGTATTATTGTAGGAAAGCACTTCCGTAATGAAGCGAACACCTATCCAGCTCTGTTAAACCATGATGATCGATGGTTACAGTAGTACGAGCCGGAAAGATATATATCATGCCGCACAAGATCGCAAAGACACGACACGACAGGACACAACAGGGCTAGCGTGCGCTTTGTTCCCAACACCATGGTTCGCCTGGGAGATGCCTGTACTTTGGACAGTGTACATGCTTGAGATGGCTCGGAAGGAGATTTCCGAATAGCTTCGCGGTCGCTCAAGCCTTAATATACAATGCAGCTGATCATGACATGACACTATCATAGAGGCATCAATATATCTCGACATCATGCGATTTCCATTTGAACCATGAGAAAATCACAACATGGATCTCGGTATTTGTAAAACCTCGGATCATTTCCAAGATCTACTTTTGTTGTGTGAGTCGGGTTGCAGGCACGGGTTGGCACAGATACACTCTGAAATTAAAGACAGCGGATGGCGGTCGAATGAGCCGCTTCTAGTTATGAGAAAAGACTCTCAGGTGTAATATCGAGGAGGCCGGGAGTACTCTCTGTCCTGTGGACTGTATGTACGGAAAACCAGGTTCTGTTCGTAGCCATTGACTTGCAGCAGGACAACGCAAACCCTTGCGAAGATCAGATCTAGTTGAAGATAATTAAATGGTATCCGCCCATATGCTCAACCACAAACAATAACGCTTCTGCTTGAGCGCTTCCGTCGACGTATTTGGCAAGGTCCCGTCTCGACGATGCGGGCGCATACTTCGCGCAGATTGCATCTGTCAGTTGCAATAGACAATTCGTTTTAGGTGGCGACAGGCAGCCCTTCCGATTGATTCCCTTGCTATTATATTGCTGATTTGAATTTGGATTTGGATTTGCAATTGAATTTGGACGATGGACAGTTGCAAATTAAAGCGAGTATATGTAAACATACACATACAAGACATGTCTCAAGAGCATATTTCCATTCCTAGGAGAATGACGCGGCGAGTAGGAGTCCAAACTGACTGGACAGCTGGCCCAGGGACGGCTTGATGTGTTCAGCCTCCCGTTAGATGCCGGCATGAAGCCGCGGCCGCTTGCTACATTACATGTAGGGGGTTTTATTATTGGACAATTTGGACTCGAGCACTCTTGCAATGATAGCAGTACAGTAGTAAGTAAGCACAACTTTAATAATGCGGTCTGAACCCCCCCAGTACGAAAGACAAAAGGTACATTCTTGCGAAAGGACGTGACCTTTTTTTGTTTTTCCCTTGCCTTTCCCTTGGCTAAGGGAAAGGGTGAAGGGAGGGGGGACCCCTTGAGTTTGTAGGGGGTTGGATGTGATGCATCACATCCGCGATCAGGGATGGGTTCGGTTAGCGTCCCAGTACCACAGGACGAGCCAGCGCTGGCCCATTTGATTGGAGATCTCAGATCGGACGTGCATTTACGGCATGCCAAGAAGAAGTTAGTAAACTGATGGCAAGTCAAAGTATATAACAAGACCTCGCCATGTTACATCATTTCTGATGCTATGAATAGATTAAGGAAAGGTCACATAAGGAACAAAGGTAAAATAAAATAATAGAAATGCAAATGGGTAGAAGGGAGGGGTGGTATTCATAATAATAAATAATAATGTATGTTAACGTTAAGCACAGTCCACCTCGAGTCAGCCGCCCTGTGTTCGAGGGCGACGATGGGTATGGCCAGACTACTGTAGCCCAACTTTTAAGCATCTGTCAGGTCCCTTTTCCCCCTTCCCCCTTCCCCCTTCCCCTCCCCGCCCCTCATCCCCTCATCCGAACGTGGTTTTATGTTTAGCAAATAATATGGTGGCCATACTAATAGCTAATCTGTACTTTGCTATATAAAAACAACATCAAAGTTAAAGTTGGGCCAAAGATTTTTCTGGTCTTTAATTTGCCGAGAAAGGAAGAAAGAAAGCCGATCCATGAAAAGTAAAGAAAAAGAATCCCAATCCCCGGTCCTGGAACATGCAGACGCCGCGGATGCTTGACCGATGAATGGAGGGCTGTCCTAGTCGAAAAGCCAACCTCCTGCTCCTCGTGCTCCTCATGCTCCTCATGCTCCTCATGCTCAGATGTGGTTTCGATAGTTGATTCTGTCTATATATGCTCTTTCGATCCATGTTATCCCGTCAGTCCACTCTATTATTCTGTTTAGAGTATTCCTCGAAAGCCTAATCGTAGTAATAGATTATAAATCCGACCGAAAAAGGGGTCGAGGAGTAGCGACTAACCGAACTACTTGCGAGCTACCTTCTCGAATTTGCATTTCTCGAGCCACAAAGGCTTAGTTCATCCTACTCAGGCCCCACATCTTGCACAGGACCCATGTACATGTACATGTACAGTAGATGAGCTGCCGCAGAATGATCACCACCGCGCACGCTGGGGTTCGTTGTGCCGGAGCTATGTGACGTATCAGACCGTCCCGCTGCTTTATAAGTTTAGAGACATCTCCAAGGAATCGGGTGAATTTGGACTAATACAGTACTTAATGTATGCGATCTGTTTGTTTCCTCCCCCCTCCCCCCTCCCCGTATCTCCTGCACATATTCAAACGGGTGTCCACCCGCTTGGCTTAATAGACGATTACCATGTCCGTTGTTTTGTACTCTGGTACCTCTCATAGCATTTTCAACTTGACAACACAGAGGGAGTACTACAGGCCGTGTATGTAGTCATTTCGAACCCAGGCCCGAGTTTCATACCACAAGTTCGAAAGAAGCATAGCGTTGGTAACAAATGGCTGCCCGCTTCTAGACGGTATGATCTTAATGTTCGTTGTTCATGGTTTAAACTGACCCCCAGGTGCAGATTTTCGAATATCAGCTAACCAATCTCTTGAGGGCCGCCGCCTGGTAACCGGCAACTGCAAGAATTGGGTGATTTCTTTCCTGCGGCGCCGTGAGTCTTCTTTGAAGGTCGTATCGCAGAAGATATAAAGAGCGGCGTCTCCCAGCGAATATCGACTTGAAGTTGTCACACAATTGCTTCAGCCTCCTCTCCTCTTTACCACCTTCAACCCACTCAATTTTCGCTCCTAGTTCTTGATAAATCTTTCCACCACTCTCCTCAAAGTCAACTGTCGAAATGGTTTCCCACATCACCAACGGCGTCGTTCAAGACCATGAGGATTTCAAGGCTCTGGTATGCCAAAAGAAGACTCTTCTAACTTTGAACCCTAGTGTGAGGATCGTTCCCGTAAGTAAAACTTACCATAACCCTCTAGAGAAAAAATGACAATAAGGTTGACAAATAAAAAAAGATGCCAGGAGTTCGTTGTCCAACTTGTGCTGGCAATGGTCAAGACATCTGGGTCATTCCCGGCAAAGCGTGTCCAGTGTGTGGTACACATTGTTAGACTGTAGGTAAAAAAAAAACTCCCACGCGTTGTGTGTATAACAATAGCAACAATAGCTGATGTCGTCTCCAGAATGCGAATCAGAGGTAAAATCTTGATGCGCAGTTGCTTCGATTTTTTTGGGTTGAACTTGAAGGGAGACCTCGCCGATTCGATACCATGATAGATGAGACAACCGATAAGAATGGAGATACCTGTTTTCGAGGCCGCTACGTGGGCTTCCGGGCGTTGTTGAGAACGAAACAAAAGTTTGGGATTGGGAAAGATTGATCTGTATTGAAATTAGTATATTCTCAGCAGGAAATGGAATTTACTGCACATCACACTATCCAACGTATTTCGACCAGCTTCTACTCACACTGGAGCTGCCCAAACACGGGACTATGATCACATAGGCTGGCATGTATCACTGTATGTTCGCATGCCTACGTAGTAGGTATCGAGGTTCGACTTTTTGTGAGATTTTGCCTGTAGGGGGTCATTACATTGTGCTAGAATTCGCTTTGATATCAGGCTGCTGGTAGTAAGTTAGTTGTGGTAAAGACCACGCCCACAAAGTAGTGCAGATTATAAAAATGATAACCATGTTCGTTCTCTCTCAGAAGTTCTGACGTAAGATTCAGCTATGTGAATAAGAGCAGGATGATCATATCCCTCGAAAAATCCGGACGACAAGAGCTAGTTCTTATATGTTTTCGGATCTTGATCGAACAAGGGAATTTAGTTCAACTGCACTTGGTCCTATTCGATCAATCAATGTCTTACTCATATTGGTCCTGGAACCGTGAGGACTGGTACCCTCGATTTGTAAGAGCTTGCGATGGCTGAATGGCGTCCACTGAGCGTTTTTTTGCCCATAATGATCCTTTTAAGCTCGAGTTTGGGATGTAGAAGGTGTGGTAGCACAAGTTCGATGCGACAAGGGAATGATCTCAACCAAAATCCGACACATCATACTTCGTACTGAATCAACCGGAGGGATCTCCGATAAAAAATATCCTTGGGTTACACAATTCCAGGGTTGATGAAACACGGGCCGGGTATCGTAAAAGGCCCATATGTCATCGACTCATCAGGCTATGATTGACTGCGATATGTGCCGTGTGGGGGGTTGACCCTGACCGGCCATTTAAACGCACGAGCTGGTGTGGCGCAAGCGTAGTGGCAACGCAACTTGCAAAGACAGCTATTAAGTTCAACCTTTCTTGAAATGAAGATCGGCTTAACGTTGGTCAGACAGCTATTAAGTTCAACCTTTCTTGAAATGAAGATCGGCTTAACGTTGGTCAGAAGCGATTGTATCTCCGCGTCTCTATTGAATTCTGTGGTAGATTATGGGCAAGCGCGCTGGTAGATAGTAATTGTAGATATAGCTGTGCTTGCCAGAAATGAAACTTTTTGTTGGTGTTGCTATCGACGAAAAATTACAAGTGAGATGATAGGGTGGAATCAACAGGTGTAAACATCGGTCTATTAGCCGAAATGTAGGGTCACGTGTCAAGGCGTGATCTCTGTTAACCGGACCTGTCGTCCATATGGTGCAGCTTACAAGTTGATATATTTCTAGCCAAACTTTCACAAACAATTTAATCTGAAAAACATTCCCATCTTTATCTAAATCTGAAAATTGTGAGCCTCCATTACACAAGACCGACCCGCTCTGCGATGAGTCCTATAAATACTGCTTGCTAGTAAAGCGATCTATGCAAGGTCGAGTTGGGCCTTGCCTCGATTCCATACACCATAATAGTCGGTTCACCACTGTAATTCTGTGAGCTCTCGCTTACAGTCGGGGAAAGCAAGTGTGACGCGAAAGCAAGTGTGACGCTCCAAATTTTGCGGGTGAAAATGAAAAGAAATCGGAAATTTCGCAGTTTTAATCAACGATTATTTGGAAAATATCTATTATTGTTGGTAAATCGATATGGTGGGTCACGTGACCCTGGTCACGGGTTCGGCCACGGACCGCCGCCGAACTCCTATTTATATAGAACACATCTCCCATAGCTTTCTGAACCTCAAGAATCATATAACCTCAAAAG